>JABFEY010000069.1:0-355429 GCA_013618495.1 Fusarium longipes | reverse complement strand
TTTTTTTTTTTTTTTTTTTTTTTTTTTTTTTGTTTTTTTTTTTTTTTTTTTTTTTTTTTTTTTTTTTTTTTTTTTTTTTTTTTTTTTTTTTTTTTTTAATTCTGGGCTATTGTGATGAACTAAGACCGGCCTAGGTATAACCGATTGGTATCTGAGACTGACCGCCTCGTTGATATATATGAGAAGCTGAATCGAAATTGGAGACGAAGAATGAATTGAGATATCGGAGTGTGCTATAATATCTGTGAGGAATACACATCAGCCAGGTCTTGCTACCTGTATGTACTACTTGTCTAACACGGGTGGTGAAACATAGACTGATTTTATTTTCTGTGATAGACGCTTGAGACACGTACACTGAGAGCGTAATTGCAGCGTATACATCTTGGATAATTGCGTTATGAATACTTGGCCTCGGATCTCGAGCATGGCCTTAACAAATCTTATACTCTATTTTTGTCTTTCGTTGACAAGAATAGAAAGAAGTAAAGAGAGGAGGGAGAGAAGAAGTAACCCTCCTCTATACTGAAACTAAAAAAGGAAGTGGAAAAAAGAGAAAACAACAGAGTGTCGTCTCGTGACCCCCAATAGTGAGGCCTTTTACAAATTTCCTAATTAGGCCATCCCGCTCACTCTCACTGGCCAGCGTCACGTCACCCCGCTTTGGTTCAACACAGCATGGTCTTAGACAATGCCCCAAGAGTGAATTAAATCAAACCAAGGAATAATGCCACACGGATTCCATGTCTTTATCTTTTCATTCTATACCTAACTAGTCAATAGATATCCAAACCCTAGTCCAGTTTGTCAGCTTTTACTCGTCCTTCTCTTATAAATTGCCCTCGCGCCTTCCACCCTCCTTTAATCCATTCTCCATCCTTTCATATCCCTCCTTTAGCATCATCACCATGACTCACTACTCCCAGCGCAAAGATATTCTTCCCCTGACTGGCGGTTGTGCCTGTGGTCTTATCCGCTACCAGCTCTCCCTGCCTCCTCTCCTCGTTCACTGTTGTCATTGTACCGCCTGCCAGCGTCAGACAGGCTCCGTCCTCGCCCTCAACGCCGTTATCGAGTCTACAGCTCTCAGTTTCCTCCCTCCAGCACCACCCACAGTGGCTGGTACACCGACAAATCCGGATCCCGTTCCCACGAACGTTCAACCTGCCTTTGCACGCCTTACTTCGGCTGAATCTGCCCTTCATGGTCCTCAGCCTCAGGCAAAGACTTTGTCTGTATGTCTCCCGACGGAATCCGGCGTGGGACAGACGGTAGTCAGCTGTCCCGCCTGTCACACTGGTTTATGGAACTACTACGCGGATGCAGGGCCTCATGTGTCGTATATACGTGTTGGTACGCTGGATAGGCCTTGGGAGATTGAAGCTGATGTGCATCTTTTCACACGCAATCGCCCAACCTGGATGGAAGTCAACGACGGAAAACCTTCCTTTGAGGAATACTATGCCAACAGAGGAGACCTATTGAGAGACGATGCTCGCAAGAGGTACGAGGTACTCAAGCCAAAGGTCAATGATATGTGGACCGAGTTGAAAGCTGGTTGGAGTAGTTAATCAGCAGGCCATGAATCGCAACCCAGATAGCCAGCCCGGCAAGAGAAACAGAGAACACATAGCTTATGGGGCAGGTGACTATAAGTTATCGTTGTGTTCAAGAGCACTCCATATGTCATTGCCGCCATTATCATTATAATTCTTTTCAGTCAAGCAGAAGAAAAGTCTTCTGTATTCATCCAAGCTCTCGTCCCCAGCCAATATGATATGTACACATGAAATTGCACTGAGGAGGCCATCACTCTGTACATGTGGCCAGGCTCGCTATCCCTACTCCGTCCGTATTTGCCTATCCCGTATTGACCTGAAAAAGTCCAGTTCCCTAACATGTAGACTACCGCTTGTGGCGAGTTAACATATGATATATAATAAAAACGAAGCAGAACTGCCCAGTAATTGCTCTCCAACGCCTTGATATCCAAAAACATGTGACCAGTACCATTTGAAGCCCAGACAAAGGAACAAACCACGAGGAGCAACTTGAGACAACGTTATGGCCCGCGCGCGTTCCCCCTTAGGTTGAGTTTTATGCGAGAAAAATACTCCCCGATGCCTGATGACGGTATCCCGATGTTTGTGCAGGAAACGCAATGCATGCAGAAACAAGGCAAAAAAATGAAATGAAAACATGTGTGCGTGTATAGCATGAATGTGATGTGCGTAGTTGTAGTAAGGGTATCAGATTTATTGCTTTTAGCCACCGACCTTGCGGAAACCCTCAACTCCAAGAATAGGGATTTCCACGTCACAAAGATTTTCCATCCCTTCGTCGCGACGACGTTCGACGAAGTTGTTGCATTCGAAAACGACTTGGGCCCATTCAGCAAGGGCTCTTCCAGCGTAAACCGAGTTCTTGACGTAAAGGCCAGTGGGCTTCACAGGGTGCACCGCAGGGTCAGTATGAGGACCCGCGTTCGGGTGAGGCGAAGGCGATGGGGACTGCGATTGCGAAGGTGTTTGCGATGGTGCTGGTGACGGCGACGGGCTGCCCTTGATGCTGAGAGGTTGATCAGATTCGTCACTCGAGCCCGAGAGTGTGAGTTCAAGTCTTGGAGGACCGTTTTGTTCAGCAGCAGAGTTCAGCTGGCTCGCGTTCTTTGCATTGTCGATCAGTCCCTGCTGAGGACTGCCTGAAAACTTGCGAGTGAAACCGTTATCTCTCAAAGGCCCACTGATGCGACTCTGTGCTGGACCGGGAAGTCGGGGACGAGTCAGGAAGCGTTCTCGGAGAGGCCCTGCCTGTTGTTGCCAAGCGAGAACAAATTTAAAGACATACTTTGGCTCCTCATACGTGGGCTGAGAGTACAAGGAGTCGTCTTCAGACGCACGGTGATTGTGGTTATTGGTGTTTGAAGGCCTGCTTGATGTTGAAGCCCGAGACTCTGCGGTCTCACGGCGGACGGTTTGGAAGTCATCATCCCATCCAGCGTTTGTGTTACCGCCAAGAGAAAGTACTTTGCCTAATAACGACCATCGCTTCCTTCCGTCCTGCCTCGATGCATCGGGGGGCAGACCGTTGAGAACACTCGTCTCGCTATTAGGAAGCTTAGCAAATGAGTCAAAACTACCCATATACAAGCCGGGCTGGGGTATATTGATTTCCTGGCGAATAATCATGAAGCGCTTGCCAGGGGCAGGGTTCACGGGAGCAGTCGACGGCGCAATTCGCTCCTGTTGCTCGGCAGTGTGCTTGATGTGAAGATAATGGGACCACGTTGTTTGAAGTCGTTCAGCAACGAGAACAAAAATTTGACTATAACCAATTAGTAAACGACCAAGACTCGAATGTAACGATATGCTTACCCGTCGACTTCATCCAGCGTTCCCGAGTCCCGGCACATACGCCAGCACAGCAAACGCTGGTAGTAAGCCCGAACCATGGGGCACCAGTGGTTAAAGAACTCATTAAAGGTCGCTTCAGTGAGTAGCCAATCCTTACAAATGGCCAGTTTTCGTACGGGATCCTTCGAGATGGCATCCCAAATGGAGTAGATCAAGGCCAGCATTCGAATCTCAGACATGGTGTTGAAAGAGCCCATGACCTTTTGGCAAACATCAAACCAAAATGGCCAGTCGAGATAGCTTTCGGAGCTGTCTGGGTCTTCGAATTCGCTATAGAGCACGAGAACTTCCTCCAGGAAGTCGCATAACGTGAAACAGGCCGGGTGGTTGTACATCGAAACCCGTCGGGTCGCTGCCTTCATCACAGTGGCAAATGTCTCCGCAAACGTATGGCGAGCCCCGGCAATCTCAATGGACTCGTCAGAAAGATAATCCTTTAGCAACATGATGCATCGATTCTCGGCCATGCCCCTCATGGCATTGTTGAGGGGGAGTGGCAGAGCCATTGCAGCATCGGCACCTGGCATGCCATCCATGGCAGCGGGATTGAAGCCGCCATCCATAGGGGTCTGGCGGTGGATGGTGGTGTCCAGAACGTACAGAAGCTGGGCTTGAACAAGAGCAAATCCGGGGGACCGTGCCTTTTCTAGGAGGGGTAGTCCGGGAGGCATAAACTGTTCGGATAGGACGTGGAAATATTTGAGGAAAATGAAGAAGACATCAGTGTCACGACCTTTCCAGCGAGCCGCCCAGGGACCTGTCCAAGGAATCCGAGACACCAGCATTGGTAGTCTAGGTACCTTCTTAAGGCTATCCCACATGCCCTTTGGTGATGTCCAAGCAAATGTGCCGATGGTGGGAGGAAACAGCGCTGCAATGTCGTCACTCTCACCCTTGTTCTTCTTTGGTAGACCAAGCTCATCAGCGACTCGTCTGATCAGTTCGGGAGAAAGCCCCCATAGCCTGATCAAAATATCGGCAATACCGGGTGCGAAAAAGAAGGCGTACGCGCAGGCCTTCCCAGCAAAGTTGACCAAGCTAGCCGGCGTGTTGCGAAGCGAAAGCTTGTCGACTACAAAGCCCATTTGCTTTACCAAATTGGTAACAAACATGGTTCTGACATTGTGTTCGGCCGACTCTTCGAGGAATGCTGCTTGACTGGACGTGACGGACGAATTGGACGAGTTTGTCATAGATCGAGCTCGAACTTTCTCCGCTGGCGATCGATTGGCAAGCGGCAAGAAATAGGATGTAGCTTGCCGCCATTCGAGTCGCATCATAAGAAGAGTTGCAGCATCGAACAACACCGGACGGTCAATACCAGGCACGGGTTGGGGAGCTTGACCATCCAGCATCTCCAAGATCGAAATCCACCACTTGTTTAAAATTGTCGCCCTGCGGTCTACATCCTCGGCGGAAAGTTTCTTGGTTGATTCATGGTTCATGGTGCTTCGCAGAAAGGGCAGGAGTTGTGTTTGAACCTGCGACATGCGCTGCGCGGTGCTCTTGGCAAGGAACCCCTTAAAATCCTCGTCGATCGCTTTGAAAGATGACCACAACACATCTCTCTGCTGGGGTGGCATCTCGACAGAAGACTCATCAGTCACAGTTGTAGCGGATGTGGTGTCGTAGGCGGAAGATTGCGGTGTGTGATCTTCTGTAGTGGTGGAAGCTGGTGGCGCGAGACTTGTGGCCGAAGAAGCGCAGCTGTTGTCGGAGTCGGTATTCGTATTGAGCTTTGACAAACCCCCCTGCTTTTGCTTGAGTTTTGAAAAGTAGCTGCTCGCTCGGGAGAAGGCTTTGGGGGCCGAAGACTTAAGCGAATCGCTCGACTTGTTCTTATCCACTTGATCGACAGTTAAACCAGGGCGTTTGCGAGTTTTGGTCAACTTCATTGAAGTTGTACTCTCGGATCGATTGCGCCCAGACAACTCATCGTGTTCTTTGGCAGAATCGGCATTCTTCATGGGTGAAGGGGATCGAGAAGGTCTCCATGAGCGTTTGGCGAAGTTGACGAAAGATTCGGATTTTGTCAGAGGTTTCTCTACGGGTTTCAGGTTTCCGATTGATCCATCGCCAAACTTCTTGTCTCCCGCAGAGGTGGTCGGTCGAGGAGGCTCTTCGCCAAGGTTGTGAAGATCCGATGTGCTCCTCGAGCTTGGAAGCCAGCCCCGAGTATCTATTAATGAGCTCGTTCTTTTTCGGGCGTGTCTGAACCGTGAGATTTCTTCAGGCGCCTCTTTCGTTTCAACGATTGAGGGAGGTGGTGGCGCTTTGGTCTCAGCCTGCTGTTCCTCGGGCTTGAAGACGGTCGTGTCAAGGTTTGTATCGAGGTTGAAATCAACATTGAAGGTGGGAAGATCGAAGTTCGGTAGGGGTTGGGGATCAGAAATATTCTCGCGCTGCGGTGTTGGTGTCGTTGTTGAGGATGAAGGGTTTTCGAGAGAAGATAGTGAGAGGAACTTCAGGTCCGGGCTAGATTGAGACCGTGGGAAAGAAGACGAGGTTTCCACGGCCGGAGCCATTATCATGGTAGGGCCACTCATCTCATGACAAGAAAAGTATGAGAGTACTAGGCAGGCTTCAACGTGAGAAGCGTCCCGGAGGTTGATGCTCCTCTTGTTGGAAAGCCGACCGTATGGAAAGAATTAACAAAGCAAATAAACGTATCTCAGTTTAACATTATTCGAGGCTTCTCTGGCCGGCAGAGGTGTGAGAATTACTACAGGAGTAAATGTTGGGGAGTTGTAATGCGAAAGGTTCGAGGTGGTTTGGAAGAAAGAAGGACGAGGCTTCTCAGGGTTTCGATCCATACCATGGATACCTCTAGTAGGTAGTAGCCCAGTAGAATAGAACCGCAATTGCAGCGCAGGCCTAACCTGGTATAAGGTGGACTCGTACTTTACCGTAGAGTACCTGGGCTTTTGCTAGTGCGGCCTGCAGCTGCAACCTGCAACCTCCACATACAGGATCGCCGCGGACTAGCCGGGGTGGAGGAGCGGCAAGACAGAGAAGGTGATTGACAGGGAAGCCGTAGGGAGAAGGCCGAAGTATCCGCCCAGCTGGCGTTGTGCTTGGGC
This sequence comes from Fusarium longipes, assembly GCA_013618495.1. Taxonomy (NCBI): domain Eukaryota; kingdom Fungi; phylum Ascomycota; class Sordariomycetes; order Hypocreales; family Nectriaceae; genus Fusarium; species Fusarium longipes. The sequence goes on along the minus strand of JABFEY010000069.1, from coordinate 348,936 downwards.
TAGGCTGTACAGTACACTACAAGGGCCCCCCAAAAATGAAATGAGGCTATGCCCAGAGAGGGCTACGCGGTGCTGTCTAGCTACCTGGTAGCCTGTCAGGATGGGGCAACGCACAGATTAAAAGATGGAATAATTGTTCCTTTTCTGATCTGCTCTGTTCTGTTTTGTAGAAGGCCGAGTTTGAAAGTCAGTCAGGTCAGGACAGGGGGTATTGATGAGTTGAAGCATTGGCGGGGTGGAGCGCTATAATTGAGTGCAGCTTCAGCAGATGAACCGCTGCAATAAACGAGCTCCATCCAATTTCGATCAACGCTTGTGAAATGACCAAAACGTCATTCATTGACGAGGCGTCGAGTCTGAGCGCCATCTTCTTTTGTTTCTTGTGTCATTCTTTTTTGGAAAGTCGCTTTTGGATTTACTCCCACAAGATCCTGATCACGAATCATCCCATATCTTCGGTGAAACATCCACAAACATTCGCCCGCATCGGGTCTTTGTGCTGTGTTATTCATGAAACCTCGGCATGATGGTCTTGCAATCAAGGCGCGTTCCCAGCAGAACTACTCTAGTCTAGCACACAGCATTCGTTCATGTCGTCGGCGTGTTATTCGTCCAAGGCCGCGGCACTCTCCTCCTCCTCCAGGGGTCGAAGCCTGGCGGTACAAGGAGCTGAAGAGGCACAGATTACCAAGTAGCTACCCAGGCTAGTACATAGATGATTTTGGACAGTTCAGCAGAGAAAAGATTGGACAGAAGCGAATGCAACCCCCATCGAGGTCATCACATTATTACTGCGCGCTACTACTGAAAGGCGTTGACAACGAAGCAGAGTGAGACGCGGTGAGACGAAGTCGGGGGCAACAGGCATCATTCTTATCCAAGTTTTATTCTGATCTTGTTGTGTCATACATTCGTCTGACACCAGTTCGATATTCAAGAAACCTTAGTAGCTACTATAGATAACCCCATCATGTAGTATTGAAAGGTATTGTACCTCCAGATACGCAGCTCACATGTGGAAGCTTTGGTGGCTGTGAACGAGGCGTAGAGTAAAATTGACTTTCAATCTCCAACTGCCGCATATATTCTTCTCATAACTGGTGTCATTACAAATACATAACCGACAAAGTTCGGAGAACATTACCCATATACCTATATTCACTCAGGTTAGTGTTCCATTATAGGGACAAAAAGCACTTGAATACTACGGTACCTACTTAGGTATCATCAATGACATTTCTTGCCCCCAAATCGGTGAAACAAGTGTTTCGGAAATCTCAACTTCCAAGTTTTTTTTTTTCCGGTAATGTTGTGAATGCGTTCAAGCTTTCTCATCTGCAGAAGGATAATAAAGTCGGATCGTCGATTGGGAAATCACCGTGCTATAAGACCCCTGGCTCTTAGTCCATAGAGTCGAGACAAGCCAGCTAATCGCGAAGCAACTCGGCCTTGCTAGATGGAGATCATGAGTTTGATCCATCGTAGGTGCCCCGTGAAGAGACATGCAAACTCGCTCTAAGCGATAACAGCAAAAGGATGAAACAATAACAAATACAGTGTGTCCAAGCTTTGGTCCAGGATATCGTAGCAATTGATAACTTGTGCCTCTGTTGTTATGGTATGCGCGTCGGATGTCTCAGCTAACTAACATTGGATATTGTTCAACAGCCCAGTTGCATGTCCGGTCGAGATTTCATTAGTGGGTTCGACGGGCCAGAGTCATGACAACGGACAACCGATGGTGGATCTTACCGTTGAGGCTGACTTTTGTCGCCCTCGAAAGGGCACTGACTGGACATGGACACAGCAACGGGCTTCATCTACTGTTGAAGATCTACAGCTGGCGGTTGATGGATACGTACATCATCGGTATGCGGAGGATCCAAGAACATTCTCACATTCTACTGTATCACCTGGGATTGCATATTGGCAAGACAACTAATTATCAATTCTACCAATTTTCGCATGATTAGAAATCTCTCATTATCGTTATTGGCCGAACAAGGTTTATTATGATTCATTCAAAAGTGGAATCAATGGGGTTGTCCGAGATTGAGGGCCGATAAGTCACTACCTATGGAAGTTACTGTACTGTACAGCACTGATTGCACTGCACAAATAGACTGTAGGAACCGGGCAATTATTTATTCCCCCCTTTAATAGGTAGATTGGAATGGATGATAAGGAAAGGGGGGAACACAATTGTTATTAAATTTTCTCAATTCATGACGGAAAATGCTCAGATCATTCGAAATTGTGCATGGAGCCGGCTCTCACTAAAGTAAAATACCTACGAAACTAGGTAGAGCCGCCGTTGAGAGTCGGCTGTGAAGCCAATGGATCGATCCAATCGCTGAGCCATCGTCATGCCGTACTGTAGGTAGTCTGGTCTGTACCCGCCGGCCACAAAAAGGGAGCTAAAGCGTAGGCTTTTCTCCGTGACAGCGTCGAGACAGGATACCCATGGCGGGTAAGCCTTTTTCGTTTCTTTTCCTTCTTTTACTTTCTTCTTACCGCTTATTAGATCTTGGGATTAATTCCTAATTGACACGACTGCAGTATGCATATATTGTGCAGATATCTAGAACAAAGAAGCAAGCGATCGATCAGCTCCCACATCATACAAACGTGTTGATAGGACCCGGGAAACTCTGAATCCGAGAAAGGGGTCCTTTGAGCCCTGACCCATAGGAGGATGGATGGATGTTTCTTAGATCACGCAGCTCTAGGTAGCCCCGCCCTAAAGTATCACTATGTAGTATTGAGTGATTGTTCATATAACGTGTTAATGACGTTGGTTAACTCTCAAGCACATTTACCTGATCAAGCCTAGAAGCCGTAAACTAATATGTTAGGTTCTATCATACACCAAATACTTGGCCGGTTCATGGCAATTTCGGAGGAACAAGAGGCACCTGTTGCGCACGTGTCTTCCTCCCGAGCAACGGAAATGTCTCATTGCCTGTACAGAGTAGATACCTGGTATCTGATCGGTGGTCTGCCCGTCAACATCTTGTCAGTTTCATGGCTGTGAACTTGCGATGATGCTTGTTCGTGCCATGCGTGCCTTTGTATGACTACACGTGCTAATGTTATTGGTCGTCTCTTCCCTCGAGGACCTTGGCGGTGACAGGATGATTCTCCATGTTCCATATCTGTCTAGACACTCTATCATGTTCTGCACCACTGACCATCAGATCCCCAGCTTTATTTGTTTGCTTACTGTAAACGGGGCTGCGGTTGCGGCTGCGCCTGGCGAAGTATATCTTACTGCTGGTGCAATGCAATGCAGAGCTAGCTTATAGAAGCTGGTAACACAACTTCGCAGCCAGCTTCACCTCAGTTTCCCTTGCATACATCATGCTGTTCAACTTCGGAATACGGCTGAGGCCCCTTCCTGTAGCCCCATTCACTCAGCTGTATCGCCGTGCGTGTATGTGCATATGTAAATGTAATCAATCGTAGGGCTACGTCTTGGTTGGGCAATTGATCCGACCAGATGGACAACAATCAAGACCTTGGCTGCGGCCCTGCAAATAGTACAGCTACCGTTCTGGATCCCTGGTCGGCTGAATCCGAGGTAGACAGAGTTCCAACTTGATGGGCCTGCATGCATTGACCAGGCCCGTCTGTTGGTCCAACACAACCCCTAATGCGTTTTTTTGGCTTTCTTACCCACCGCATCTCTTTCTTTTGTCTGATACCAAGCCCGCAAGGTTGCGGTGATGTGGGCTTCTCATCAATTGACGTCCGCCCAACGAGACTTGCCTTGCTTGGCTGTCAGAGAATCATAGGTCTAGTATGCAAGCTGCGCGCTGTCCATTCCACCCTTACATACAAGCCAAGCCGCTCGGTCGATTAGGGGTTCACAACGTCAAAACTTGGCGGTCGACTCCTGGCTCTACAGTTGGAAACTAAAACTGTGGTGCTGACTTCCTCTTGGCCTACATGTGCGAGGGAGCATCTCTGTTGACAGAAACGCTGTTCAAGCGTCACCGTTTTTCGGTTTCACGGTTGGCAATAGTATTTTGGCAATACACGACCAAAAATCGTGGCATGTGCCCCTATCTTCATGCACCAGTGTCTGTGGGATTACAAGAACAGAGGTGTTTGGTAATAGTAGGGGGGTATCAATCTTGGCACGAAGAAAATTCCTTCAGCAAGGCGAGCATTGAAGAGCCCAATTGCTGTACACACTAATGCCGTTTGCAGTTTTGACTGCGCTTCATTGCTTCACCGAGTATTCACTTACCGTGGATAACCTTGCGGCGATCACTCATATTTGAGATCTTGTGCATCAGGACAACCAGACAGGTTGAACCACGTACAGGTTGGTAAACCCGCGCGTTGCCTCGTGTTTCGAAATTCTCCCTGAACCTGATGCTTTGACCTTGAGATGACCGAGGCTTGATCGTCGATGATTATATGTTGCACTTCGATTGTGGCCGATGGCTCGACGTTGTTCAAGAAGATTGCATAGTAAGTTGTTGAAAGAAGTAAAATTTTCCACGAATTTTCGAGGTTGATAAGATGAATAATGCTTATGTAATCGTATGTGGGGCCAATGCGAGAATGGGCGGGGAGAAACTCAACACCAAAACAATTCGCGGTGGGTTCCTACAAAGTTTATTCGTCAATGGAACATTTCCATACTACCCTACAATTCTATCACATTTTCAACATCGAGATCATAACAGAAGACGTGGTCTGATCAACAATTTGACTGCTTGAATTACCTAATCTACACGAACGAAGTATAAGTTTCAACTAGTGCCACAAAAAATAGCACGAGTATAGCAAGAGCAGGAGGCGGGTTTCTGTCGAAAATACGGTCGTAAAATACTATGATCAACCCCTTTTCTTGACAAATACGTGAGATCCAGGTGAATTAGGTTCCTACAGGTTTGTTCATCAAATACAAGCAAGGGCAATTGAATGACGTCAGTAAGGGTTTCATGCTTAATTTCTAGCTTAATACTGAGGGACAAAATTTAGACTCCCGAAGACAATTATACATAATTGTCCCTAGACTAAGGTAGGTGGTGATTATATAGTAAAATGATTCAGAATCAAATAGTCCCTACCGGGTAGGTCAAATTTCGAGGCACATTGGAAAGCGGAGTTAGAAGTTATCCATGACCCTTATGTGATGGATCGGGTTGAAGATCTTGGTGGAATTTGAGATTAGATTGCGTCGAAATGGATATGAGTTGTTCCAGTTCCATGTTGGTTCACAGCCAAGACCGTTTTGAACTGGTATGTACTCAGTCTGGCCGTAATGGAGAATATGAGCTTCCCGAATAGACTACTCAGCTTTTATATAATCAATAACAATGCACGCTCATTACCCGTTCAACTGTAAAGTCATTGATTCTGGCTAAGCTCATGAATACCACAAAGATAAAGTCAATCACGGAGCTTGACAACAAGTTGGTGTCCTGGTTGCCCTGGATTCTTCAAGGGATCGCTCCCACTATAGTCGATTGACCAATGAGAGACTCGACAGCTTGCCTGGCGCCATCTCATCCCATCCACCCATGGATCCAATTCCCTGATCTCAGTTGCTGTGTAATTTTAGTCTGCCAGACTCAAATCCCCGAGTCTTGCTGCTCGAAACGGAGCGACGTTTGTCTGGCCGGACAGCTGATGAAGGAGTCAGCAACAATACCACTGGATCTAACAGTAGGTAATCAATACAGTTACATATGGAAGGTATTATATGAAGTGAGGCAAAGTACGGTCATCCTGATGCCTCCCAGGTCCCTTATCGCAGCTGCCCCATGACCCCTGCACCAACTGCCTGGTTGGCTGCACCTGCGTCATCGCCCAGTTGTACTATGTTTTTGTCTCAGTGTCTTACCATTAGACTCGACTCCTCTCTCGCTGGTCTTACTCTTGAGCTTCTCTCCTGAACACTGGAAATTTCTTTCATCTAGTGTTCGTTGCAACGGTTTCTTTTTTGAGCTTTAATAGCACATCTTCGTTCTGTGCTGAAGAGTATAGCCGGACTTTTGTGCTCGTCGCGTTCAGTGACAACCCGCGTCGTCGATTTTCCCGCCCAGTATTAATCGCATAAAACTTGCGACGATCTATCCTGTACCACACTGTCACCACAACGGGAGGCCTCCACCACAAATTATTCGGGAACCAGTACTCAGTTCTTGATCGCGACCAGATTCACAAAATGTCAGACGTGGGAGAAAGACCTTTGACCACCGAGTCACAAAGGAATCCGCATGCGTCGGCTAGCCGTTGGCGACACCAGGAATCATCAGCATATGCTGCACATGCCTCGCAGCTCTCTGGTCAAGGTCCACCACGAGATCCTCACCAAGAAAACACCGACACGGGCACCCTTGTAAACTTCCTCAACCAATCGCGCATCGAACCAGAAGACGGTAACCGTGAAGCCGGAAAATACAGACCCATCACTGCCGCTGCTGGCGATGCCAACGGAGCCATTGTGGGCGACGGTGTAGGCCAAAGCCATGCCGGGCAAGGCCCCCAAGGGGAGAAGGCTCCCGACGGGAAGACAATCGTTTGTGGTCCCCTTCTGAACTATCGCCATATGAACCAGGGACGCTGGAATGGTAGCGTACTTGTTGTTGTGGAAGGTGGCGGCAAGATTCCTCTACATCAGCCTTATTTGACGCTCAACCTAGCTGTCACTCTCCCCGACGATGGCAACGCGACCAATGGAGCCCGCGAGGAGGTACGCATAGATGGGCATTGCCTCTACTCCGACCCGCGCAACACCTTCTGGGCTTTCGACATCAGTGTTCCGATTCAGGATACCGAGTGTGGCTACGACTATGCTCTGCCCGAGATGCGCTTCTCCAGCGAGCACAAGCCTCGAGTGAACCGATTCTTCGTTCCTGCCGTGACCGAGTCTTTTCGCATGATGTTCCACTCGTGCAACGGTTTCAGTGTCGGAACCGACGAGGAGGCTTGGAGTGGCCCAGCTCTGTGGAACGACGTTGCGCGAAAACATCGCGAGATTCCCTACCACGTCATGATTGGCGGTGGTGATCAAATTTACAACGATGGCATCCGGGTTGACGGTCCTCTGCGCCCATGGACTAGCATTAGTAACCCCAAAAAGCGAAGACATCATCCTTTTCCCGAGACATTACGGGCTGAATGTGACGACTACTATCTGAAGAACTACATTCGTTGGTACAACACTGAACCATTCTCTGGCGTCAACGGCCAGATTCCCCAGATAAATATCTGGGATGACCATGATGTAAGTCTTGGATGTGTTTGTAATATCATTGTCGGGCTCATTGCTGATGTTTTCTACTATTATTAGATTATCGACGGATTCGGCTCATATGTCGATGATTTTATGCAATGCGACGTGTTTCGTGGTATTGGTGGCACTGCTCATAAATACTACATGCTCTTCCAGCATCATTTGCCGCCGCCACCATCAACATACACTTCTGGTATGGCGGCTTCGTTGACTTTTGCGGTTAATCGTACTGACGTGTACCAGACCATGCTGCTCTCGAAGCAACTACCCAGGGACCTGATCCTAACCAGCTTATCGATACTTACGTAGCGCCAATGATCGAATCGCCCGAGTATATTGTCGGCGATCATCCTGGTCCATATGTTGCTGAAAGGTCTTTCAATATCTACACACGTCTCGGAGCCCGCATCGCTCTTGTTGGTATCGACGCACGAGTAGAGGTAAGTAAATTGGGTTGTATGACAGGCAGGGACTAATTATAAGCACAGCGCACACGCCATCAAGTCAATTATCCTGAGACGTATAAGAAGATCTTCTCACGACTCCGTTCGGAGCTTGAAGCAGCGGCAGCATCAGGGCAGCCAATCAAACACCTGATTCTGCTTCTCGGTATCCCGATCGCGTATCCGGTATGTATTTCTGGCTAGTATGGATAATCGTTTACCATTCGGCTGACATTTCGTAGCGCTTGACATGGCTTGAGAACATCTTCCGCAGTCCAGTTATGGGCCCGATCAAGATTCTCAACAAAAGATTCGGACTTGGAGGAAGTCTTTTTAACCAATTTGACGGCAGCATTGATCTGCTGGATGATTTAGATGACCATTACACCGCCAAAACGCACAAGAAGGAGAGACGTCAGCTGATGGAGGAGCTCCAAAAGGTGGCTGCCGAATACAATGCCCGTGTGACAATTCTTGGAGGTGACGTGCATCTGGCTGCGTTGGGACGATTCTATTCCAAACCTGACCTTAAGATTCCTGTCGAGGAGGACCACCGCTACATGGTGAACGTGGTTTCCTCCGCCATTGTCAACAAGCCACCACCTCAGGCTGTTGCAAATCTTCTGGCCAGGAGGAATAAAATTCATCACCTGAACGCCAAAACGGACGAGACCCTGCTGGATCTGTTCAACAAGGACCCTGGCGACTCCAACAAGACAGCCAACCATAACAGCTGCACAATGCCTAGCCGCAACTTTGCGAGCATCACCGAAAACTCACCCAACAATCCTGAGACTCATAACAGTGTAAACGAGAACGGAACAGAGACCTCGGAGCATGACTTCTTAGGCAACGACGGCCACACGGTTCTCCACAAGGGCGAAGTTCAGGCAGGAACAACACACAAGGCGGCATCACGAGAGACACATGGCAAAAACAACGACGGAACACTCGATGTGTGTATTAATGTGGAAATTGACCAGCACGACAAGGAGGGCCGAACAGAAATGTACGGATTGACGGTGCCATTACTCAACTACCGGCAGAGAGATGAACCAGTCACACCTAGGACGTCTGTCACGTCAGGAAGCCAGCATTAGGAGGACTTGAAGGCTTCCGAACGGAATGAGTATAATGGCCATGCCGTTGGTAAACTTGATACATGGGCCGGTGCAGCAAAAACAGCGAGGAGGTGGACCCGGCGTGTGTGGGGCCGGGCCGGCGACGGTTTGCGAAGGGCGAAGCGAAAAGGACAAAAGGTACTTGATGGAGTGAAAGGAGGCAACCTGGGCAGGGACACAAGACACTCAGCCAACCAGCGATAAAGTGAATGTTCCCATGGGGTAGCTTCTGCTTGTTTATACCCGTTGGAGGCGATTGCCTGACATTAAGTACACGAAATAGCGTTTGAGGGATGCGAAGAGTTGGAGCCTGTAGGACACGACTGCCTTTTTTTCTGTCTGTCGAAGAGGCTAGCTAATGTGGTCTTGTTCATTGTCTATAGCTTACATGTAATTCATTTCATTCTCATATCAGGATGTGTCGAGCTGTCTAAAAAAAAAAAATATGTCTTACATGTAGTAGATAAGGAAATTTTCTTCCCCAGGCTCACCAAGTCGAATGAGGTAAAGTCTTTGACGCGAGACGGTTCTAACGCAGTCGCTATCTGTACCAAGTTGAGGTAGCACATGACCATTCAGGTACCCCACGTTCGGAAAAGCGCGGCCATAAGTCTATCAAACACCCCAGTGAACTAAACTAGAGCTCACATCCTTGGCTTTCATGATACTTATCTTTGCACAGTAGGACGCACGTCCGGAGATGACTTACTGTTTAGCTCTCTTAGAATTATGATATACCTAGGCAAGGTAGGGATACCTCCCTTGCTGTATGAGAAATGTCCTGCTTCAATTCCGTTCATGCAATCCAACAGTTGTAGATCGACTTTAAAATGATATCTAGGCATTCCAGAATAAGAAAAAAAAAGGCCTGTGTTCCAGTGGTACGTTGCGGGTGCGGCTCTTCGCGGACATCAAAAGATAACTCGCCATGCCCCATCTGCCGAGATCGGTCCCAGCATGTAAAGGGCCATTGACCAATCAATTTCAATCCCCGGGCTGACCGTAGCTGGGGAAGACGGCGACGTCATGTGCCCATTCCCCACGTAGATTCTCTTTAGGCCGTGATAAGCCGCGAGCACAAACAAGAAAGATTAGCTCTGACAGGACAAGCTTAAGACAGCCTCTGAGAGGGGGACAATGATAGGATGCAGTACTAGCTTGCTTTGCTTTACTTAGCTTGTGTGGCGAACGGCGGCAGTTCAGCTTTTGGATGGAAGCGAGATCTGGGTCTCGGTACGAGTCGTGATACTGCATCTGAATTCGGAATTTCTGTTAGTCAGGACGGAATTGGAATACTTCTTATAGTTCTATTCCCCCATCATCGGATTCCTCCTCTTCTTTCCTTCTCTTCCTTTTTTTTCTTCATCTTCCATCTTCGAACGTCGTCGAATCTGTGATTTTTGCTTTTGTGATACCCCTCCCTCCCATCATCTTCGACGACCCTCCCGATAACGAAGAACGCAACAAAACATCACATAATGTCCTCCATGATGTTCCTTAACCGAGCCGGTGCTCGCGGTCTTCGTACCGCTGCCCGAACCCAGCAGATGCGAACTGCTGCGACTCTGGCTTCTTTCAAGACCCCCAAGGTCTTCAACGAGCCTAACCAGCACTACGCCAAGGGTAGCGAGCAACGACAGGGTCTGACCGCTGCTATCGAGAAGCTCCAGAAGCAGCTGCCCATCGAAGTTCCCGTCGTTGTTGGCGGCAAGGAGGTAAGTCTGGCTGCAAACCTCTTTCTCGGCCACTGATACAAGAGCCATATCTAATCCAAAATCTTATAGATCAAGGCTTCCGCTCTCTCCAAGCAGCAGAACCCTGCCGACCATGCCACCACCGTCGCTTCTTACCACACTGCCACCACCGCCGATGTCTCGGCTGCCATTGACGCTGCTCTGGCTGCCAAGCCTGCCTGGGAGGCTCTCCCCTTCGCCGACCGTGCTGCCGTCTTTCTCAAGGCTGCCGACCTGATCTCCACCAAGTATCGTTACGACATTATGGCCGCTACCATGCTCGGCCAGGGCAAGAACGCTTGGCAAGCCGAAATCGATGCTGCTGCTGAGCTGGCTGACTTCCTCCGTTTCAACGTCCACTACGCTGAGCAGCTCTACAGCATTCAGCCCGAGCACAACTCTCCTGGTGTTTGGAACCGTCTTGAGTACCGTGCCCTTGAGGGTTTCGTCTACGCCGTCAGCCCCTTTAACTTCACTGCCATTGCCGGTAACCTGCCTGGTGCACCTGCTCTTCTCGGTAACGTCGTTGTCTGGAAGCCCAGTGACTTCGCCATTGCCTCCAACTGGCTCGTCTACCAGATCCTGATTGAGGCTGGTCTCCCCAAGGACGTCATCCAATTCGTCCCTGGCAACCCTGTCGATATCACCAAGGTTGTCCTTGAGCACAAGGAGTTTGCTGCCCTTCACTACACTGGCAGCACCAGCGTTTTCCGTCAGCTCTACGGCACCATCGGCCAGGGTATCGCTGAGGGCCGATACCGAGGCTACCCTCGTGTTGTTGGTGAGACTGGCGGCAAGAACTTCCACCTGATCGACCCTAGTGCCGAGATTGACAACGCTGTCAAGCAGACCGTCCGTGGTGCTTTCGAGTTCCAGGGCCAGAAGTGCAGTGCCACCTCCCGACTCTACGTCCCCAAGTCCATGTGGCCCGAGTTTAAGGAAAAGCTCGTCGCTGAGGTTGAGGCCATCAAGATTGGCGACCCCACCGAACACTCCAACTTCATGGGTCCCGTCATCCACGAGGCTTCTTTCAAGAAGCTCTCGGGCGCTATTGACGAGGCCAAGAGTGACAAGGACCTCGAGCTCGTCGTTGGCGGCAAGTACGACTCTTCCAAGGGTTATTATGTCCACCCTACCATCTACGCTACTACCAACCCCAACCACAAGTTCTTCTCAACTGAGTTTTTCGGTCCTATTCTCACCACCTACATCTACGATGACGCCGCCCCCAACGCCATGGCTGATGTCTGCAAGCTCATCGAGACCACCTCTGACTATGGTTTGACTGGTGCTGTCTTTGCTGCTGATCGTGAGGCTTCTCGCTTCGCTGAGGAGCACCTCCGTAACGCCGCTGGTAACTTCTACGTCAACTGCAAGAGCACTGGTGCTGTTGTCGGCCAGCAGCCTTTCGGTGGCTCTCGTGCTTCCGGAACCAACGACAAGGCTGGTAGCCAGAACCTCCTGACCCGCTTCGTCAATGTTCGAGCCATCAAGGAGGAATTCACTCCTACCACCAAGATCACTTACCCTAGCAACGAGGTCTAAGTGCCGAATACACATACCCAAATTTGAAGGATAGAGTGGAGTCTGGATGACATGATGCAACACGAATGACCCAGATGGAAATAATGCATCAGGGTTATCGCCCATAACATAAAAGGAAAGGAAGCACACCGGACAACAGAACAGGCCGCATGTCGATCAAGTCGATTGTTGATAAATTGAAGAGTCAGTTCAGGTGGTTAAGTCTTGCTCGTGGGTCTGTGGCGGGTCAGGGGTAGGTTCTTGGCCCAGAGCCGCCCCGGGGTCTCTCCCCACGTTGGCTCACACAAGACCGTGATGGGTGGGATTCCCATATGTAGAATTGGGGAAAGTGACCGAGTGTGCTACTGTATGATAGAAAAGCCATCGGCGCCTTAATAAAGACGCGCACGTGCTCAATTAAGTACAAGCACGAATGATAAAGCCGTTTTTTCCCAACCTGTTTTTTCTCCTTCTTCAAGTTGCAAACCTTTTGTTCCGGCTAATTGAATATCGTGAAATTCCGGACATCGTCCTTTTCATTGTCTCCTTGCTTGGTTCTAGGCATGAGTCTGTAAACTCGTGGAGTTTCAACCAGACACGTGCACTGGTTGTTTGCCTTTGCCTAATTGGAAAACGAGTGAAGCATCAGTCCTGGCTTCGGTAAACTTGTGGAGTTATGTTGTGGAATGGCGGAGGTGGAGTCCAAGATTGGAGACAGATTGGAGATCTCAAAAGCTCCCCTCCCCTTCCCCATCATTCTCTCACTCACAGACAGGGCTCCAACATTTATATGAGCCAAACCCAAAGTCAATGACAATTGGTCTGTGCAGATGCTTGTTTTATCCCCCTGATTGTTAATTTTTTTTGCATTCAACTGTGTTCGCCGACAATAACATATCTACGCTGGTAATCACGTTCAACTTACTCTTAGTCTTGACTTACACCATCATCATGGTTCACCATGGTACCTCATCCTTCTTCTGGAGCCAATGGCTATCAATGAAGCACGCTATAGCCCCTCGTGCCCTCCTGTGCGAAGTTCGAGTAACATTTCGTCTTTCTTCATCCAGTATAGACGCCAATCCAAGCCTCGTTTCTGTGCTTCTGAGACTGGACCCCTGCCCACCGAAAAGCCTACTCCGACCACGTTTGTCAATCCCCCACGCTGATTCGCTCAACACCAAATAGAGCACGCGACCATTTCCTCGATGATGCTTGGTCCATGAATTCACTTGCCTTCGACCCGATCGTTCTAGGTTCAAGTTGGACAAAGCCTGCGATGTAGTTTGCACCTCTTCGGGCTGGATTGGAGGGAAACAGCGGGCTCTGACATGAAACTCTTTCGCCTTTGGGATTGGGGAGGCGTGGTAGCGTTGCGTGTCCGTCTCTGCATGCGCCAGCTCCGTTATTGAAGCACGTATGGTAGGTTGTTCTCAGTAACCAATTTAATGTCTTTTGCCCCATGTCCATATCTTGACTCCAAAGCAAGACTAGAACTTGCTTATCCTCACCCACAGGTCCTTGTCCCTATTACCCTCTTCTCGAACGGTGTCATTGTTGTCTCTCTTTCCACCGTGACCTGAACACAGCAGTTTGATCAAAAGCAGCAAGAGTTCCGGCTGCTCTCCTTGGCTCACTGCCACCATCATCCTTCTTCCTATTCTTGTGCAGTTTACTTCAAACGTTCATACCAACCACCGTGTTTGATTCGACACTCCGGTAGACACAACTGCTACCAGCTCCAGAACCTAATACTGCCAAAATGCCGCGGCCAGGCCTTCCACTTACACCAGGTTCTTCATCCGATATCAAGGGCAAAGACGGAACTCAACAGCTTGCTTCTTTCCAGCTCTCGTTCGAGCTGCCGCCTCCGGCGATTCATGACGCTTCTCGAATATCGCCCACAATGTCATCTCAGGTTTCACCGACAGATACAAAGTCGCACCACGCCGGCACTACTTCACCGGGAACAATGTACCCAATGCAGCCAGCCGAGGCAGTGAAGGCTCGACGTCGTTCGTCAGCTGCCAGGGATGCGAAAGATAACTCGTTTGCTCTACCACCTCCACCAACACGATCCCGGAAGATAATTCAGATGAAACCCCGACAGGAAGTAAGCGGTGATACCACCAACAAAGAAAAGGCGAAAACGACTGGCAAGAGCAGCGCGGCCACCAAGACCACAGCCACGGCAGCCAACTCAAAGGCTGCTGCAGCAGCTTCAGGGGATGCGGCGACAGATGAAAAGACAAAAAAGAAACAACCTAGTGCTACGAGTGCAGCGGGACGAAAGATAGCCAGGAAAACCGCACACAGTTTGATTGAGCGTCGAAGGCGGAGTAAAATGAATGAGGAGTTTGCCGTACTTAAGGGTATGATTCCAGCTTGTACAGGGGATATGCACAAGCTATCCATTCTTCAGGTATGTCGTTATGTAAACTCTTTGCCTAAGTTGAAAGACCGTTGTCTGACTCGACCCTTTATGCAGGCTTCGATCGAATATATTCGGTACTTGGAAGACTGCGTCTCCAAGTTAAAGGCACAGCAAGAGGAAGACAAGGACCGGACAGAGTCCGGCCGCCAAACACCTACAGGTCGAGAACGTTTGCCGTCTATCCGTGAATTTCACCCAACATTCCAGGGCGATCCGGAAGGTGATGAAGATGTCGAGATGGAGGATTCCGATGTCACGTCGCCTGCCCTAAATGCCATGCCGGATCAAGATGCCCGCCATCCATCTGCGTCACCTGCCCTTCCACCCAGAGACTCTCGCCATCGGGCACAATCGTACTCTTCCGTATCAACGGATCGTCGATATAGCTATAGCGTTTCTGCCGGAACATCACCCGCCTTTGGTCCGCAGATATATGGTGCACCACACTACGCTCGGAGCGATGCATCGGCACCAGGATCGGCCTTGACTAGTCCAGCCCTCAACCCGCAAAGCGAGCTGGACCAAGAGGCCATGGCTGCATTGCTGATGCTCAACAATGATCGTCGCGATTCAAAGGGCCGGGGGCTATCGGTACGTGATCTGCTTAGTACATGAGCTTCATCAGTACTATGAACACGGCCATCAATCTTGCTTTGGAGTGAAAGAGAAAAGTCGGAGGAAATGTATATGTCAGTCTTGAATTTTAGAAAAATTGGTATTCGAACGAGAACAGGTTAATATTTTAAAGGACGGATACTCTTGGCTAATGAATTGAGTCTTATTGGAAAGAAGGTGGGGTTCTTGCATGTTTGTCGCCAATTGCTTCCGTTTTGTCACGGCTGTGCTTATTTCTTAAATCATAGACAATGCTTAAGTCACATATATAAACGACACCATAAATATAAAGACTGATCACTTAGTTGTAAAATGTAATGCCGTTTCGATAGTGATAATGTGTTCTTTATTAAAGCTTGAGTCTCTGACTGCGAGCCATATCGTCCTGAGCATCCTTCACAAGAAAACTGCTGTTTGTTAGCGTGGCCAAAGGTAAAATGTTAATGATAACTCACTTGTACCACAGGACGGTAGGCCCAATGGTCATGAAATGCCATAGACTGTGGGCATCAATGCAACCTAACCAAGGCGGGAAGTCAAAAAGCTCCATGCTCATGGCAAATATGACCCAAGCGACCACAAAACCAGGCCATGCTGCCCATATACGCCTTGATTCTCTATATCGGTTGAAACTGAACCACGTCCAGAGCACGTTTTGTACAATACCGGCCACCACGTTGGCCGCCATATTGTAAGTATAATCCCACCGGATAAACTTCAGGTATGAAACATGACCAAGAAAGAGGGAGAGGCAAAGGAACGACCATACCCGAAGAGTGGTTCGCCTTCGGGGTGTGCGTTTATCGAGTCTGAAAACCCTCACTACTGTATAGTACAGACCATATAGTACACTGGCGCCAGCAGCAAAATAGTCGAGCTCCTCGGTGACGCGGAAGTCACGGGTATGGAATATGGAGCTGAAGGTCCAGGAAGCAATGCCAATGTAAGCCAGCCAATCATAGAATATCCGCATAGAGTATGATTTTGGTATCCTGGCTTGATCCAGTATTTTCAAACCATGCCAGTGCGCCCAGAGATTGCCTAGCGAAAAGAGGACACTAAAGGGTTCCTGCATGCCGAGAAAACGGTAGAAAGGCCATTTCCCGTAAAACTGTTCAACCGAGAGACCTGTGGCCATACGCTGACCCGTCACTATATGCTGGCAGGCATAGTCGCATTCGCTGGCGCAATTCCACAATAGGAGACGATGTAGAACGGCTGTTGGCGGAAAGACACATTAGCTGATATAATCTGATGGCAGATTCGAGGACACGTACGGATTGGGGTTTGCGGTTTATCTGGGTCGCAGTTTTCGGCATTACAGATCTATCATGACAAGTTAGTCTCTGTTTGGTATGCGCTGCGGTTGACCTTCACCTTAAGACAGTCCTTGAATTCGGGAAGCCTGTCGCCAGTCGAAGCATCAACTGTAATCGCAAAAACGAGGACGAGGACGGTCAAGGATACAATCCACGCCCATGGCCGCCCCCTTTGAGTTGCCATTGCGAGCGCATCGACCTATTTGCGACGGGGAAAAAAAAGAAGTTGGAAAGATTGACAACAAAACTGCATGAGAGAGGGGAGAGACTGCACGTATGTACCTTTGACCAGTTGACGATGTGGCTCACTGGTAACCTACCCGAAGTAACGCTGCCCGGCGTTTCAAAACCCGTGATTGGTTGAGTATCCGCAGTTAACCTTTTGTGGAGAAGAGCATCATTGTTTGCTGTTTGGAGATGCCAGAAGCTTACCATCTTACCACCGCTGCAAGAGCACAGATTATATAGGCGTACTGATATTACATAGAATTACCTATGAAAATATATGAGACTGCCTAGACAGCTTTATTCATGGAATTAATTAACATGGATCATGGCAGAATACTGCGTATCTATCTTTGTAGTCTTATTTTTGGTTGATATTTAATCAATGCAACTCGGATTACTCGCGCCGCAGGACCTCAGGATGAACGACTGATCGAATGAGCCTTTTTCGACCTGACTACTAATGTATCGCAATGGGAATAACATCTACCTCGTCTATTAGTCCATCATTCTTTTCCCTCGCCTTGTTACTTGCGCCAGGTTGAGACATGGGAGTTTACGTGCATATGCAGATGGAGCATAAATTTAATTCGGGTGGTTAGGTAGATACGTTATGGATCCGCCAGTTGTCCTGCATGGGAACCGAAAGGCCGTTTATAAAGTCAACCCAATGGCCTGTCCATCTGTCGCGAAACTTAGGAACAGCTCCATATCAATACTCAATTCGATCAACGACCAACTGAATGACACACCACCACTAACTAATCAAACTCTTTGTTAAACAGGTTATGATGCATGACATTGCGACCCTACACTTGGCCGCTAAAATTAAGGCGAGTGTCGTTGCTAGGCAACCGACAACTCACTGATTGGACCGTATTTTCTCGTGGGACAACACGCCTTGCGTCCCATTCATATCTCTCTTCCCTGGCTCTTACGCGATAGTCCAGAGTTTTGGAAACCTGTCTTGCAAGCCGAGCAATGGCAGTAATAATCGAATTGTAGCAAATACTTTAGCTCTTCGCCAAACCGACCATCACCAATCCTTGACCGATTCGATTTATTACACGCCCCGGACGCGCTCTACAATACCTCTGCAAAACAGCACTAACATGGCGACGGCCTCACCCACACCCATAGGCAATGGCCTTGTGCGAAGAACATCTCAAAGACAAGCCCTTAAGAGACTACCTTCGCGCTCAGCTGTGAACCAGAACGAGAGCTTTTCTGCTCCTACGAAACAAACCCTTCCTAATGGCTATCACCCCAAACCACAACAATTCCACGATGATAGCTCCGAGGATGAGATCCCGGTGCCTATGAAGCTCAGTGCTCTCACCAAGGCGCTTCTCAACGATGGTGCTCCCGCATCCACAGAGCGTCCGGTTTCACCTCCCCGAACGCGACGGCGCACGAGCGCTCTGAACGCGTCGACATCTTCAGTTAGTGAAATCCGCCGAAATCGAAGGTCCGGAAGCGTACAACCCCACGACACAAGATCTTCAAGACCGACCAGCCCAGCACAAGTACAAAGTCGAGAGATCAGCCCCGTGAGGAAACGAGTTGTTAGATTAAGCAACACTCCTCAGAGTCTCAATCAAATGAAGCCTACTAAGCGACGCTCAACTTCCACATCTCGCTCAACCCAACGATCCCGGCCTCAAAGCCGCCCTGAAAGCCGTGACATGTCTTCCGACGAGCGCTATGATTCCAAGCAAGACTCGAAAGATTCCAAATATGATTCTCAATTGGACCTGAATACCCCAGCGCAGGCCGGACGCGTTGTGCGAATCAATGCTGGTTCTCCCAGCAACAGGAGCCATATTAGCTCCACTGGCCCTTCTTCAGGGAGGTCTGTGGGGGATAGATCTGTAATTGAGGACAATGACCAGCCAGAGGAGCCTGCCACGGTTGCGAGGAACCCTCCTCCCTTCCACCACGGCAGTGTCTCCAGATATCCCTCGACTAGCACAAGGACGAGGCCCGAGGATAACGGGAACCTGCAAAATTCGATGCGCGTCAGGCGTGTTAGTAAGGTTGCGGGCAGCTTCTTGAGCGGTCCAGCTCGACGGGGCCGCCGAAGACAGAGTGAGGAAGAGGGTGAAGGAAACGCAGACGGAGATATGATCTTGCCCAGCCAGGAAGCTGAAGGCCAATCCGCCGAAGATCAGCATGCCTCTTCATATTACGGAGATAGCATCCGGGATTTCAATTCGGGAAGCCCAGTCAGTGGACAAGCCGCGGCCAGAGCGATCCACCGTCGCAATGCTTCCAATATCGATCTACGGCTCGGCTCCGTTAGGCAATATTCCAGAGAAACATCACCACGGGAACCTACACCAGAAGTACAGATCCCGGTGCCAGAAGCTAAGTCTGAACAAGCAGAGGAAATTCATTACAGGCTGCCTGCTCCTCGACCAGAACTACCTTCTGGCCGCGATCAAGAGAACGATGTTCAACCAAGTCTCAAGAGAAATAAACCTTCCATGGATGCGCTCCTGGACAAGATGCCGAAACGACCCGTAAGCGCCGACCCGGTTCCCGCGAGAACAGCTTCACCCGACAGGAAACCCCTTGCCTCAATGGCCCGGAACACTCCTCTACGTCATGCCCCTCCCCCACCTCCAAAGATGTCTGTCCTTGAGGCTGCCACCGCCACTGCCGGTGCTGCTACAACAACACAAGCAAAGCAGCGAAGGAACATTCTGCGAGTGAATGGTGTTGCCTACACCCGCCTTGACTGCGTTGGTCGAGGTGGCAGTGGCAAGGTTTACCGTGTTGCCGCCGAAAACGGCAAGATGTTTGCTCTTAAACGTGTTTCTCTGGAGAATGCAGATGATTTGACCATCAAGGGTTACCTTGGCGAAATCGATCTGTTAAAGAAGCTGGGTGAAGTTGAGAGAGTTATCAAATTGTTTGATTGCGAGATGAACACTGAGAAGCAGGTTCTGACTTTGGTATGTTGAAATCAAGACTTTTGTGGGCTATTTACTGACATTTCAACAGCTTATGGAGATTGGAGAGCTGGATTTTAACACTTTTTTGAGGAAACGATATAATCCCGAGGCCGCGAAATTCGATCCGGTTTTCGTGCGATTCTACTGGAAGGAAATGCTCGAGTGTTTGCAGGCTGTTCACCAGTGCGATATCGTCCACTCTGATCTTAAGCCGGCAAACTTTGTTCTAGTCAAAGGTCAACTCAAGCTCATTGACTTTGGCATTGCCAATGCTATCCAAACGGATGAGACTGTCAATGTCCACCGTGAGACTCAAGTCGGAACTCCAAACTACATGTCTCCAGAATCTCTCATGGACTCCAACAACCCCAGAGGTGGCCGTGTCCCTGGCCGACCCAAACTCATGAAGCTAGGCAAACCTAGTGACATCTGGTCTTTGGGCTGCATTCTGTACCAGATGGTATATGGCCTGCCACCATTTGGTCACATTGCCAACCAGATGTCAAGATGCCAGGCCATTATCAACTGGGATCATGATATCGAATTTCCCTCGCGCGGCATGGGTGGCATGTCCGTCCCCCCTTCCCTCATCCGTACTATGAGACGTTGCCTCCATCGCGACCACCATATGCGCCCAACTTGCGAGGAACTCCTACATGAGTCCGACCCCTTCTTGTACCCTGCTGAGCTCACCGACAAGGCCCTTCCCATCGATGAGGAACTGCTTGGTAGAATCATCCAGAGTGTAGTGACGAGATGTCGTGAGCGGATGCCTACTGAGGCTGAAAGTCTCAGTGTTTGGCCACAAGCTTACTGGACCAGCGTTAAGAAAGCCATGGCCGGTAGGATGTAGCTGGATAATTATGCACCATGTTGGAGTTGCCAAGGCGCAATTGCTTTCTGGATGAGTTTTATGACTAATTTGAATGGATAAGAAGGAAAACATTTTATAGCTGGGTGTTTAGGAGTATTATTCTTGTCATTCGCTGCATAATTAAATACCTGCTTTTTTTTTCGTTTCAGGTATAGGGAGTTTCTATCATAGGTGATAGGGAACGGAAGCTGATGGCGTTTATGGCTCGAACCGCAAGACTGAGCAGGTTTCCGAATAGAACATTTTTCAGCGTCTTCAACTCTAAAACTTTCATGATCTTTTTTTTTATACAAATTTTGTTGTATTATTGTACAGCCAGCTTTGAGCTGGTAATGGTACATCGTTTCATGGCGCGACCTGTTTTATACATATACGCCGACGTCTTTCAATCGAAACTTTCATTCCTCATTCTCATCTTCATTCGATATCCTCTCCGTTGTTGATGTTTAGCTCCGAGATCCGTAGAATTGTGTATCGGTGCTTGCTCTTGGCTTGTCTCATTCTTCGCTGCCTCCTCTTTTTCTTGATCTTAATACGCAGAGGTTCAGATTCCGTTCCAATAACCGTAGCCCTGCATTCAAAAACCCGCTCATCGATGTGGGGAGCACCCTTCATGGTGTAATCCCTGCTACCAAGGACGCTGGCACGGTTGAGTCGCAGAACATCGCCAGGCTGGACCCCAGGCATGCGAAAAGGCAGGCGGACCTGATCACCCTCCCGGACGAGGTAAGGGAATCCGTGGACATGGACGGTGATATAATGATCCGGTTGAGCGGCGAGGAATGGTAGGAGGGTCTTGACGGAGTCGTCCATGGGCTTTGGAGGTGGAGCAGGATGGCTAACTTTGAAGGCAAGAGGTCGAGGCTCACCGGCTGTAGGATTGGTGGCATTCTTGGGATGACGCTCAGGGAATGATTGCTCGATGATAGGCGCTGTGGTGTTGAACGCGCGAGTTCGAATCGGCAGTAGAGATGAGGGGGCTGAGAATTGGGCGCTGGGAGCTCGCAGCTCCAGCATGGAGCGAAAAAGTGCCCTGCTCATTTTGGACCGCAGTGCCGTTCGTTTTTGGGCACTATTGCTGGTCAATTGGACGGGGAACTGAGCTGTCGTCCTCGAAGTAATTGAATTGCATCTCAAAAAAGTTCAAGGTGCCCGTTCATGGGTCGGCCCGGAAAAGCGTAGCACCGAGTACCGGTCACTCTAGCTTTGGTACCAGCCGCCTCCGATAAACCGCCACTTTTTTTTTATCGCTGGGCAAATTTCAGCATCACTTCAACCAGAGATATAATCAAGTCCCTACCTGGGCGATACCGACAACATGGTATGTATCATAAAATTTACAGCATTGGGAATGATTGCTAATTCCCTTAAAGCCTCAGAACGAGTATATGGAAAGATGGCGCAAGCTGCATGGTCGTCGTCTTGATCATGAGGAACGAGTTCGCAAGCGTACCGCCCGTGAGGGTCACAAGGCATCGCAGGATGCCCAGAACCTGCGCGGTCTCCGGGCCAAGCTTTACCAGCAGAAGCGACACAAGGAGAAGATTCAGATGAAGAAGCAGATCAAGGCCCACGAGGAGCGCAATGTCAAGACAGCCGACGAGAAGGAGCCCACGACACCTATGCCCTCTTACCTTCTGGACCGTACAAACCCTTCAACTGCCAAGGCTCTCAGCAGCGCTATCAAGAACAAGCGAGCCGAGAAGGCTGCCAAGTTCGCCGTGCCTCTGCCCAAGGTTCGAGGTATCAGCGAGGAGGAGATGTTCAAGGTTGTCAAGACCGGAAAGAAGATCCAGAAGAAGGCCTGGAAGCGCATGGTCACCAAGCCTACCTTTGTCGGACCCGACTTTACTCGACGCAACCCCAAGCACGAGCGCTTCATCCGACCCATGGGTCTCCGTTACAAGAAGGCCAATGTTACACACCCCGAGCTTGGCGTCACTGTTCAACTGCCCATCATCAGTGTCAAGAAGAACCCTCAGAACCCCCTTTACACTCAGCTGGGTGTCCTGACCAAGGGTACCGTCATCGAGGTCAACGTCAGCGAACTTGGTCTGGTCACCGCCGGTGGAAAGGTTGTTTGGGGTCGCTACGCTCAGGTCACCAACAACCCGGAGAACGAGGGCTGCATCAACAGCGTCCTTCTGGTATAATACGCTCAACAGCGTCCACGCTTTATGTTGAGAGGGGTTCGTTTGTTAAGTTCGAATGCATGTATTGGCGCCAGGGCGTTTTTGGGTTACCGCGCGAAAAGAAAACAGGCCGTGATGGATGGTAGATGGTTGGTAAACGGGTTGATTGTCGACTGAAGATTCCCAGTTGTGATGAAGAAGACTCACTCGAGTTATGGGCCTCGCTCTGCTGTTGGCAGAAATTGATATATGGCCGATAGATAGATAAATACAAGATCTTGACAGTGCGCTAAATGGCATTGATCTTTGGTTATGCTGCAATACTTTTTCATTTTCAATTAGCATGAAGCTTTTTACTCTGTTGGCGGTTGGTGCAGATAGAAGCAGTATGTTCTACAGTGGGCACTTCATCAGAGAGCTGTTATATATACTTGGTAATCTACGGTAAGCTGACTGCACTTAATACCCAGCTGGAACGGAGTGGTTGCTTGCTCTCCTTCTAGTGAGAATTCTGGTTGATGTATACTTGAATGATACATCAGGACCCAAACCGCCGTGTTTTTGCCTCTGGTTGTTTACCTTGACTCGGTGTGTACGGAAATTTTCTGCCTTATCTGATGAGAAAGTCTTTCTTATACTATACAGGGACCTGGCTTAGTTAGGTACCTACTACCTAGTCCCTCAAGCTATGGACTAAACCCAAAACGAGCTGGTGCTGAAAACAGGGTCCCTGCTGTAAACTCGGGCGGTGACGCCGATAAATTATTTTCTGCCCGAGCTAGCAAAATCGCATCCGTCTGTGGTTCCCCATCTCGCCCGCCGAAACTGTATGCTCCGTTTTGCGACTCAAGCTTTTTTCCTCTCTACTTTTCTTCCTCCCTCAACCTCAAACTATACAACCCATTCCTCTATTATTCGAAAACCCTAGAACCCCCAACAAATCTTCAAAATGAGCGGAGATAAGATGGACGTCGAGGTCGCGGAGCAGAAGATGAACTCCATGGAGCACAGTGAGCAGCACTACTTTAAGAGGTCAGTTTGGAAACCGAAGCCAGATTAGAGAGATTGTCGTATACTAACAGCGCTTTGCGATATAGCTATGATCATCACGGTACGAACAGAAAACACATTTTATCTATAATCAAGCTACGAGAATACTTTGCTAATCAATTATTTGTTGCTCTGCAATAGGTATCCATGAGGAGATGTTGGTATGAGCTTCCCTACCTTATAGCCCTTGCGCTGCTGTATCGAGCTATCCGCTGACCATGTTACCTTTGTGAATTTAGAAAGATGAGGTCCGAACACGATCATACATGAACGCTATTATGCAAAACAAGCACATTTTCAAGGACAAGGTCGTTCTTGACGTTGGCTGCGGTACTGCCATTCTTTCCATGTACGTGCGCAACAAGACCCTGCAAAAACTGCCCCTCGTCGTGCCCCGCGTTTGCAAAACGACAAGCTCATCGCAACACGCGCCCTGCTATACAAAAAACTAGAGGGTTTTTATCGAGCTTGAGTTAACAATCATTGTCACAGGTTTGCCGCCAAGGCCGGTGCTAAGCATGTTATCGGTGTCGATATGTCCACCATCATCTTCAAGGCCCGTGAGATCGTCAAGGTCAACGGCCTTTCTGACAAGATCACTCTTCTTCAGGGCAAGATGGAGGAGGTCGAGCTCCCCTTCCCCAAGGTCGACATTATCATCTCTGAATGGATGGGCTATTTCCTTCTCTACGAGTCCATGCTTGACACCGTCCTCTACGCCCGTGACACTTACCTCCAGAAGGACGGCCTGATCTTCCCCGACAAGGCCACCATCTTCTTCGCTGGTATTGAGGATGGCGACTACAAGGAGGACAAGATTGAGTGTGAGTACTATTTTATTCAGCTACTGAAACATAATGGCTAACGGTTTCCAGTCTGGAACGATGTCTACGGTTTCGATTACACTCCTCTTAAGGCCACTGCTCTCTCTGAGCCCCTTGTCGACACTGTCGAGGTCAAGGCTGCTGTCACCGATCCCGCCCCTGTCCTCACTCTCGATCTCTACACCTGCACCGTCGAAGACCTGGCTTTCAAGGTGCCCTTCAAGCTTACTGCAAAGCGCGACGATTTCATCCATGCCTTGGTGTCGTGGTTCGACATTGACTTCACCGCCTGCCACAAGCCTATCCGCTTCTCAACAGGGCCCCACACTAAGTACACCCACTGGAAGCAGACCGTTTTCTACTTTGAGGACGTCCTCACTGTTCAGCAGGGCGAGGAGATTAGCCTCGACCTCGATGTCCGACCCAACGCCAAGAACAGACGTGATCTCGACATCAAGATTGCCTACGAGTTTGAGACCCAGGACGCTAACCGCTCTTCCAAGGGTGCTCTCGAATACCGCATGTGCTAAGTGGCCTTTTTTTAGTAAGCGCATACAGATCTACTTGTTGTAATGACTACACGAAAAAAATAAAATTGAGGGCATGGAACAACCTAAATGGAAGAGGGACTAGACACTCTTGAACTTGGGAGCCATGTATAAGGCGGACGGCGTCTTCTTGCATCTTACACGGGGTAAATATTGCTGTTAGATAACATGAGAAGGAGAAGAAAACATGAGTGCGAGGGACGGTTTGGTTGATTGACGACCCGTTATGAGTGATACCACAAAGAAGAGCACTCCGGAGTTACTCAGTCAATAGATCTTTGCTTTGATATGTGTTTTTACAAAAGTGAACTTGAGTGATCATCGTAAAGAAACTTTTCATTCATCGTTAAATTGGGCTCAGCTTATGGCTCATGCTCCTCTGAGCTTGAGCTTAATAACCTATTCTTTTTTTGGAAACCTCTTATGGTTTCCTTTTCTCCTTCTTTTCAAACATCTGCTTCCCCACAAGTTCTGCATTGGACGCGTCTCGCCCTTTGGTCATTCTTTAAAAACGAAGATTTCTTCATCCAAGTCTTGTTCACTGAAGTCTTGCCCACTTGACTCGAGTTCACTCGAGTCTTGTTCACTCGAGTTCTGTTCACTCAAGTCTCGTTCACCCAAGTTTGGTCGATACACGGGAAGTCCCTAAGAACCGAACTGCTTGACGATTTGAGCAACCTTGTTAGCGAGTTCATCCGCCTCGGAGCGGGTGGCAGCCTCGGCATAGACACGGCATGCGTTCTCAGTGCCACTTGCGCGGGCAAAAGAACGAGCACTGGTGTACTTCTTAACACACTGGTCGATCTCGTCCTGAGCACCCACGGGGTGGCTAAGGCGACGCTCGGCGTCGGTGGTCTGGAAGAGGTCTTTGTTGCCAACCTCGACACGGACAAGTCTGTTGGGAAGGTCGTTGTAGGTCATGGCCCAGTCCTTGAGAGTCCAGCCCTTGTGGGCAAGGATGACCTCCACCATGAGCATGTCAGAGATGGCATCACCGACAGTCTGGTTAATAAGATCGCTGACGGCAGCGAGAGTATCAAGAGCATCTTTCTGAGCAGGGGACTGGGGCTCGGTCTCTCGGAAAGCGCGAATAGCCTCTTGAGAGAAGACAACGGTACCGTGGCCGTTAGCTTCGAAGTAAACACCAACATCGAATTGGCAGGCGGCATGGTGCAAATGCTTCACACCAGTAGGGGTGAAAACAACGGGAAGGCCAAGATGCTTCTCGATGTAGTTGGTACTGGCACCGTTGGCGTAGGCGGTCTGGACAACACCGATACGTAGGTCGTTTTCAAGGCCGGCAGAGCGAACCAGATCGCCAATGAAAGAAGCATTGAGCGAAGAGATGCGGTCGCCGTCGAGCATGAAGAAGCCGGTATCGGGGTCGACCCAGTAGTAGATAAGACGGTCGGCATCACCGTCGAGAGAACAGCACCGGGCGCCGGGAACGGGCTTGGGGTTAGGAGGAGCTCGCTGCTTGGTCTTGACAAAGTCGGCGCCAGACTGGAATTATGTTAGTGGTTGCGCCCTGATCATGAGATGGGAATTGGAAGTAGACTTACATCCAGGTTGAGAACCTCGGGACGGAGGACATCATCGTTGACAACCTTGACGTCGATGGTACCCTCCGGGACGACCTTGAGGAACTCGGAGAGCTTGGGACCACCAACACCATTGGCGCAATCCACGATAAGCTGACCTTGGGGCTTTCGGCCGCGCAAAGCACGGGTAAAAGCCTCAGACATCTTCTCATAATAACCCTGCTCACTGACCTTGCCGTAGGCCTTGGGAGTACCTTCAGTGTTGACGCAACGGGTGAGGTAATGGAGCTGAGGGGTGGTGAGAATCTTGTAGTCGGTGTAGTCGGTGTTTGTGGCCTCGAAAGCATCGGCGAGAGCAGCGACAAGAGAGTGGCCAGAGGGACGTGTATCACGGCCGTAAACAACTCGACCAGGAGAGGAAAGATCGATCTTGAGCTGAGTAGCTAGGGCCTTGTAGTTCTCGAGAAGCTCCTGATCAGAAGGAGAGTTGACAAGCTTGGTAGCATAAGCCTCCCACTCCTGCTCAAGCATCTCGCCCATAGGGTCAACGATCTTGACACCATTGTCGATAGCTGGGTTGTGACTGGCGGTAATCATGACACCAATAGCCTGGCCATTGAGCTTGCGGCTTCGCAGACCGGACAGGAGACCGACACGGAACGAGACGCCATCGAGAAGGTCGGCCTTCATACGGAACCCCGCAGTGCCATAGTTGTAGACATGGTTGGGCACGATAGGGTGCTTGGCCGAAGCAGCGAGGAACTTTTCGTCGGACATTCTATGTATTCTTGTGGTAAAATGGACTAGTGAAGATGGGATGAAAGAAGAAAACAAGACAATACGGGGACGCAGGCGGGAGGAGAATGTTAAAGAAAGATGGAGCTTGAAATGGATTCCTTTTGAAACGATCCAAGTGACGAGGCGGGGGACTTCTACAGGTACAAGCTGATATAGAGGGGCACAAGAGCCACCAAACAGTGCTTACCACAGGGCGGGGACCAGCTGTTCCTACCAAGGTCACCTACAAGAATGCCTCCATACATCCATTATTAGGTAGGTACCTACAGTAGGTACAGCCCAGGCGCTCCATCGCATATTCATGCTAGGAGCTGCCCGAGCTGAGCTTTGAAACGGTTGTCTTGGCGACACCTACCAGTACCAGTACCTGGATAGGTGAACTAACGGTCCAACGGGGCTATGTAGTAATCTTTTGGCGGTCAAAAATGGTTTACGATCCATACATACCGCCTCCATCGAGTGGATTCTTCAATGTGCTATAAACAGTTACAGCACAGCTCCCATTTCAAGATACCCCACTTCATAGAGCTAAATGCGTTGTAGCGCAGGTGGGAGCTTTAGTTGCTCTAATTGGATGGGTTTCTTACGGCGCCCTACCCGCAGAGAATCAGTTCGCAGCAGGGTAGGCAGTCCGGATTCAGGCGGGCTAGCCTCACGTCAGCAGGTTACAAAATACCTGGTACGTACTGGAGGTACCTATGGAAAGTTAATATGAAGATTGAACTTCTCGCACTCACCGCCCAACTTCTCCTTTGGACACGTGACTTCGTGTCAACTCATCCCTGTCGTTTTCAACGCGAAACTGTTGTCGCGTCTTACTTCCCAAGTGGTGGCAATTCCAATCTGGGGAAGACCGAGTTGAGCAGGCCGCTCGTTTTGTTTCCCTTTACAATCGCCAACCGGGCAATCTTTAGCAAAAGAACTCAACTCGTGACATGGCCGATGCCGACTCGGCTAACCCCCAGCTTCTGGCCTGGGTGAAAGAGTGGTTGGATTTGGCTCGTGAACGCAATTCCAAAGGCGTCACAACGTACAGGACAGCGTACAACTCGTTGAAAGCATGTCCAATTACATTTGAACATCCTGCACAGTTGCAGCAACTCAAGGGATTTGGACCAAAACTCTGCGACCGTCTTGAGCAGCAATTAAAACAACACTGCGATCAAAATGGCCTTCCTATGCCTCCACACCCCAGGTCCCGTAAAGCGGCACCAGTTACTGGAGATGATAATGGAGAAGGTTCTTCAAAGCCTGCGAAAAAAGCACGAAAGCCCAAGGCCTACGTTCCTGCTCTTCGGTCTGGAGCTTTCGCCTTGGTAGTAGGGCTCTCGACCATGGAGGAAACTGCTGCTACTGGAATGACCAAGGCTGAACTCATTGAAGTTGCGCAGCCGTACTGTGATTCATCTTTTTCCGCTCCTAGCGATCCAACCAAGTTCTACACTGCCTGGAACTCAATGAAAACCTTGCTGCAAAAAGAGCTAGTTTACGAAAGAGGGCGGCCATTAAGAAGATACGCTTTGACCGACGAAGGATGGGAAGTTGCCAAGCGCATAAAAGACACCGACCACTGGCGGGCTGAAAAGGGCAGGGTTATGGATCCCACCTTAGCACAACCCGTCATCCCAAACTTCCAACCTGAAGCCGTTTCTAGGCAAACGACGCCCTCTTTGGAAACTTCCGAAGCAGCGCCAGCGCCAGCCCCATCAGAGTATCAAAATGTCGTGTCCGACGGTACAGCAGTATCAGGCGATTCCTCGTTGCCGAACTTCACTCCGATACTATTACCTCCAGGATCCTTTACAGTCCAGTTGGTCCTGGATGTTCGCGAAGTAAGGGCCAAGACGGACCGCGACTACATGCAGGAGGAACTCGCAAAACAGGGCGCGAAGCCCATCATGCGTAGTATGGAGCTTGGCGATGCTCAATGGGTCGCGAAATGCAATGATCCGAACCTGCTCTCATCACAAGGTGCTGAGGGTGACGAGGTCATTCTCGACTGGATTGTCGAAAGAAAACGTCTCGACGACCTGATCGGGAGTATCAAGGATGGTAGATTTCACGAGCAAAAGTTTCGCTTACAACGGTCTGGTGTAAAGAAAGTGATTTATATCATCGAAGACATTGGCATGGACCCAGATGTGGTCACGAGATATGCTGAAGCAGTCCGATCGGCTATTGCCTCAACGCAAGTTGTTAACGGCTACTTCGTGAAGAGAACCAACAAAATGGACGAAACGATCAGATATCTCACCCGGATGACGGCCATGTTAAAACGGACATACGAGAGTAGACCCCTGCACGTCATACCTACTAAGGTCCTTACCTCCCAGAATTACCTTCCGCTGCTGAAACACCTCAGGGAATCTATATCTCCAGATTGGTACATTACCTACCCGGCATTCTCATCGCTTGCATCAAAATCCGAGTCCATTACTCTGCGAGACGTGTTCTTGAAGATGCTCATGACTATCAAGGGCGTCACAGGAGAAAAGGCGCTTGAGATTCAAAAACGTTGGAAAACACCTTACGACTTTGTCAAGGCTTTTGAGGCATGCGGAACTGGCGAACAGGGTCTAAAGCGCAAGCGCGAATTGGTCTTTAGTCAAACAAGCCATCTTGTTGGGCGAAAGAAGTTTACGAAGTCGTTGAGCACCAAAATTGCTGAAGTCTGGGGTGATGCATAAAGGTTTGTATAGGAGGTTCTATGCATATATATGTTTGACGGAAAACTACACAAGTATTTCATGAGTACTCTGATACGTAAGATCAAAGAACATGGAACGGTTGTATGATAGCGATGTTGGTATTAGGCGTTTTTGGTATTGAAAGGGCGGCAGTTTAAAGTCGTGAACATGAGGGTATTCAGGATGATGAGAAACATGATACCCAAGTCATTAACAATTAAAATCTATCCAATCTCTTATTGCTTGGCACCAAATCCTTGTGCCACGATCCTCTCAACAATCTTTTCAATGAAAGGGAACGAAGCTGCGGATCCGGGCTCCGAGCCGACGACTCCGCCCAGTGACTTCTCAGCATACTTGGCCATCATATCAACCTCGAGGTTGACTGTGTCACCCTCCTTCTTCTGCGCCACAACAACCCTCTCCTGAGTGTAGGCGATCAGCATCACCTCCCACCAGCCCTCCAGGTCATTGACTTTGGTGACCGTCAAGCTAGTGCCATCAATGGCGACATAACCCTTATACACAATGTAACGCAGAATGTCCTTGCGGGCAGGCTGGAAGCGGAAGGTTAGGGCGTTGCCGTCCTTGGTGACAGACAGGATCTTGGCGGTGGTGTCAACGTGGCCCTGGACAAAGTGACCGCCCATGCGGGTATCAGCACGAACAGCGCGCTCGAGGTTGACGTTGCTGTTCTCCTTGAGGTCACCAAGGTTGGTGATCCTCAGAGTCTCGGGGGCTACACCAATGGTAAAGGCTTCAGGTGTGAAAGAGGTGACAGTGAGGCAAACGCCATTGACAGAGATGGAATCACCGTCGTGGCAGTCAGAGAGGAGCTGAGAGCCGGAAGGGATGGAGATGGTTAGAGAAGTGCCACCAGTAGAGTCATTGTTGTCAAGCTTGGAAACAACTAAAAGGGTGTGAGTTTAGAGCAAGTTTGAGCAGACTAATACTGACCTCCCACTTCTTCTACGATTCCGGTAAACATGATGAATCTGCTATAGGTTCTGGAAAAGTTGTCGGGATCAACTGCTGGTGTTGATAAGTCTTGAGGTTTGAGGCTCGATGACAAATGCTCTAATAAGTCGGACTGGATGTTGATGATATATTCCACTCTGCCCCGCGAGTGCCCCGCATGGGGGTGAAAGAAATATCAGAACAAGCTTTATTCTACAGCATATATATATATATTATATGTGTGTGTTATAAGCTTTTGAGCCTGGGAAATGTTTTGTTATCCCTTTTTCCTTTCGCAATCCTGATAGTTATTCTCTACTTTGGATAGAAGAGGTCAAAGAAGTATATGCTTGTCGGAATTAACTGCAATGATCCAACATCGCGAATACACTCCGCTTCAGTATGAAGATCAATTAATGGAGCAATTTTGTCAACTTTTGCCCCTCGGTTGATAGACGCCCAAAGTGCCCGACCTGGGTAGGCAGACGAGACATTACATTTTAATAAAAAAAAATGTTAAAATTTTACACCAATTGCACATATACAGTCTGACATGCCTACGCTGGTCAACTTAACATCACTATTCTTGTCTTCCTCAATCTCCAATCTGTCATGATAGTAGGTATTCGAAAGAAAAAAAAAAATATGAATTACCAAGACTGACATGAATGAGTTGGCCTGTCATGGGCCGTTATCGATAAGACCCGCCTAAATTTTTCAGTTTCCCACTCAACACCATGGAAAGCAAGCTTCTGACAGAACAAGCCTTCTCATTACTCCTTATCTCATTTTCAGTTCTTACAACGATCGAGTTTTACTAGGCCTTACCGCCCAAATATCAATTGTGACTTGTCACAAATTGCCTTTATCATTTACATCAGCGGCAGTTTACTTCGATACAGTCGCACCAATCTGTCACATCAGCTCCCCGCTTCACCAACATCATGGCGCCCTCAAGACCTGAGACAAAAAAGACAAATCCTGACATCGCAAAACTCCTTGTCGATGCTCAGACTCAACTTGAGGTCGGAAAGGTAGAGGAGGCTGCTGCGCTTGCTCAGCAGGCTCTCGACACCACTGGCCAAGGTGGTGACTTTGAGCTCAGCGCCGCCAACCTTCTTGGTACTATCCTCATTGAGTCTGGTGATCTTGACGAGGCTCGAGCTGCCTTCGAGCGTGCGGTCCACCTCGATCAAGATGGTACTGTAGATGAGAAAATTGGCGGTGGCCCTGAGAAGTTCCTTCTTCTCGCCCAGCTCAGCGAGGAGGGTGGTCTTGACACCGTTCAATGGTATGAGCGTGGTGCGACAGCGCTCCGAAAGCAGATTGCAGTACTGAGCGAGCTTCGATCACCCACCCCCGAGCAAAAGGCTTCCCTTCAAGAGAAGCAACACAAGCTGGCTGGAGTCCTCTGCGCTGTTGCCGAGGTGTACATGACCGACTTGTCCTGGGAACCCGATGCCGAGTCGCGCTGCGAGACTCTCATCACAGAGGCTATGCTCCTCGCACCTGCAGCTCCTGAGACCTGGCAAACAGTCGCAAACGTCCGAATTTCACAGAGCCGTGCCAATGAGGCCCAAACCGCTCTTCGCAGGAGTCTCGAGCTGTGGCAAAATCTGCCTCCCAATCATCCTGACGTCCCTGAGTTCCCCACCAGAATTGCTCTTGCCCGTTTGTTGATGGAGACTGAGCTGGAGGACGAGGCCTTGAGCGTGCTGGAGCGTCTTGTCACAGATGACGACACTAGTGTTGAGGCTTGGTATCTTGGCGGCTGGTGTCTCTACATCACCGGTGAGAAGCAGAAGACCACTGCCTCCAAGCCATGGAACGAAGACGCCAAGGAAATCAATGAGGAGTGGAAAGGACTGTGGAAGTCATCGAGACAGTGGCTTTCTCAGTGCCTGAAGTTGTTCGCTCTGCAAGAGTACGAAGACGAGCGACTGGGAGAGCACGCCAAGGAATTGTTGTCAAGTATCAACAATGAGATCGGTGAGCCAGCTGAAGGCGAGTTGGATGACTGGGAGGACCCCAGCGACGGCGAGGGCGATGATGATGCTGAGATGCAAGGCTGATGACGATTATATCGGAGACTAAGACGGAACGACTTAAAAGGCATTTGGTTTGGCGTTTGGGAAGAAAAATGGGTATGTCTAGAGGAAACCTTTTCACCTTTAGAATTTAGTTAAAACTGAATTGATTTCACCCCTGAGTCTATACGAGACCCATGACCTCTGAACTTGCGGCAGCTACGAGCATCAGCGATCTCCCATTTTCTTCTCTGTGGTATCATCTGTCATCTTATCTCATGGCAGGCTGCTTGCCGTTTGCTTTGTAGTTTTATTTGTACCCAAGCCAAAACTCCCAGTGATGCATGCACCTTTGCTATATATATAACCACCTTATGCGGCCTCGACCTTGAGCTTCTCAACGCCCTCCACAGGCATGTCCTCATCCTCTTCGTCATCGCCCTTGCCAGCAAGACCCCTCTCCCAGAGCTGTTTACCCGTCAAGCGAGCAGGTTCCTTGACCTTTGCCTTTTTCAACTCAGCCAGACGGTCATCCTCTTCCTGTTGCCTCTTTTCCTCCATCTCCTTTATGAAACCCTCGCGCCACTTGAGGAAAACTTCAGGCGTCACGCGAGTACCATGGAACTTTCTGTTCTCCTCTTCCTCTGCAGCCAGAGCAGCCTCCTCATGGGCCTTTGTGATGGCATCCTTACGTTCCTGGACTAGCTGCTCGGCATTGTCCTTCAGTGTAGAAACAATGGCAAATACCATTGCCATGCCAAGGTTTTCTTGGATAGTCTCGTCGAGACTGGCGAGAAGCTGCTCGCGATCGTCGGCGACATTGAAATGTTTGTGAGGGGTGGCATTGGGAGGAGCTAGAATGTCGAGATGGGGCGGCTTTTCGGGGTAGTCTTCTGGGTATTTCACTTGAAGAAGCATGGTAGGGGGCTCTTGGTCTTCTTCATCGGGAATATCTAGTGCGACTGATACTCTAAACTCGGTTTCAGAGATATCTAGAAAATGGTTAGTTAGGCACAGATCCTACTAGCTTCTTCTCAAAGCGAAGTTCATACCTGTAATTTCTTCTGGGAAGATTGACTCGAGCACCTCGCGCTCTTCAACTTGGTCTTCTCGTCCCATTTTGACGAATCGACCAGGAGCCTCTAAATTGTAAAATATTGCTTTTGATAGAGTCTCGAAATGACGAGAGTCCTCATGAGGGTGGGGAGGTTCACAGACGGTGGGGTGGAAGACTAAAGAGGCTTAGATTTATGCTGACCGCCCGGCAGTTTCTATAACACCAGCTCTTATATCTCGTGGAATCTGCTTATAAGACAACAACACTATGGTCATAAATCACCTATTAACCGTCTTTTGATTTGAGGTTATAACAACTATGGCAAACCCTCTGAGAGATCCCTTGTGCCCCCAAGATGCTGAGGTTAGGTATCAGATCTGGCAAGTTTGGCTGTTCATTTCTCGAGGCTATGACAATTGCACAATAAGATCTCAAAATTTCTATTTCACTTCTGTTTAGCTCTATTAGTTAAAACATCCTGATAATTTCAATATCTTATTTGGTTGAGGGTCATATAGACGCAATTGGACGAAAGCAGAGATACTATACTGAGTTGTAAGCTTTCATTTACAGTTCAAAAGAACACTTTCTTCTTCAGATTTAAGCCTGATACTATAGGACTACACATTTGCCTCCAAACTCACAGAGTCCAATCCTGAGTCAAAGCATTTACAAGGATAATAAAAGAGAGTAAAGATACAGTAGATGGGTGATCGTGAGCAGCTCGAAGTGCACGTGATGATCTCGACCCTGGATTCTAAGGGAAAAGTGGGGCTTCTCTTATCAGTTAGTCTAGCGGCGGAATCGGCTTATCGCTAGAAAAAAAAGTTCAAGTCTCAACTCTGCGACTCTGCATCCATACCATACCCATATTGCACGTTCATAACAATGGCTACCAAATCTGCAGCTGTTGGCGAAAAGCGAAAGTCTGCCTCTGGTGGCAAGTACCAGGCTGCTTCCAAATTTTCAAAGAAACCTCGACTCGACGAGAGAAAAATCAAGAAGCAACCCGTGAAGGAGTCTGAGGAGGATTCTGACGAGGAAGATGGCGGTGCCGATCTGAGCGAAGAGGCTCCCAAGAAGTTTTCAAATGGTTCCGGAGATGGAAAGACCTTTGAGCGAAGTATGTTCCATTCCTCAGAAATATGCGCAATCAGTCAATGTTAACATTTCCTCAGCTTCAGGCCAAACTTCGCGCGAATCCCATGCCAAGCAGAAGCAACTCGCCCTTGAGCGCAAGGCCGCAAAGCCTCTTGCTGACGAAGTTCAACGCACAAAGAAGCTGTGGGAGAGATTGCGACGAAAGTCCCACGTTCCCAAGGAGGAGCGCCAGACATTGGTCGACGAATTGTTCACCATCATCAGCGGTCGCATCAAGGATTTCGTCCTCAAGCACGATGCCGTGCGCGCTGTTCAGACCGCCATCAAGTACGCCACACCCGAACAGAGGAAGCAGATTGCTCGTGAGTTGACGGGCACATACGCTCAACTGGCCGAGAGTCGATATGCCAAGTTCCTGATTGGAAAGCTTCTGGTGCAGAACGATGAGGAGATCCGAGATATCATTATTCCCGAGTTTTACGGCCGTGTCCGAAAGATGATCA
This sequence comes from Fusarium longipes, assembly GCA_013618495.1. NCBI lineage: Eukaryota > Fungi > Ascomycota > Sordariomycetes > Hypocreales > Nectriaceae > Fusarium > Fusarium longipes. Next base: position 313,211 of record JABFEY010000069.1, on the reverse strand, counting down.
ACCACCCTGAGGCTTCATGGATTCTTGACGATGTCTACCGAGGTGTTGCGACAAAGGAACAGAAGGCCATTCTTCTGCGCGAGTGGTACGGTCCCGAGTTCTCCATCCGAGAACTCAACAAGGATACAAAGCCCACATGCGATATCAAGGCCATCCTCGAGGCCGAGCCCAGCAAGCGAGGTCCCATCATGAAGAGTCTGGTCGACCTTATTGGCTCTCTTGTCAACAAGAAGATGACCGGCTTCACTATGCTCCACGATGCTATGTTCCAGTACTTCTCCGCCACCCAGCCTGGCACAGAAGAGTTCAGTGAGTTCTTTGAGATGATCAAGGGTGACGAGAGTGGAGATTTGCTCAAGAACATGGCTTTCACTCGCAATGGTGCCAAGCTATCCTGCTTGCTCTTGGCTCACGGATCCTCGAAGGACCGAAAGCAGATCCTCAAGACCTACAAGGACACTTTCCTACTGATGTCTGGCGACATATGGGCACACCTCATTATCCTTACTGCCTACGATGTTGTCGACGACACAAAGCTCACTGCCAAAACCATCTTCCCTGAGATTCTCGGCGAGGGCGAGAACATCGCTCAGAATGTTGTCGCTGCAGCCAACAACCCCTTTGCCAGGACGACAATTCTCTACCTCTTTGAGGGACTTGCCAAGTCTCTTTTCCCTCCCAGCCAGACATTCGAAGTTGAGCTCCTCAAGGAGGTTCATGAGATCCGCAAGACAACAAGTAAGAAGGATGAGGACATTCGACGCAACGAGCTTATCGCTGCTGTTTCGTCTCAGCTTATTTCCGTCATTGCCGAGGTCCCTACCGAGCTGACTGCCACCGCCTTTGGCTGCCAATATATCACAGACGTCCTTCTCTCGGGAGTTGGCGACAAGCAGCAGGCTTTGGAGGCCATTGCCCAGTCAGCCAGTGGCAACCCTAGCGAGGAACCAGCAGAGGATGATCTTCAGCCCCAGGTGCACATCTCACGGACACCTCACGGTGGCCGTATGCTGAAGTCGCTGATCCAAGGCGGCAAGTACGACAAGGCCGCCGGCAAGATCATCCCTGTCGACCCTCCTCTGGAGTTCTCCAACATCCTCTACCCCGTCATCAAGGAGCACATTATGGACTGGGCCACTGGCCCCAGCTCTTTTGTCGTTGTCGGCCTTCTTGAGGCTGGCGATTTTGAAAAGACCGATGCGCTTAAGAAGACGTTGAAGAAGAACAAAAAGACTCTTGAGCGGGCTGCTACTGAGGAGACTCCCGAGCAGAAGGCTGCTCGTGAGGCTCACGAGGCCACGCCCAAGGAAGCCAAGAAAGGCAAGAAGAAGGGTGATAAGAAACCCATTGGTAATGCTGGTAGCAAGCTGTTGTTGGAGAAGTTGTAAACAGAAAGTTGGAGTGATATTAGGCTATGGGTAGTGATGTGGTGTTTTAATTATCATATATCAGGCGTATAAAACTAGGGTGCTTTTGACAATGATATCACGGACTATGATATGCCCCTTGCTTGTCTATCTTGACAATGTTCTTGAACCTGAATTGTAATTACTAGGGCATGCAGGCAACAATTTTGCGTGAGGCAACGATATGACACGAAGAACAATTAGAGTTGCATCCGTCTTTCATATATATGTCTTCTCAATACTTGTTTTCCTTTTTGTAAGTTTTGATGTGCCACAGCCAGACGTATAGTATCGCGCCGTCAGAGTCACACATGTCAGTGAATTGTTTGCTCGGCACTGTTTCGGTGTTGAATTACTCCTAAATATTGCCTTGGGATTATAGAAACACAGGAGTGGAAAGGTGTGGGCAGGAAGACAGCTAGCTGAATAGCACATTGAAGTCCAGATGAATAGGCTCGCCTTATATACGCATCCAAGTGAATCAAGCCATATTGCTTGTTTTGGTTCGTTCTTAACTACTCGTTTCTTAAATCTGTGTTTTATTGAGGTGGTGCAAGTGGGGAGTACGAGATGGACACGATATGCGTATGAGCCACTATGGGATAGTTTGTGCAACTATATCTTGTCATGGCAGTTGGATGTGCCACATCAATAAAACGTTTCATGTTACGTTATCCAGAAGATAGATCTGGCATATACTGTTAATAGGGAGATTCGTGGAGGTGAAAGATAGGCGGTCTGCCGCTTCTCGAGAGTGCAGCTATTGTGCTGAGTCTGCTATTGATAGATGGACAATCCTTCACTATCCTTCACTATCTTTTGCTTCTTTTCTTTTATTACTATATTGGCTGCCGGCGAAGCTTATGCTTCAATCTTGACTTGTGATATAAACCCATCACAGCATCTTCGCACACTGTCGCTTGTTCGTGATTGTTTGGTTCTCCATCTCGTTGCACCAGGCTCCTTAGCGATTCCAGAACCGTAACTCGAATACCATCACCTGTCGCGCTGTAGTTAAGTCGAATGCCTGGTTGCGACGCAATTTCTTAGCAATCCCCCTTTCTATCGTTACTTTGGTGCGAAGTTATAAGGCAAGTTTGGCCGGCAGCTGTTGGCAACTGGCAGCCGGCGAGTTGCAACTGCTAATTAGCAACTCCTCCTTTCCATTCTTCTATTTCAACGTCACCTGCACAAATGGAAAAGGCCCAACCAACGCAACTCTTACAACATTACAAACGTGATCTCTTCATCCTTTCCTCTCTTCGTTTACTCTTTTCTCGTTTACTCGCCTTCTTCCGTAAATCAGAAACAACGCTATTCGCCCTCACAAGGGGGAAGAGCGACACTCTCTCGGTCGCCTAAACGTTTCTCTTGAGATTCACGGTTGATGCGATAGTATATCAAACGCTGTTTCGCTCGACGACCACAAACCCATTATAACTTTCAAATCAAACGAAGACCAATAACACAAGCGAGCAAATATCTTCTTCTTGCTTTAACTGGCCGTCTGTGTCCCCCATTTCCATACTGTTTGTTCATCATGACCAGAATTTCACGAGTTGATGATAAGGAAGAATGCAGTGCTGACAAGCAATACTACGAATGTAGTTACTTCGATTTTAAATACATCGGCTGCTGTTCTCACGATCCATGCATCAAACCTCGCGGCTGTCGCGACGACCCCGTCACCTCGGACCCCAGCTCGCGGCCAACCAGCGACACGTCTGATATCGAGACTATTGTAAGAGAGAACACTGCTACTCAAGGGGGAGATATGATTTCTATTCCTCCATTCTTCTCTAGGGGAGGATTTCCCATTGAAACGACTCTGGAGACTAGAATAAGATCGAGTTACTCTCTCACTATGTCCGACGACAAGGAATCATCTTCACCTACTGAGCGTGCAGCACCTCCCACAACTATGACTGACTCGGGCACCACTCGCACAGTTTCGAACTCCCATCGAGTCACAATCACCAACAAGAAGACCATCTACACCAGTGCGGGACCTTCGACACCCACCGGCTTCCTTACTTCCGTGACCTCAGCCGATACAGATGAATTGCCATTCTCTACTGGATCCTTCAAGGGCACGTCCGTCTCATTGCCTGTTGAGACGAATACCCCTGGTGCTTCTCTCGGGGATAACAACAACGACAGGGGATCTCCATCAATTGGGCTTGTTGTTGGGGCTGTAGCCGGTGGCATAGCTTTCCTAGCTCTCATAGTTGTTGCAGTGGTTTGCATACGTCGTCGAAGAGCCAAAAACATCGAGTTCCCCAACACTCCCTATCACTTAGAAGAAAAGGGCGAGAAAAGCTATCTCAGCCGGATATTGTCACGCAAGAGCACTCGCAGAAGTCAGGACCCCTTTGCTCCATTTGGAGGTATGTTACCAGATTCATCATCGGACTCGTCATCCGACGTCGTCGACTCACTGCCGAAACGAATGCTAAATCTACTCTGTAGGCCGTATCGACAGAGTAGACAACCACCACCAGCCCCCCAGTGGCACTTTTGAGATGGATGGCGCTGACAATGTTGTGCATGAGCTTCCTGCCGTCGCTTTTGACTATGGTTACGAAAAGGAGTCTCAGCCGAGAAGCAATGCGACAGCCAACTCAACTGGACACACTGCTGTTTCTGGATATTCCGCTCAGACGGCATATCCCACAGCGACTGGGAGCTGCATAGACCCCCGTGCCAACCTCAACGCAACCTTGGAGGATCGCCAACAAAAGCAATTTGTCAACCACTGGAATCAATATCGAGCTCTTGGTGAAAGTGCGAATCAACGTCAACAGGGATGAAAGGGTGTAGTTACAGGATGTATTTTGGGGGGCTGGCTGTGGTTGAACAGGCAAAAGGTGAACACATAGTGACTGGCAGGCATTTGAAGGCGTTGTGCGGAGAATACTTTCGTTTTCTCCCTTTGTTTCTGTAAGATATGATTCGTTACTTTCAGCTCAAATACAAGATCTATAGGTTGAAACAGTCCGAAGGTAACATGCAGATCCAAACCCTGCACAAGCCTCCTTCATCATGACAGTGATACGCATTCTCTTCGATTGGATTAAGTCTGGCAACCACACGGCAGTTCATTCTTCCCGCTTACGGCCCGCTCCAAGGGGCTGAATCGGGTGGGCTTCCGTTTCTGTTGTATTACATTAATGTTTGCTTATGCTGAAAGTGGAGAGTGGCTGTCTTACTCTGTACTGTAGCTGATGGGAACCATTCAATTTGAGCTTACTACCTGCCGAAAATACCTATACTGCGCATTATCTGCGCTGATACCCTGCATCATGCGTTGATTGATCAATCCGTGCCGACGTCGAACACTTTCATGCAGCACTTGTCAGATTGTTATGTAGTTTCACCGCAACTGCCTCGTCCTCGAAAGGAACCTATCACAACTCTCAATTCAGCACAATGATCTACCAAGATGGAGGGGCAAGTGATATAGCAGGCCTATCTGGGACTGTCGACCGAGACACGACAGCACTGTGGCTTCAGCTGAGTACAAATGCTGCAGGGAGAAGAAAAAGACAGGTGCCCGGGATAAACCAGGCTGTGTTCCCAGGTAGCCAGCGTGAGAATGATATAAGAGCCGAGGAGGAAAGGTCTGTTGACCTTGATGTTCGTCTCTCAGTTCCAAAGACTCCTTTATTCATATCTTATTGAACATCAATTACCATAATGCCTTCTCAACCTCAATTCTCCAAATCTTTCCTCCCATTAGAGGACGGATCTCACCACGAAGCAAAAGGAGATGCCCATGCTGCTCCCAAGCGCATCGTTATCTGCTGTGACGGCACTTGGCAATCTTCTGTGTCAGGCCTAAAGAACATCCCGTCCAACGTGACAAGACTTGCCCGCTCAATTGCCCGCAGCGGCAAGGACAAGGAGGGAAAGGTCTGGCAGCAGGTAGTATACTATGACGCAGGCATTGGCACGGGAGATCTGGGTCAGGCAGAGGCCAATCGACAAGGAGGCACAGGCATCGGGTTTGTAGGCAACGTGATCGAAGCTTACAACTTCATTGTCCTCAATTACAACCTCGGAGACGAGATCTTCTGCTTTGGCTTCTCGCGGGGAGCGTACACTGCTCGCGCGGTAGCTGGTCTCGTTACTGACATTGGCGTCGTCTGTCCTAGAGATCTCCAAGACTTTCCAGACTTGTATGCCTTGTATCAGAAGCACTCTGACGGCTTACATTTCCGCAAGTCGCAGGCCTATCTGGAATGGGTCAACGGAATACCTTCCAAGAAGCAGTCCAACGGCGGATCGCAGGTCCCATCTGAGTGGGATAGTCCTCCCCACCACGATGCCCCGGAGCCCTCGCGATTTATCAAGGTCGTGGGTGTCTTTGATACGGTTGGCAGTCTAGGAATCCCAGATTTGCCCTGGACACGCTTCAACCTGAAGTTCCTCGAAAAAGCTGTTGGAATTACCGAGCCGGGTTTCCACAACATTCACCTCAGCCCTTGTAAGTCATTGAACCAGGAAGATGCTTCTTCAAAGCTGACACCCACACAGACATTCAACATGCTTACCATGCCTTGGCTCTTGATGAACATCGAGCTCCTTTCTCACCCAGTCTTTGGCACTTCCCGACCGACAAAGACCGGGGTGCTCCAAAGCCTGCAAAGGACCGCAAGCAGCTCTGGTCCGACTGGGAGAATGTGCACAAGAACCCCAACGCCAGTAAGAAAGAGCAGCAAGAAGCGTGGGGCGCTGTCGTTGACGGCGAAATGCACGAGCAGTTGCGCGACAACAAGTCTGAGCTCTTGCAAGTTTGGTTCCCCGGTGTTCATATCAATATTGGTGGAGGAAACGATGATCCTCTCACGGACAAGAAGAGCGATTTCGAACGTGAGTCCACACCGAAAGCTTGATCCTGGATAGTTGCTGACAGATGTAGAAATTGCACTCATCTCGTTCGCCTGGATGTGTGAGCGAGTCGCGCCCTACCTTCAATTCGCTGAAGGTGACAGCTTGAGAGATCTGGGCAAATCAGCAGTCCAAGACCGCTATAACCTTCTCAAGCCTCTCCTGACCAATATCCAAAACGGTGACGAGAAGGATTTTGGCGGTGGTTTACTGACAAGCCGCATCGCAGCCTCCCTGGACCGCACTGGTATCAAAAAAGCAGAGGTGCGAAAGATCCCAGAAGAGACCATCAGTGGCTGGGCAACAGGTCCCATCGTCGACAGCTTCACAGGTGCCATGATCGCCAGTGGCTCGATTGACAGAACGCCTGGCGGCTACAGCAAGGACGACAAGGGTCGCGAGCTGGGTGATACATACGAAATGATTCATCCTTGCGTCCAGTACCGCATGAACAAGGTCTCCAGTTACAAGCCCAAGGCTCTACGTGGGTTTGAGAGGACTACTAGTAATGGAAAGGGGTTTGTGTGGAAGAAGGGCGGTATCCAGATTCCTGAATTTGTGATCAAGACTGAAGATGCGTTTTCGAGATACATTGCTGAACAGGATCGCTATGCTCCTGAGTTTATCAAGTCGATCGACAATGTTCTGGCCTGAGAATACTTTATAGTTGGTCAATTTGGCAATGTTTTGCATTTCAGCTACCATGAGACCTCGTTCGTTATAAGTTCATTGTAATTGCGCTTGTTCATACCGCTCGGCATCAAGTAGGAGGAGACTCGTGGCGTGGAAACTAGCATCCGCATGTTTCATATAGTTTATGCCAAATTTTTGTCTGTTTCGACATCAGACGGCCCTGGCCGTACGCTTACAACGAGAAGCCTGAGTTCGATGAAGTATGTATATCCTTAACCCAATTCTTGCTAAGAATGAAAGAGATCTAATTATTAATAGTTTGTCATAAAGCATCAGTAATACAAGAACCAGGAAGTATTTGATGGTCCGTCTGACAAGCAAGGGATGATACACACTTGACAGCCATGCCTTTATACCTTTAGACTGTGATCATCATCTCTTCCCAAGCAAAATATGTAACGTCCCATTTTGCCCGCTATGCGCCTCAAATGCAAGAGCAAGAAAAGAGTCGCCACCCTTGAAAGTTGCGACTTTCGATTCCCAAAATTTTCTTTTTCATTCCTCGAACTTGAATAGATATGCGCGTGTCACCCATCGCGACAAGGAACCAATCTGTGGGAATAGGCCACTCGTTTGATGTAAGGTTTGAGCAGAATCTCATCATATAGACATGGCAAGCGCTTCATCGAGTTTGAAGCTTGGAAATCTCGTCGAGCAAATCCTGGAGGTCTTGATCCGAGATCTTGTCGGCCAGTGAGGGAATCAGTGTCTTCGCCTCGTCGGCTCCTTCGCAGCATAGGGAACCTGGAAACAAAGGGTCAGCACTCTTGAGAGCAAGCTGTCAGACTGTCATAACCGCCATACCCAACTGTGCGCGCTCAAACTTGGCAAGGTTCTTGTGTGCGCTGAGAAGACGCTCGACGGCTTCTACGTTCTCCTTTTGCGTGAATCGCGCAAAGTTATCGAGGTAGGTGAGAGTCGAGTTCAGCATCCTATCGGCAGTCAGCCTCTCTGTTTCCGATCCAGAAGTCACAGATGTTATTTACTCGGTGTTGTTAACATTTCGACGGTCGTTCTTTCGCTTGGCGTGAAGGGCGTTTAGAACCAGAGCAGCTTCGGATAGCGTCAGGGTGTCGACATCCTGGAATTCTCCAAGGTTGAGAATTGCAGAAGCTTCCTCATTTCCGGGGGTCGGGGGCTTCGGTCGCGAGGTTCGAGGGTGGTGAACCTTCTTGGGCGGCTGGGGAGCCACTGGTACTTGTTGGTCATCCATCGCAAAGGAAGTTCTGTGTCGAAAGTGCGCTCAAGGTGGGAGCTGAAGTTCTTCAATATGGTGTGATGGTAGCTAATTTGTGGGTGGTGAAGATAATCGGTTTGCGAAAGGGTCTTTGTTTTAAAATATGATGGATATGAAAGTTAAAGGTCGGGCCTGAAAGAGTCGACAGATCAGAGGCAGGTAAATATGTACGTACCCCAGCTTGATTGATTAGTGGGGCGGCAGTATGGATGGGCACCTAGTGCTGGGGTTAGGCCAGGTACCTCCCTGAGGAACCTAAAGTCGAACCTCCAGGTACTGCTTGCTTTCGGCGACAGGTAGAAGGAAGAGTCGCGTGGCGGTCCCTCCAACCTCTGCGCAGCTTGTCTTGTCAATCTATCAACCCTTCTATTAAACACTTCCACCCTTGAGCAACAACGAAGTTTGAGAGCACTTAAAGATCCATTTAGAAGACACTCGACCTTGTAAGTATTACGTCTCTATATAAAGAAGAGGTTCTGACTCTACACTCGCAGGCTCATCTCACCCTCATCCCTCTTACCCTTGCTCATGGTCCCTTCTCCGATATAAATGAAGGGGTGAGGCTCAGGGGCTCACAAACAACAACGCTACGATACTTATGATAAATAAGACAGACGGAACATCATGTAAGAACGCTTCTCTTCAAAGCTGAGAGGGTACTTTATTGATAGTATACCAGGACCATATTTGCTCTCATCATCATCAACAAGGCTGGTGGCTTAGTCTACAACAAGAACTTCCACGATGGCCTTCAACAGATCAGCACAAATGACTATTTAGTCCTTGCTGGAACCTTTCATGGGTAATCACTCCCTCGCCCCTCCCTAGGATCACTTTGTCACCCTGTACAGGCACACCGAGGCTCACATTAACATTCAGTGTTCATGCAATCACCTCCCGTCTCAATCCAGTAAAGAACCTACCGGGAACGACAACTCCAGGTAGCAGGCCGGAGCCTCCATCGGGTCTCGAGGTTCTCGAGACAGAGAACTTTCGCATGCAGTGTTTCAACACTATGACGGGCACAAAGTTCCTCCTCTTCACCGACACAACACAGGCCAACGTTGATGTCACCATCCGGAAGATTTACGACCTCTACTCGGACTATGTCATGAAGAACCCCTTCTATTCTCTCGAGATGCCTATCCGCTGCGACATCTTTGATCGAAAACTACTTTCGTACATTAGAGAGATCAACAATCGATAGATGAATGTTTTATAGATTTACGCAGTAATTGGAGGACGCATGCATGTATCGTAATGGCTTTAATCTTCACATCATCTAAACTCCCCTGTTTCTGTGTCTATTGTACAGCTGCTTCAATGTTGACAAAGCGGGACCGTAATCTATTATGAGATGTCCATCTTATCTCCGTCACCCTTCTTGTCCTTATCTTGGTCCTTGCTGCTTGATCCCTGGCCTTCGTCTTCCTCCTTGACATCACCTAGGGACGCCTTCTTAGCTGCCTCCTCCTCTTCGCGAGCGGCCTTTTCCTGTCGAGCCTTCTCTTCCTCCATACTCATGCGAAGGGCAAGAGCCAGTTCGGGCTCCATTGCAGGGTCAAAACCGAACTCGAATTCGTCATTGCCACCGCCTGCACCTCCAGCTCCGCTGGATCCTCCAGCATTTTCGCCCAAGAGGATGGGAGATGAGATGAGTTGATCGCTGAGTAGCTTGCTGCTTGGGGGAATAACTACCAAATGGCAGCCTTCGTTGGTCTTAACAGTATCGATGAACAGTTGCAGCTTGTTCTTGGTGCTGTCGTCGTCGAGATCACCGAACAAAACGAAATCGACTGAGATGTTGGCTTTCTTCATCTTCTTAGCGAGTGTGGTAAGCTCCTTCTCTGTCTCCTCAACGGGGGAGCAGACAAAGACTATTATTCGTTGACGTTGGGATCGGTTCTGTCGATGCTTCAGAGCAAGCTAAGAAAGCATTAGTACAGCCACAAGACCACCGAGGACCTCATGCGACTTACAGTAGCTACCTGGATACCTGTCTTCAGATGGGAAGAGCCACCAATCTTCTTCTTTGTTCGGTGCAGGCCCTCGAGGATCTTGCCCTGCTCAGTGGTGAGGGTCACCAACACCTCAGGTCCCTTGCCACCCATGCTCATCAATCCGACAGATGATTCGGGGTTTCCTTGTGTGATAGATTGGAAAGTGATGTTGACGGCATCTACTTGCGAATCGAATCGGGTTGGTTGGTAGTCGCCATTTCTGCTGCTTTCGCTGTTGTCAACGACAACCATGACCGCCTCGAGAACCATGATGGGCGTTGTTGTGCTCTACAATGAAAACTGTTTTCGCTTGTATTTGTCGGAGGAGTAGAAAAATGGTATGGTTAGAAATGTTTGGGTGTTGGTGTTGAGCTTGAGTTGTAGGTGAGAAGGCTAGAAGCAAGTGAAGCTCCCAGTGTCGTAAGGCAGTTCAGCCTGGCGGAGTGCAGCTGTATGGCTCAGAGGTAGAGCTACTTGGTTGCCGCGGAGATATGTGTGCAGTATTGAGTAGCTCTACCTACCAGCTATCGCTACCAAATGCTTGCGTCAGGGAAGCTAAGACAGATTACCTAATGCTGAGACCCACACACAGGTACTTTGTTTACTTCCCGCAGCTCCACCTCTAAACCAACGCGCCTGGGGTAGACAATTGCAACTTTAGACGTTCTACACTTCTTGATCGCTGTCACAAAATAAACAACTGCAAAGTAAATACACAACGCAATGGCGCCTACACGACCAAGAACAAGATCTTCAGGACAGAGCTCCTCGTCCCCTCAAAAGAACGCCGTAGCCGAATTGGTCCCTCTACGATCTGGAAGCCCTACAACACACCCACGAAGTCCCATCAAAAAGCGAACACCCGGTACTATCACGATGCAGCAAAAGCAGGCCATGATCGACAACATGCAACTTGAGAGTATGGAAAAATTAAACCGGGAAACGATACGCGACTAACTAGTCTCCAGTTACCGAACGCGCTCGCCGGCTGAGGGCCCAATACAATTATATGGCCACAACTGTGCGCTCACGTATCGAAATGCGACTTAACAGAGTCCCTATGTCAATGAGGAATGTCAAGATGGGAGACTTGTTGCAGAAGTATATGGATCAAGAAAAGCAACGAGCTGCGAGACCAGCGGCTACAAGGAAACCTCCGACGACAGCAAGAATTACAAGCCCAGTGAAACAGGCCCAACACGGCGCGCACAAGTTCAAGTCTTCAACGCGTACAGCCAAGCGCATGAGGTGTGTAATAATTCAATATCGTGGAGTTACATGCTAACAAATTAAAGTAATGCCATCTCGGGAGATAAGGAGAATGAAATTGAGCACAACGAAAATGCCAAGAAGAAGGTCCGAGGTGTTCCAAATGGAGATGTGTCTCATATCCGGCCTACACAAGTTCTTTCACCAACTTCATCAAACTCGCGAATGACAAATCGGCCAGTATCCCCTATCAAATCCGGCATTGCGCGACCTGCTTCGCCCTTAAAGAACCCTTCACAATCACGTTCGGCTGCTGCTGCGAATATGCTCTCAAGCATGGTGGAAAAGGCAAAGGCTTCGCGAGGAGGCATCACACGAAAGGTCACCACATCCTCAAACGTAAGCTCAAACTCCAGCAGCACTGCTACGGCGAAGGTCAAGAAGGCCCCCACAAACGCAACTTCTCGGCCCCCAGTCTCGCGACCAGCCACACGAACAGGGCGCCGATCTATCGCCAACAGTGAATCAAGCGAGACCAGCAATGGAACAGTGATAAGGAAGGGGGCCCCAGCGAAAAAGGGGGCCTCGGCTTCACACAAGGGAGCTGCAGCAGGGGCAGTGCGCAAGACAACGGCAGCAAAGGCCAACACTTCGACTGCGAGCACGGGCACGGGACGAGTCTTGCGGAAACGGGCATAGATTGAACCGTGATGAAAACACATGAGACTTGGTTGGTGTTGGTCATCTTTATCTTGGTACATGGTATGGCGTTTGGGGGGTAGGCGGGTCATTATGCACAGGAAAGCAAGCTCTAGGTTATTTTACGACGTCGTTTTGAAATTGCATATGCAAAAGAAGGGCGCAAGTTTTCTGAACAAACTCCCTTGACTATTTTTGATAAGTAATGCCTTATGGTATATATCCCCTGTCCACTCTACGCTGGGGCAGCCTTCTTCTTCTTCTTGTCTTCGACAAGTTCGATATGATCACTCGGTATCTGCTTGTACTTTTCGAGTAGAAACTCCTCCAACTCAATGCTAACATCACCCTGTACAACAATCTCGTCTCCGCCACCGGGAAGCTTAGTAACTGAAGCTCCCGTAGCAAACTTCTTTCCGAGATCCTTGGCGACCTGCGATGATGTTCAGTATTGCGATTCCCTGCTTACCGAAAGAGGTACGCAATAGACTTACCTTCTTCAGCTCCAGGTCAAATGCCTCCAATCCTATCACAGCGGTGACGAACTTCTTCTTGTTTCGCTCGATACGCTTGATCGTGACCATGCTCTTGGCCAGCATGTCAGCGTGCTTTGCTTCAGCAGCTTCAGCCTTTGCAGTCTTCTTCTGTGCATCTTTTGCGGCTCGTTTCTGTGCTTCGACTGACAGCGATGCAGTAGCAGCTTCAAGGGCCTCTATAAATAGCGTTGATGGTTATCACGAGTTCATGTCGTCCCAATTTTGTCGGCGGTTGCGTACCTGCTGACCAGATGCGGCTGTACAGCTCTGGTTCGTTCTTTTCTAGCCATTCCTGGCATTTCTTGACGGTTCCGCCATACTCGCAGTACTACTTGGGCGATCATTCAGTTGGAAGGGTTCTCTCAGAGTTGACTCGTAAGGGGTATCGTTACCTCTGGGGGTAGAGTGCAAACTATAACGAGACGCAATTAGATATGATCCGATCATCGTTTTCGCATCATGACTTGGGGAGTGAGCTTACCACCACAGTAGGTGACATGACGGCTCTGGGGCTCGCCCTCGGGTTGTTCCACGTCGGCCATGAGGATTTGGAGCTATGTGTTATTCTGAATCGACCTCGGAAAGAACTTGCGTTCAAAAAAGCGTGTTTTGTATAACAATACGCGTTGCTACTCGTAATAGCTATGGATTTGAGCCGATGGCGGGGTAAATTTCATGGAGGGGCACTTCACCTCTAACGTTACTGGGCTCGAGCCTTGCCTGCCAAAACGTAACCTTAGAGGCAAGGCCATGACATGGAGGCCAGGAGCGGCGGTGGGCCCCATGGGAGCTTCAAGCCTGAGGCAGGCTGCACTAACCATTTTTTTTTAACTGTTCCATGATGCTCACCCTAGACTTGGATAGAATATACAATATTTCATGTGATTAATTCATTTAGCAAGATGAATGGAATTAGGAACTTATACATTCCTCGTTGATTTCGAATGAAACTTCATTTCGGATCATATATCAACAGCAACTCTGACTGGAGTTGTGCTATGTTCCGTCCTTCCTACCTAGTCTAATTGGTATTTGTTCATCATCGTATGACGGACATGAACTGACAGCAAATTCAATACCTCTTATCCAACATCCAAAAGTTGGTTCCATCTGATCCGGCTTCCTATCGTTCCCCGAAAGAACAAACCCCGAAGACGAACGGTCGAGTTTATCCGCGCTTAATCTTGGAGCCTTGCAGCATCTTGGAATTTGCCTATGCAACACGACGTGACGAGAATGACCAACGACAGATTGCTTAGTGACGCTATAATTTGGGTTACATTGGAATGATGTGCGCGCTTGCAGCCCGACGGATCGATTACTTCTTCAAGACCCACGGACAAGAGATAGACTGCCAAGGGTTAAGTCAACTGTAATAATCAACTTCTCTTTTTGACGCTGTGCTGAGCCACGATCAACTACGTCACATTTTACACACATAGACGTTTGGTGTTTGGTCCCGGATCACCAATACCAGGCAATGTTGGATTACGTTCGGCGCCTTCCTCATCTTTAAACGTTTGATCCATCAAGCGATGGTCTCTCAAAATGGCCGCCACCATTTCAACCCGAACAATTAATAGCCAGTGAAATATCAAATTCTTGCTCAACACTGAATCCGACAAGTTCGGAAACCGCCCTTTTGGGCCGGCTCTGTTGCATGACTTGTCTCAATTGAGCGACCTCATGGTCTCTGTCTTCATGCGTTCAGGCAGTACCATCACAAAAACGATGCTGCATTCGAGGATGGACAAACAAGGCCAAGAAACAGTTAGCCGCCCAAGAAACAAGCCCTATCGTTTATTGGTTCTATAATGGGGTCGGCTGACCAATGGTCTCTCATGGCTACTACCGTCATCACAGCTTTCGCGCGCGCAACAAGTTCTACCCCTGTCAATCGCTGTCAACCAAAAATAGAAGCCCACGATGTTCTGCCTCATTGGTTCTTTGGAGTTATTAGCTGTTCGGTAGCGGGGGTCAACCGACTTAGCGACCGGGAATCGATGCCACCTTGATGCAACCTCTTCTCGTCTTGTCTACCGCCAACATAGACCTCACGTTGCTCTCGCAGCCTTATGTGCCAGTCAGCTTCTTCAACGCGATATTGGCGCTCTTGGTGGCCCCCGCCTCCGCCACACACCATGTCAATGGATGTCTGTCGATGCATTGGCCCACCTGAGCTACAGTGCGGTGGCCGATGTGCTACTGCAAGTGCAATGCGTGCCGCCCAACTCAACTCACCGTGAGCCCACACTTCGGATAACCGCTCCAGCGAGCTTGGTGATCCTGGACGAGACTAGTCTAGCCTTCGGGCTTTAAGACTATGATACTCCCCTGGCCAGAAGCCTGGCCTTCTCGTTCTGCATTCTCTTCTTACCATCTTCAGCCTTCCGTGCTGTATCACTTCGCAGATCCCTATAGAGCCTCGTTGATCGAAGCATCCTGTCGTTTTACACAACTTAATACTGACGCAGGCCGTCCCCTATCATTTACACTAACGAATAATACAACTAGCCTATCTGTTGCGTCAAGCCCTTGGGCTATTGTCAGATATCGGGAATAGCTGATATATATACGCAACATGGCCGACACACAAAATCGATACTACCCCCTGGACTCTTCGCTGGCTCGGAAGCACAGGGGCAGACTTAATCCTATAATCGAGGAGGATAGTGATGATGGTATGGCTCAGAATGGAGGCCGCAGGCTAAGGCGAACCGGTAATGCTCAACTCAAGATCGAGGCTTGGTTGACACCAATGAGCGATCACTTCCCGACACCGAGAGGAATTCATTACCTCTCTGCTCCAGTTCTACCATCTTCACCCTCAGCCGACTCGGCTACCGACACTTCACCAACAACTTCCAGCAACCCCTGGAACCGCCAAAGTGTTGCCACCGAGGCTACCGAGTTTGAGGACCTCTACGATGTGACGGATGATGAGGATGATATGCTCAGGAGGAAGGCGTCTGCTAAGTCGAGGCAGGCCTCGACAAGGCAACCTACTCCACTTGTCATCCCAGCAACTCGCGACAACTCTGTCGAGTCGTGGTCTGCTGTGGATAACATGAAGAAGTCACTGACTTCTCCAGTCCCTTTGACCCCTTCCGTCAAACTCACCATGTCACCCGCTCAGATGGAGTTCATGCACGAACAGCATGCCGCACCAACACCAACAATGTCAGCGCCTCCTTCCCTTGATGGTAGCTTGACTTCTGAGCAACTCGCAGCCATGAGCGCCCCACCCACGCCCATCATTGGTAATGAGGAATCGGCTACGGATGATGCTTGGGCTGGCGTTCAGCTCCAGCCTGGTGCGCTGGCAACCCTTCACGCCCTGGCAAGCGGCGAGGAAAACCTCCATGAGCAGCCATCTCGGGTCCTCGAGGTTCCCGAGCAACAGCCTACGCACCTAACTGTTGAGATGCGACAACAACCACTGCGGCTAATCACAAGTTTCCAGTCGCAGCCCCCCATCAACAGGGCTTTCTCTCCCAACACAAACCGCCAGTCTCTGGCTGACTTGACCAAGCTTGACATCCCCTCTCCAGGAGGTTTCTTCTCTGGTCTGTCTCCACGAACCCGCAACACATGGCACATGCCCTCCAAGTCTCCTGAGGACATGGCACCACCTACATCAACCACTGCCGAGCAGTTCTACCGATGCCCATGGAACGCAGACACTTCTGCACCTCCTGTTCCCAAGCGCAAGGACTTCGTCGAAGACTTTTACCGCAACGTCAGATTCACACCCGCTCCTACTGAGCCCATCGTTGAACAGGTAGTTGAGCTTAAGGAGGAGGATGACTTTTCAGATGATATGCCCACTGCTCGCCCCGTTTTCGAGCACAAGACCGCTCCTTCTACTGTCGAGTCTGCCGATGCTCCTGCTTCTCCTCAAGCCGAAGACGCCCCCACTGAGATTGTTGTTGATTACGATCCCGACTATGCTCGCAAGCAACAGAAGGAGGCTCTTTCCCACTTTGATCGCACCGAGCTTTGGCTTGTTGCCCAGCGATCTTACCTTCGCGGCGTCCAGGATGACACCTCTGAAGACGATGGCGGTCTCAACACTATTGCCGAGGAGGCTGAGGAAGAGATCGAGCCCTCCGTGGTCCACAACGAGCTCCCTCCTCTCAAGGTACAGCCTGAGCAGTCAGTTGTTCCTCTAAAGAAGAGTGTTCGCTTCTCCAACTTGGTCTCTACGTCCGATCACCCTAAGCGCTTGCCTTCCATGCTCGTCCGTCGCGAGTCCGCCTACTACCGAGCATTCCAAGACTACATCATTCGCATTCAGCGCCAAGATGTGTTTGTTCACCAGCTCGCTCGCTTTGAGGCTATCCAAGCTCAACGTGTTTCCCTCCGGGAATCCCATCGCAACCAGCTTCTTGGCAAGTACCAACTTAGTGTCGTTCCCCAATCGGCCAAGAAACGACTTAGTGCCAACGTTGCTCGTGGCGATGACAACATCATCGACGACCCCGAGAAGCTCCGGCATGAGAAGGAGGTCGAGGCCATGAACCAGATGACCGTTGCTGCCTGGCACGTTGCCGCTATGAAGATGCTCAACGGCGGCCGCTTGATCTCTGCTCCAGTGACCAAGAGACTTGCTCATCTCTCGCGCGCTGCTCCCAACAAGAGCGGTGTTGTCCGTGAGCGTGCCCGGGTCCTCGATCTTGGTGGACAGACCACCTGCGACTGGGCGTGGCATTGCGCACTCCAGTTCCCCAACACCAAGGTTTACACTGTCACCACCAAGTCTATTCGTCAACTCTCCAACTGCAACGTCCGCGGTCCTCCCAACCACCGTCAAGTTGCCGTTCAGAAGTTCTCTCGCCTCCCCTTTGCGGACAACCATTTTGATCTCATTTCTGCTCGAGAGCTTCACAGCATCCTCAAACTCTTTGGTGAGAACGGTGAAGATGAGTGGGACACTTGCCTCAAGGAGTGTATGCGTGTTCTTAAGCCTGGTGGCTACCTCGACTTTTCCCTTCTTGACTCGGACATTATCAATGCTGGTCCTGTTGGACTAGCTAAGAGCGTCGAGTTTGGCTTTGCTCTCAAGACTTTGGGCTATGATCCGAAACCAACCAAGCTCTGGCTTAGTCGTCTAGCCCGTGCTGGCTTCCAAGACACCCGTCGCATCTGGATGTGTCTCCCAATGGGTGCCAGGCGAAGCATGTACAAGCCCCCCACTCCTCCCATGAAGGATAGCCCCGATGGACAAGACGTCAAGACATGTCATATGGACGCTATGGTTATGGGAAGTAGTGATGATATCGCCAGCGCTTGCAGTATTGCTGGGGGCTGGAGCTGGGAGCGATGGCTCCTCCGCTGTGAGATGGAGAAAGTTGCTGGTGAGCTGCGACTCGCCGATACCACCACCACTGGAACTGCCATGGAAGAAGCTGGCAAGTGTCTGGATGGTGTCGCTGCCGTATTCGAGGAAGGCCGAAACTGCAAATCCGGCTTCCGAATGCTCAATGGATATGCTCAAAAGCCCAAGGCTGGCACCGAGACTATCAAGATCGCTCTCCGCGAGTGATCTAACGTATTAAACTTTCTTTTGTCAATATGCGCTCGAAGTGCTTCACATATATAGATGAAATTTGCGTCCGGGACTTGTATATATATGAAAAGATATACAACAATTAAGTATGAAGGGATGATGGGATGTGTGAGCGCCGCTTTCCACGTATAATGGGTCTCGGTTTGGGTTGCATGTGTTTGGCGAATGGAGTTTGTCCATGGTGTGTATTTACAGATACCATTGTAAATAGTGCAGAACATGTTGTTCTGCTTCCCCTTGACGGGCGAAATATTTCTTTTGTATGAACTATCCTTTCAATCATGATTCCTCTTATTTCGCAAGTAATGTCAAGGCTTCTTTCTGTAACCCGAGGGTAGAGACGATAGGATTAGATAAAGGTTGATTCTAAAACGGGAAAGGTCGGGCGGGCAAAAAGAGGGGACCCACATAGCCGACAGCTTCAATCACAGCTCCATGACCCATCCCATCACCCATCATTGACGACTACACGGACGCCTAGGGAAAAAAGCATCACCACCCACGTCGACATCTCACTTCGGTTCGGTTCGTCCGCACTCGCTCCGAAAACACAAGCTTCACAATGTCGAACAATAACTGGCAAGAGGAGGCCATGCGCCGTCTCAGACAAATGCAACAGGCTCGTGGTGGTGTTGGAGGAGGAGGCCCTCAGATGCCTCGAGCAGCCGGTGGCGCCATCGCTGGTGGTCTTTTGCTTGCTGGTGGTGCTTTGTTTCTGTCAAACTCACTTTTCAACGTCGATGGTGGTCATCGAGCCATCAAGTACCAGAGGTTAACTGGTGTTAGCAAGGAGATCTACAACGAAGGTACGACGGCATTTATCTCGGACGATCCGGCTGAGAGGCTGACTTTTGGAAAATTACAGGAACACACATCAACATCCCTTGGTTTGAGACTCCGATTGTGTACGATGTCCGAGCAAAGCCACGCAATGTTGCGTCCTTGACTGGCACAAAGGATTTGCAGATGGTCAACATCACCTGCCGTGTGCTTTCCCGCCCTCAGATCGATGCTCTGCCTCAGATCTACCGAACATTAGGCACCGACTACGATGAGCGTGTGCTGCCCTCTATCGTCAACGAGGTTCTCAAGAGCGTTGTTGCTCAGTTCAACGCCAGTCAGCTCATCACACAGCGAGAGAACGTCGCTAGACTAGTGCGAGAGAACCTCGCTCGACGAGCGGCCCGATTCAACATCCTCCTCGATGATGTCTCTCTAACTGTATGTTCAAATCTTGCAAGTCTAACATGAATTTCTGGCTAACGCATGGTAGCACCTTGCTTTCTCTCCCGAATTCACAGCCGCCGTTGAGGCTAAGCAGGTTGCCCAGCAAGAGGCCCAGCGAGCGGCCTTCATTGTGGACAAGGCACGACAAGAGAAGCAGGCCATGGTTGTTAAGGCACAGGGTGAGGCCCGCTCTGCTGAGCTGATTGGTGAGGCCATTAAGAAGAACAAGGCCTACGTGGAGCTCAAGAAGATTGAGAACGCTCGTCTCATCGCTGCTCAGCTTCAGGAGGCTGGCTCCAAGAACAGGCTGATGCTTGATTCCGAGGGTCTTGGTCTTAATGTCTTTGACACCAATGACAAGAACTAGGCGAATGATTGACGAGTGAGCTGCGGAAGATAAAAAGAGGTGTTTATGGGGTTTAATTCAACTCTCCACTGTATGTCTACCTACCGAAATGGTTGTACTATTATGAATAATGAGGTAGTGAAAGAAAACTACCTATTCTGCTCTTGCTGTAAATCATCGAATTTGTAACATTCCAGTCGAGAATTTCTTATAATGAACGATATGAACGATATGCTACGCAAGCATTGCCAGTCAACTCTCTAAAGATCGATATGGATGTGTGTTGTATTCATTAACGAATAAATCCGTGTATCAATGTCATTGAAGCCTCATCGAGATAGGCAGCTGAGGCAACCGCCATGCAATACCAGGGTGGCCCCTCCTTCCGTGAATATTAGCCTTCCTAGGTAGGTACAACCCCACCATCGATCCAAGCTCAGTCAGCCCAACAGCGTCCAGCATTTGACTTTCCCATCAGCCTCGCATACCCAAAACCTGCACGACAGTCTCCGTCTCTCTTCTTCACAAATTCTAATAAACAGAACCTCGAGAATACAAAGATCAAAATCATTCACCACAACCGCAAACATGTTGATCAAGTACGTCACCGAAACTTCGACGTCATGTACGCAGGCAGCTAACTTCGCGATCCAACAGGGTCCGAACATTGACCGGCAAGGAGATCGAGCTCGACATTGAGTCAGAGTACAAGGTAACCTTGGACAAGCGCTCCATACTTGGAGTGTATGGCTGACTGGTTATAGGTCTCCCAGATCAAGGAGAAGGTTGAGGAAAAGGAGGGTATCCCCCCTGTTCAGCAGCGACTCATCCACGGCGGCAAGCAAATGTATGTCGCACACAACCATTTGCACATCTCAACTGTGTACGAGCTTACTGACATGTCTCGTTTAGGACCGACGACAAAACCGCCGCCGAATACAACCTCGTTGCTGGAGACACTCTGCATCTCGTCCTCGCGCTTAGAGGTGGACGATGCCTAGCATAAATAGTATCGAACGGTATTTTGAACTATCAGAGTAGACTCTACCTCCCGGCCTGGAGTGTTTGCTACGAATGTTTTCAGAATCACATACACCTATGATGGACGCATGGACGCGCGTAATATACAACAGCTGTTGAACCGAAAGGATCATGATGTCGAGTCAGCTGGATACTAAGGATGCGCAGAAAGCTACTGCTGGAACTGGTGCTACTTAGAACGCACATACAAAGGATGAAACTACAATAAAACGATCATGTAATTGTCCTTTGAGTTCTATAAAGTCTGGCTAGTCCTATGTTTTTTTTTCACTGCCATCGCTATCAGACAAATCACCTGTTGAGATGAGCCCAGTCTATACCCAGTCTAGTTTATTTGGATCGGCTATGAGATTCTAGCCCTGTTTGTAGTGTTGTGACAATCCTTGGATTCGTTTCCTGCCGTTTCGAAACCACCCGTTATAACTCATACGCCAGCCATTAATTCAACGAAGAGGAAAGGTCTCACTCAGTAAAAAACGCCTCATTATACCGTCAATACGGCCGACAACAAAACAGAAGAACTAAAGAAGAAAAGAAGCAGAAGCAGAAGCAGAATAGGATCCCTTGGAGCTTCATGCTCGTCTCTTGGGCTTCATGAAGATATCGGTGCCCTTACGCTTCCGTGGGTTGACGGCAGGAGGAGGCCGTGCGGCAGAGGCTGGTGGGGGTGAAGGAGATGGACCAGCCTCAGGTGAAGAAGACAGCACTCTCCGCTCAGGGACAGGCGATGTCTTTTCTTGTTTAACTGGTCGCGACGACCGTGGTTGTGAGGGTGTCGCAGCGGCCTGTGGTTTAGGGCCTTTATAACTGTTGGACAAGAGACCAGATCGCCTGACACTGGACGTCGGTTTACTTGGACCAGGGGAAGACCTCCTTGGAGCAAATGAAGATGGCCGGGAGGCGACCTTTCGAGGAGGCGAATGATCGTCATCAAATAAATCCTCACCGCCACCACCATCCGAGTCCGAGTCCGTAATGTATTGAGCTCGCTCTTCGTGAGCTTCGACCACTTCAGACGCTGTTGGCTTCGGCAAAGGAGCTCGAATGGCTGGTTTGGAGGCTCTCTGGTAGTCATTGATCATAGCGGCAGGCGCTTTCTGAAGTCTTGTAATGGCGTTTGATGACTGCGTTGGCCTCGACAATTTGCCATGGATGCTGGCGATTTCCTTCGTCTCCCTTCGCACCTTGCGCATGACGCTTGCGCCTGTATTGGTCTTTGTGCGACTGCCCCTTGTGAAAGCGAGTGTGCTACCGTTGGGGTCTCGCGCACCAAATCCCCATGGTTTTTTTGGTCCGACTCTCCCTCCCTGGGGGAGTAGTCTCCGGTCATCGACGATCATGGTTTTGGTCTTGGCCCTGTCCTGCTGTAGGCCTATAAAAGCACTTTTGAGCTTGGCCTCGCTCTCGTCGAGGGCTTTCTGGTGAGCCGCTTTGTATTTGTCGTATACTCGATACCACTTTGTTGGGTTGGTTGGCTTGTATGCCTTCTGTCTGAGTTCCATTGGAAACTCATGCTTGATGATCTTGAGCCATACCTCGCCAGTCTCGCCTTGGATTTGCGGGGAATTTGTCTCGATGAGACGTAGTTGTTTTGCGTTGTCGATCTTGAGAAGGACGGTACGGACGGTTTTGTAGGGAAGCAAGGTGCCAACGCTGTCGAGTTCACGGATGTTCTTAATACATGCTGTGGTGGCAAGCTCCAAAAGAGACTTCGCAGGCATATTGGCGATTGGATGTAAGAGATTAAGTATAGGAGTTCGATTTGGACATTCGTCTAGATCGCCGGTACTGCCATAAACGCTGTTTAGGTATGTCGCGGTGTTAAAAGGTTGCGGTGGAAGTTGGAGCGACGTCGGAGTAGTCAAGGATGGTAAGAAAGTGATTAAGTGTGTAAGAATGCATGTATCGAGATATCGTGCGGTGCGAAAAGGGAGAGTGATTAACTGTAGAAACTGGCAAATAGTTGACAGACAGCGTTGCGAGATTCATCAGGACATTGCTGGTTTTAGATCCTGGCGAAACATGGTGGTTAACAAAAGGTTGTAAGAAGTCAAATGGGAGTTGTTGGAGGCTGAGCCACGACGTAGTTGTCGAGGATGTAATAGGCGGTGCTTATTTTATGGCTTCAGGGTGCAGCTTGGGGAGCATGAGTCTTTACCTTGTTGGTTCAAGTGCAGAATGGCTTCGAAAAAGAAATAACGATGACCTGCAGAAAGATGACACAAAGGAGCGTGAAACATGGGTCATTAAACGGTGATCATACGTAGCATTATTTTATTCAGGGCCACGTATCCGCTCAAAGACATGCTGACTTATTTTGGTAGCTACCTCCTAGATAACAATGACCTCCACTGGAAGACACGGCTCAATGGCCCGTGCATGTATGTTCTAGTCTTGTAGGTCAGTGTGTTTCACACATCCATACGTAGTACAGCCCAACAAGCAACATCCAAAGCGGGTTGCTACCCTGTAGTTATATTCTCCGAAATAATAATTGCGTAATAAGACCAAGAGCTTTACTTCGAATTAACTGCTCCCATAGTGATTTACGCTCGAATCATAGAAAATGAGCGATCTCTCTCTTGGAAGTTATTGCTTCTTCTTTCGAGATTGACCAGATTCCTTTCAGAAGAATGTGGAGTTGCTGGACTGAGCAAGGTTGCAAAGAACAAAGACAGGGCCCGCTTTCTTAGTTCCTACAGCCTCCATGCACTGTAGCCTGCCTCTTACTCTGTACTAAGGCATGTTATATCTCTAGGTTTCTGCACGCGCCCGTCACTCACTACAAACCTACCTCCCACATCAACCGACATCATGGCCGAACCATACATTAAGCAGGACCCTTACATCAAGCCCGATCCCGACACACCAGCGGAAGAGGATTTATACGAAGATGCTGGCGACCTCGAGTTTTACGACAAAAATGCTGGCGCTTTCGAGACGCTCTATCTAGCGCGCGTTCCTCGATACATGTGGGAAGCTTGGTACAAACTCACTGAGCGACTGGGTGATGACGATGAGATTCAAATTGGAACCTTGCGAACATGGACCGAACAAAAGCCAGACGGTAGCCCAGACGTACGTTTTCTACCCAGACAGGCCAGGAAGCCATGAAAATGGCACAATACTGACACAAGGCTAGACCAAACTTCGCATGCTTCTTTCTGCCAACTGCCCCGAGCACCAGGTACTGCCTCGCGAATACGACCTAGAAGTCCTCGAACCCAACGTCAACAATCACTTCATTTTCAGCGAAGAAGACCTACCCGGCTTCAAGGCGCGGAGCAAGGCGCGACAGGATGCTGCCAACGCTGGAATCCCCGCCTCATTGCTAAGGCAGAAACAGGCCAACAACAGCAATGGATCGGACCGGCCGACGTACGACCGCAGGAGCCGATACCAGCCATATTATCGAAAAGCTGTCCCCAGTAAGTACCCCAGTGGAAGGTGTGCGATAAGTCAGAGAATGGTCAGCTAATTCGCCACAACAGAAAGGACAAAGATCTTTGGCAAGATTCATTACGATGTTCGCGTGGAGCCCCGTGATATCAGAGAGGAAGAGAGACTGCTTCAGCAGAAGTTGCTAGATGCCGAGGCGAACAAATCCAAGCTCCGAATCATTAGTCGAAACGCAGCTTCATCCATAGTCGCCCCCGGAAGTGCGGGTGCAGTCAACTGGGGTGGCAGCTTCATCGTAAGTTCCTTTGAGTATATTCTTTGTTCCAATCCAAGTCATACTGACCATTTCTTCCAGAAAAACACTGCATCTACAACCAAGCCAAAGAAGGGCGAGGTTTTCAAGGCTGCTCGTATTCCGGAGAACCAGCTTCTGGATCTTATCTTCGAGTGTTTCCGGCAGTATCAATATTGGTCCATGAAGGCGTTGCGACAAAAGCTGCAACAGCCTGACCAGTACCTGCGCCAAGTGCTTGAGAAGATTGCTGTTCTTAACAAGAGCGGCCGGTTCGCCAACCATTACTGTCTGAGTGATGCTTATCGCGACAAGGGCGGCGCAGAGGCCCAAGAAGCTGCCGCCGAGCCCATTGACGACGACGACGATGACGAGGAGATGGAAGACGTGCTGCCAATTTCTTAGTGCCGCGGCTTCTCTACTCATCAGGGTGAAGCAGATGAGAACCAAACGAGATAGAATTTCATTCAGAGAGAGCTGACTGGAGCATGTCATTAATGCGGTGTTGTGATGGTTTCAAACAAAGGATAGGGTTTTAGAGCGTGATACCCTTTTAGTCTATAGATTACCAGAAGTAGTCAATTATTCAGCGAATTGCCTTTCACTTTTGTGATTCACTTGTCACTGTTGGTTCCGTATACCTACCTGGCTTTCGAGCCGTATACCTAAAGACTAGTCTAGTAGAAAGCTTGGCCAAGCTACTGTTTGTTGGTTGCTGTGATCCACTCACTTTCACTATTTCGAGAACAACTACGTAATGCAAGTAGGTAGTAGTTCCCCGCAGTAACTAATGTAGCTTTCTCTAGTAGACAACTCCAAAATGACTGGAGCTGCATTACCAAAGCTACAAGAAGATCAAGTCAGCTGCTGTTTTCGAGTGGGAATCTTGTTTCCGAAACCTTGGCTCAAATGCTTATGCTCATAGCTCTTCTCCACTTGTTAATCATCCCGGCAACTTCGCTTACAACAACCTCAGCTCAAGACTGCCTTTACTATTCTTCCTGCTACAAGATGCATCTAGTATTCGACTTTGACGGAACGATCACCAAGCAGGATACAATAGGAGAGCTTGCCCGCTCAGCCATCGAGCTACAGCGGAATAGGAAAGGCCATGATCTTCAGGCTTCATGGGACCAAGTGGTTCAAGCCTATGTTGCCGATTACAGACACTACAAGGAGAATCACCCATCACCCGAGGATACGCGGACATGCGTGGATCAAGAGTTTCACTTCTTATCGGGGATGAAAGACGTGGAGGAAGCATCACTGCAGCGCATCGCCGATTCGCATATATTCGAGGGCTTGGATGCTGATACGCTTTTACAAGCGGGAGCTGATGCTGTTAAAGCTGGAAGGATCAAGATCAGAGATGGCTTTGCGGATGTAATGAGCCTTGTGGCGGATAGGGAATGGAGCGTGAGCGTTATATCAGTTAACTGGTCCCGCTCCTTTCTCCAAGGCGCTCTATTACCACATACAATCGAAATCATCGCCAATGAACCAGCGTTGGATGGAACCATCACCGGCCCCGAGTTCTTCAATGGACGAATGACAAACGCAAGAGAGAAGAAAGAGGCTCTAAAGCATCTGCTCAAAGACAAAAAAGGGAAAGCGATTTACTTTGGGGACTCGACGACGGACATGGAGTGTTTGCTCGCAGGGGGGGTTGTGATGTCGGACGATGAGGAGTCTTCTTTATTGAAGACGTTGAAGAGAATCGGTGTCAGTGTTCCACACGTCGGAGAGCAGAGCGGAAGAGAGGTTACAGTGAAATGGGCGAGAGACTTCCGGGAAGTTTTGGATAGTGGACTGTTGGACGAACAGACATAACAGTACTGGGTTGTCAAAGTAATCCTTGTCTTGTCTTGATGAAAAGCCCCGAATTTGAAAGGGAAAAACTCTTGCGAGATCTTGTTCCTCTATTTGTTTCTAATTTAAATGACATAAGTGGACGTACATATTGAACAATGCTCAACATGCATGAATTTGGGCACGGATGAACCTTGCGATACTGCACAGCAACGTGAGTTGTTCACGCCAGCGATGAGGCTAGTATATTAACACTTAAGTGACATTCCATGTGAACAAAGCAAAAAATTCATACCAAAGAACGAGGTACATCCTGGACAGAGGGACATGCTTTGTTTACTTTTGATAGAATTGTCTGTACATAAAAGAACATGGCCTCTGTGAACACCAACATTGACGAACACTTCACCATCTTATTCAATGATATAAAAAAAGACGATAAAATGCTCGATTCTCTACTAGATTCCGTTCTCTCCAACAAATATCGATACAGACGAAACCAAAGCCCACCAAAACTGCTAGTAACGCCGCCACCATCGTCGCCATCGACCAGCCGTCAGTATGTGTCTATACGCCCGCGTCGTCTTCAGCTGCGCCCACCAGCGCTGGGGTTTATGTGTAAAGAAGTGCCAGATCGCCGAGGACTTCCAGGCGAAAAGATCCGACCAAGACTGCTCGGTAAAAAGCCCTCACGTGCCTACATCGCGAAAGTTGCAGAGAAAGTGCAGCAGATGCATCGCGATGGAAGACAAATTCGGTCAAGCGAGGAAGAGCATTGAGGACGTCAGAGAAGCATTGAAGAGAATCGGAGAGGAAAAAAGGAAGAAAAAGGCCCAACAAGAGAAGGAAGAAAGCAGCAAGGCGACACCGTTTGTGAGTGTAGACGGTGGCCTCCAGCTGGAGGTTATCAGTGAGGAGGATGAGGAGACTGGGGAGGAATCCCAGATGGGAGATGGCTCTTCTTGGGCGAGTGGTTCATGTACAAGTTAAATATGGCTGATGAGGATACGAATACCCCTTGTATGGCTTGGGAGATGAGAAAGAGCATTGATACCCTGGTTTACTCTATAGAATTGGATCTCATGGTCGGTAAATAGAACATTTGACAACAACTTATGCCGTCCACCCAAACTCGTCCAAGTGAATTACAGGCTGTTGTTCTATCATCTTTATCCGTCTGTACGTTGGGCATCAAGGCTTCCTTATCCGGTCATCAGTGCGAAGAAGATGAGTCCCGTGATGTTGGTTCCATGGGTTCCAACGTCAAATGTCACTTTCCTGCGCCTCAGTTGAATACCAACCATACCAGTATTTACGCCCGAGACAAACCCGGAATGGTAACTCGCTTATAACGAGTCTCCATATTCCAGCCAATTGGTGTACAGTATGTCACGACTCTCTTCTCTTCCCCGGATCTAATCTCACCCAGCCACCACCGATATCCTCCGATCCCCCGTCCCGGGTGGGTCAAACTGTCATATCCCGGAGTCTCAACCGCCGTCCTATTCGCCGAGCCGACACTATTTAACGGATGTCTGAGCCGTTGAAGTCGGCCAAGGAACATTAACCCAGCCTCAAAATGTGGTCCCATGATGATGCTATGCGTTGCCTGAACACACACAGGGGAGATAAAGTCGGGCTCCCAACGAACCGGGCACCCTGGCTCAAAGACTCTTGGCAGTCAGCTCGAGAGAGAACAATTCAGTAGTTAGCTCATACATAAATAGGCTCGACCCGCCGCTGAACGAATAATGTCAACTCATTACATGCAGTTGGAAAGGAGTGACTCGCTCGCTTATATCCATCCTTACCCCCACCGACATTACAGTCCTATGCTTAACCTGACATCCTTTGGTCAAAGATTCTCATGAATCCCGACTTCTCGACCCCGTTCAAGAGGGTCGCTGTTCTTCTCAAGTCCCGCAAGACTACGTTGTCCGTTTCGGGCGGCGGCGCGCAACCGCCCTAATGGGTTTTGTTCACCACGGCATGGATCTCTTCAACTACGACCAGAAGGTCTGTTCTAACCAAGTATTAATCACGGGCAATGACACTCCGTCAAACATCGAATACGACGAGTATGTCGTTTACAAACCTTCAGAGGAGTCCGATTCTGCCCCTGCCCCTGCCCCTGCAACTCTGAACCATCCGTGGGTGCAAGATGATGAGCATACTAGTCATCACTTTACCCGCAATGATACTCCGGGGACCACTATCTTTGATCTGGCATTTCGTCAAGGATATGTGCTTGATAGAGAAGTTAGTATATAATAGAATATGTGGAAAAATCGGACTAATCAGTTTCAAGGGCACTTTTCGAAAACCAGATGCTGATGAGACACTCTCAGCTGGTATGGAAGGCCGAATCCGTAGAGTGTAAGTTACATCACGTCACTTGTATACACCCGTTACCCATCTAATTCGTCGTAGTATCTGCTTTAAGCGTAAAAATATTTATGATGGTAACCGCGAGATTCTTAGCATGACAGTTGACGACCTTGCGGCCATGAACCTTCACCCTGCCACTTTGCAGTACTCAACCCGTACCACGACAGAATCCAGATTCTGGTCCAAAGACAGGTCTCAACTGAGTAAGTTCACTTTGGATTGTGCCAAGACAATCTTCTAATGGCGCATATAGGTATTATTCTCGCTTTCTCCGAGATGCCAAAGACGCCTTGCGACTTCCTCTCCATGACATACGATGTTCGTGAACGCTCTGCAACCATCTTGGTTCGTCAATCATGGGAGCCAAGACGTCATAATATGGACGATCTCGATGAATACGATCATCGTCTGGAGTCATGTAGAACCCATTGGGCGCACCCTCTCATCATGCCAGTTGTGCTGCTTCAAGTACAATTCATGCGATGCGAAGAAGCTGTCAGCGAGAACAACTCCAACGTGGCCCATCTGGAATACGATGTCAGCAACATTGCCGGTTTCGACGCATCCGAGACTGGGAGACGTCTCAGTAGGACATTCAGTAATGGAAAAGATGGAGAGAGGATTGCGTGGGGTCCTGCGACCATGACAAAGCTCATGAAGAGGGCGCACGAAGTTCTCAAAGATACCATCAAGCTCCTCGACACGATTCGATGGATGGAGCGAGCTGTCAAAGTCTTGATCTTGGCCGGTGACGAACTCAACGAACGAATGGGAAATGGCTTGTGTTTTGGACAGGATCTTAGCATGCTGACCCCCAACATCGTTGACTCTTCAGGAGGGCCTCCTCCAGTGAGTCCAGTTCTTCCACCCAGACAGCTCCCCAAACTTCGACTCCCAGATGAGATGGCGACGGATGGTGATTCTTTGGGACCCCACTGGCATGAAATCCGAGAGTATCTGGATGGTTTGCTTAGACTCTGTATGGGTCTTGAAACTGACAGACGCATGTCAGAGGCTAGATGTCGTGCTCAAATCGACATGGTAAGCATCACCTCCGCCTTCTACAAATGACAAGTACTTATTGTATACTGCAGATCTACAGTAAGATGGCACAGGAGGACAACATTTTGAACGCTCGAATGGCTGTAGCATCCTCCCGCGACAGCTCTTCCATGAAGGCACTGGCCGTCATAACGGCTGTCTTCCTCCCCGGCGAATTTCTCGGCACACTCTTCGGCATGTCCATGTTTGACTGGCTCGGCCCAGATGAAGAAGGCGACGACGGCGAGACCCCCATGACTGACTCAGTGAAAGTGAATCGATTTGGGCAAAACTTCTGGTACTACTGGGCCACGGCCGTGCCCCTTACCATCATGATTCTCGTTGTGTGGCGAGTCTGGTGGGTAAGCCAGGACCGCTACTTTAGACGCCATCTTTCCCAGGAGCTCAGCGAGGAGAGGTACTGGACTGCCGATGGGAAGCCTCGACAGCTGGAGCGTAGCTTTCTCTGGGACTTCTTTTATCTTTCCGCAAGGCGGGACGAGAAGCCGCGTGCGGTGGCCGAGGAGCTGGCCGAGCTTGAGACTGTCAATTCTACTATGAAGGAAAGTTATGATGGTGGGTTGCCTCGGGCTACGAGTATGAGGCAGAGACAGATCCTTGAGACGAGGAAATGGAGTCTTCATCAGAGAGGGTCAAACACTGTTGTATAAGTGCATGACTTGTACATGTGATGTTGATTCACTAGGGCACAATGTGTGATATTCATGAGTTTGCGATAATATATAGCTACGAGACCTCCAAGTTCTACACTTAATATTCATAATTTGACGCATGTTTTGATGAGCTAGGAATCATAGAGAACTCGGCCTCTCATTCTTAGGATATGAAAAATAAACGACCTAAAGTCTACTCTGAGGTAGGTAGCATAAAGTAACCCACCAATTTCGTTCTTTATGGTCTATCAGCTAACGTGAGTTTTCTCACTCGGAGGACGACCACTCCTACTGACTTCTAATAGAGGTACTAGGCGATTTGTTCTACAACTCAGGACTCTTGAATAGATGAGTCACATGGCTGTGGGTAGATATCACTTGCACCGCCTCTGCTTGGAACGAACTAAGTAGTCCACCACTTCACCACTTCTGTATCTAGTAATTCGAGTAAAGATGAATGATATGACGTAGGATACACGCAAGATTGTATGCAGCAGTGACATCAAGTGGTACTTTTGTTTGCTGGTAGTTGCGTCTTGCTATGATCAAAAAGCTGTGTTTGTTGCCTCATCCATACATGACAGAGGCTGTGCATAACTGACAGACGGGAAAACAGGGGGCATGACTGATATCTTGTATCAGAGATAGACAGCAGAGTTTTCGATGCAACCGGCCGGTCGGAGGATTTCTGAATCGCAAATTGTGGGCGACTGGAATGTAGATTATCAATTTGAGCGCTATCCATGGACATCGTGATGGCTTCACTAGTTTAGTGTCAGGGTCGGCCGTGGCCAACAAATCTGTCATCCCAATCGCTAGTTCAGCCACAGGGCAAAAAGCTTGGATCAGGAACAGGCAACGTGAGAGAATGAAAAAGACTGTCTATTTCAAATCATCGTCGCTTCGACTTTGTGAGAGAGGTGTACAGAGTTGGTAGGTTTCCAACCTATTTATCCGTTGATGAGTCCAGAATGAGCCTCGGTGACGCCTTCAATAACGTCGGTTTTCCGGATCATGGTCTAGACCCCAGAAGCTGGAAGTCGTTGAGTTTCTCGGGATTGTCTCTTCTTTTTTTCTTGAGACTAAAGAAAAGATTGACAGGTTTTAAATGTGAATCATTCAAAGGGGGTCTTTGCGCCCTTGACAGAGCGGGAGCGAAAGGGAAAGGACTCAGACATTGGCGGGAGCGGTGCCTTACATGTTCTCACAAGGGTCGGGACAATTAATTGTTTCCCTCCCTTTATCAGGATTAATATATAGACAATAGGAACCTTGCCGGTGATCCTTGAGTTCAAACCCTTATTGTAAGTTCAATGTATCAGTCAGCAACCGCGAATGTCAAAATCAGGCAGGCACGATTAACGGGCCATGACAATACCAGGAACAGGGACAAAATTGGAAGGCACCAAGATCGATCAAATGGAAGGAGGCTTGCGCAGGAACAACTGTCGCTAAGGCAGGTACCTACTTACTTAGGCAGGCACCGTATTGTATCGTACCTACTAGACTAGGTCAGGTCACGACGCCAGCGTCCATCCCTAAACTCTATCATTTCATCACCAACCCGCTTACACCAGATTCGTCAAACACCGCCATTTTCAGGCGTATAGAAATAATTGGAGATCTAACAAAAAGCTCCAATATGACCCATTACTCCGCCTCTTAAATGGCGGAAAACATTTGAAGCTCACAAACATGTCCTAACGTCTTAAACTCTGAACGTCCCTCTCTAGTGCCACCACTCACTTGTTCCAGACACTAAGCGCATTCCTCATCAGGGCCCAAAGACATACCAATTCAACGTTTTAGAGGCTTGTGGCGTTCAATAAGCTCTTCCAATTTGTTCTCCTTGTCTCATCCGGCGTCGATACACCCCCAGTCGAGAACGGAATCCCCTTGATGAGGGGTCATCGATGCTTTCCGTAGCATGCTTGGCCGTCGTCTTCCCACCGACACGCGTCCAAGATACGCTTTCGTCCATATGCTATACTCCTTCAGGGCCTGATACTTATCCCGAACCGACATAGAACAAGTGGCGTCCCTTCATCATGTCCAGTGTCATAAATTTGCCTCGATTCCCGTGTCTCACTCTCTTGGCTCCCCTTCTTTTCCCATTGATCTCACCCTCGAGCCATTCCTTTCACATTGCTATCCAACCAACGTCATTCGTTCCTTAGAAATATCTTCTCTCATTCCCTTAAAGTATATTCTATTCTCATCCGGTTCCGTCACCCTGGTATTTGTCTCACTACCAGCCCGGCTTCAGCATTTTGTCTTAGCTTTAACTCACTCACAAGACTGTTGGACCCCTTGAACCAGTTTCTGAACCCTATCTCACATTTCACGAGGTGTCACTCCTTTACAGCATCGTAGTATCGTTTGCTTATAAAAAGCATTGGTACTTACGAACATCCACATCGGCCTGTTCTCACCATCCCATCATATAGACCTCCAACAAGCCTGAGAAAGATCACACCCAAGTATAGATCACTTCTGCAACAGACTATCATTTGAGTACTGGACATGCTCAACCAACTCTTTCTCATCGCGCCTCTCTTGGTGCAAACAGCCTTTGCTGTCCCGTCAGTGGAACCCAGACACCAGCACCTTCATGGCCACATGGAGCACTCACACGGTACCAGGACCACTATGTCAACTGCAGTTCGTCGTCAAGCAGAACAAACACTCGAGGTCGCACCGCAGTTTATTTCCCCCAAGATGCCATATGCGCTCAAGCCTCAGACCAAGGTAGCAAAGCCTGCTGCTACAGCTGCTGCAAATGACGACCAGGATGATATAGTGCCTGAGTTTATCCCGCCCAAGATGCCTTTTATCGCAAAGAGCTCACAGCAAAAGTCGACCAACGAACAGGTCAGCCCTCAAAGGCTTGCCTCAGTTGCGTCTGTCAACAACAAGAAGACCGCTGCAAAGGATACAGAGAACACCAAAGACACCAAGAATACCAAGAGCACTAAAGATTCCAAAACCACCAAGGACACAAAGAAAACAAAGGGAACTACTTCTCAAAAGCTCGCAGCAGCTCAAAACGGCGACGATAACAAATTGCCTACGTTTATCCCACCTAGGGCCCCTTTCCGTGGTCCTTCAAAACCTCAGGCAACTCAAGCTGTTCCTAGAGACACAGTCCCTGAGTTCATCCCTCCCAGGAACCCTTGGGCACAGTCCAAGTTCAACACACGCTCGACAGATGACGGTGAACAGGAGGATTCTGAAGAGACTGCCGTCCCTGATGCTGATCAGAGGGCTTCCAGAGCCGATCTTATGAAGCGTGATGACGAAGATGAAGGTGATGAGTACTTCATAGATGAAGACGACGACGAATTCAGCCCCTCAGACTTCCCCAATCTTGGCGCCTCTGAAGATGAGGAGCTCGATGATGATGCTACTTCAAATCAAAACTCTGAGAATGTCCCTGCTGGCAACATGTCTGAGCAACAGGGAGAGACTGGAGAGGGAATAAGCGTTCAGGATGACGAAAAGGCCAAGAACTACTTCGGTGCTGACTTGGAGGAAGATGAGGATGACGCCAACGACACTCCTACCCATATAGAAGCTCGGGGTGTTGCGAAGCGAAACATGCTATACTTCACGAACTGGTGAGTTATTGTATATCTCTTGATTACTAGCGGGTACTAATAATGAAGAACTAGGGGTACCTACAGGGGCTTCCTTCCCCAAAACCTTCCGGTAAAGGAGATCACGCACGTTCTGTACTCCTTTGCCAAAGTGAGCGCCAAGGATGGATCCGTGTAAGCGCATACCAGTCCCGTATTGTAATAAGTTTCTAACAAATCGACAGCCAATCATCTGACACTTTTGCGGACATCGAACAACTTTACCCGGGTGACAGTGGGGCTAAGAACAATGTATATGGATGTGTTAAGCAGCTGTACATTCTCAAGAAAAAGAATCGCAACTTGAAGGTAGTCTTATCACGAAAGCGCCCAGACTCTAAAGTGAAAATGCTAAGACGTAAAAACAGTTGCTACTTTCAATCGGCGGCTTCAATGGAAGTCCAGCACTCGCCTCTGGTGTGAGTACACAGTCTGGCCGAAAGCGGTTCATCTCTACTGCTGTCAAGCTCATCACCGACTGGGGATTTGACGGAATTGACATTGACTGGGAGTACCCGGCCGATGCTCGTGAGGCCCGAAACTATGTTCTGGTACTCAGCGGTGTTCGAAAAGCCCTCGACAAATACTCATCGGACAACAAGCTAAACTACCGCTTCCTGCTCACAGTTGCCTCTCCCGCGGGCTCGAGCCACTATAACACTATGGATCTCAAAGGCATGGATCCCTGGGTTGATGCCTGGCACCTGATGGCTTACGACTATTCTGGCCCCTGGGACTCTACTACTGGTCATCAAGCGAACGTCTTCGCGTCCAAATCGAGTCCTCTCGCAACAAAGCTCAGTACTGACGCAACCCTCAATGATTATATTGCTGCTGGGGTGCCTCCTTACAAGATTCATCTGGGTATGCCCCTTTATGGTCGTTCCTTTAGCAACACAGCCGGTTTCGGCAAACCTTACTCTGGCACTGCTGGCAACTCAGAAGGCATCTACCTTCTCAATGAGTTGCCTCGCCCTGGAGCAAAGACTTCCTACAACTCAGATCTTGTGGCTAGCTTCACATATGATAAGAAGAAGAAGGAGCTTGTGACCATGGAGGATTTAAAATCAGCCCAGTTTAAGGCTGGTTATATCAATCAGCGCAATCTCGGTGGAGCTTTCTATTGGGAAGCCAGTGGTGACAGAGCTGGGTCTGCAAGTGTTGTTGCTGGTGTCAAACGCACCCTTGGCACGCTTGAGAAAAGCAACAATCTTCTCAAATACCCTACAAGTGTATACGACAACATTCGAAAAAATATGCCTTGATGTGGCGACATCCACTAGCTCTTTCCTTTGTACCTGGACTTTGTATGGATACGGAATGACCTGGAGTCATGGTATGATATCATTTGTTAAGTCTGCTTTTATGAGATGTGATTGGGATCTTGTCACAGTAGATTATAGAAAAGCCCTCGTTTGATAATGTTATACACTCGTTTATTGAATACCATTCCGATTGCATTCTTAACTGTAGCTTTTGTAGACCAAAAGACCCAAGCGTTACCATGCAGATGTTGTTGATTGATCTTCGTCCCTTGCATCCCATCGGTCAATTTTTTCGATGATTTGAGACTTGGTTTGGATTCAAACTATAAACTGATAATCGACCACCATCACAATGTTTGGCAAGCTTCGTAAAACTGTGTTCTGGTATTATCATCCTGTCAACTATTTTTACTGCTTCTAGCCTAGAACTCTTTCTACACCACGCAGGCAGGGGTAGTCCAACATACTACAGCCAGCTTCGATGGTCAAAGCAAGGACCAAAACTCTTGCAAAATGATTACAAGCTCAGGGATCAGCGTTTGTCGAAAGAAAACTGAAAGATTAAAAAAAAAAAAAAAAAACTCCTGTGATAATAAAGACGCGCCATTCTCCGACGTCTTGATCCATTTCCCATCTTTCCTTTCAAGAGTTGTCTCCTTCCCCCTTTTCCTCGGAATATATATTTCCCCTTCTGGCTGGTGAAAGACCGGAGCGGCTTTCTACATATCTTGACCCTGAGGAGTTCCAGAAGTATCAACGCCGTGGAAAGCATCGCCGAATGCTGAATCGTCCATGTCCATGCTGAGATCTAGGCCTTCACCCAACTCGCCTGCCGAGCCGTCCAACGTTGGGCCGTCGAATCCAGCAAGGGCATCGCCTGCCGTATCGAGGTCGCCTAGTGAGCTGAAATCATTCTGATCAAAGGACACAGAGCCTCCTGGTGTTCCGGCGGCCGGTGTGGCGCCAGCAGAAGCGGTTTTTGCTACTGACTTGGTAGCATCGATTCCTGGCGCGACAGGTGTGTTCGCGTTGACGGATGCGGTGCCAGATCCAGGTCGCTGGTCGGCTTGTTCGTTTGACTGTCCATCCTTGGGCACGACCACCCAGTCTCCGCTACCAGTTCCTTGATCAGGGGCTGTGGCAGTAGAATCCTTAGGCTCTTGTGTTCCGCCCATGGTCACATCGGCACTCTGAGCGGGTGCAGCGTTGGTGTTAGAGGGGGTTCCAGCTCCAGACTGGTTGGCTGACGCTTGAGGTTGAGGAGTTCCAAAGTTGTTCAGGGGCGTGGAAGTTGTAGAAATGCCAGTGTGCATCTGATCTAGCAGTCCAGCAACAGTACCGCCCATATCAATATCAGACTCGCCAATCATGATACCGCTGTTCTGCGAGCCGGACTGTGAGGGTTGGCGGGATAATTGTGGGTTACCGGCCTGAACGGGCTCTGGTGCTGGTGGCTGATAACCTCCATCTTGGACACGAGACACCGACGGCTTAGCCTCAACCTTCTTACCAGTAGCATTCTCGACCTCAGATACTATTTCTTCGACTGTTTTTGTGCTAACGGGACGAGGAGCAGGGTCCTCCTCATGGGGGTCCACCTTACCCTCAATTCGCCAGATCTCTGTACCTGTGCCTTCAATAATGTTTCGAAGCTCCTTCTCCTTGATGTTGAGCATAGAGTTCTCCTTAAATTTGGCGAGGGCCTTTGCATGATCGGCCTGCATCTTCTCGATCTCTGCCTTGGTGGACTCAATGTGATTGTGAACTCGCTTTCGGAACTCTTCAGCCTTGTCGGGGTCCAGGCGGCCAATATAAGGCTTTTCAGGCACTGATACGAAGGCCTCAACTCCTTGGGCCGGGAAAATTCCTTCTGTCAACGACGCTAACTCACCCTTGAAACCAAGGTTGAGATCGGCTGGAGTGATCTGGCTTATACGGTAAGGAGATGAAAGAATTTCCTCCATCCACTCATGGTTCTGTTGATATCGGCTCAATGAGATTTCTCTTGGAGTAAGGTGATCAAACATGTCACCCCTCGAAACATCTTCTTCGTCATCGAAAGCAGCATCGGCTTGTGGAACGCCTGGTAGGGGAGCCTGGCCACTCTGGCTGGCCGCATGCCTCGGCCGTTTAGCAGGAGGGCCTGGCGTAGGTTGTGTAGGATACGCCATTTGTTGGGGAACACCACGAGGAGCCATTTGGGGAGGCACTGCCTGTCGCGTAAGGTCTGGCAGTTGAGGCCAGTTGACCCGGTCCGACAACATAAACTCCTTGCGACGAATCTGACCAGCGCGTTGCAAGAAGTGGCGTTGCTGCATGATGCTGTTGACTCTTTCATCGAATGGAATCATCGAGACAGGGACTCTGTCGTTGGGTTCTGCAGGCCCGTAGTGCACGATGAACAGACCGACGTCTGGTTGAGGAGGGTTGGGGTGGCCAGGAATAGGGACTAGTCGGCATCGTCGACGGGCGTGGAGAGCGTACTGTTCACCAGGGTAGTAACCGGCCTTTTGGTAGTAGATTTCGAGCATCTGGAGAGATTTAGCATGCTGCCTCCTGTTCCCATCCTCAACTCGACCTTACCAGTCCATTACCCAGGTCGTGCTTGTAGACCTGCTCTGGGGGAGCCCAAACATAACCATCGGTCGCGAAATTGGTTCCTAAACGCTGAAGAGGCTGCCAAGTCAAGAGAATTGTGCCATCTGTGGGTTTATCGAGATACGTCCAGAAGAAAGGTGCTCGGTCTCGCGCGACTTGTGGTGCGCTCATAAGCCACTTAGCAACCTCATTCAGGTCAAGCCGGGGCATCACCGGGTATCTGAATGATGAGATGAGATGAACATGGGGCATCTATAAACCTGTCAGATGGATGCTGCGACGACACTTTCCATTGTTGCAGGCGTGTAGAACATACAAGGTCCTGGGGAACGCCCTGGCTTGGATCTGGTTGAGCCATGCTGGGCAAGCGTCGCGATGGACAACTTTGGGCGTGTCGGTATCTCTAATTACGCGATTTTTCGTCTGTACACCTGCGCACTGCAACGCCTTGGCCGTATGTTATTTTTGATAGGGCGATTGAGTTTGAAAGATAAGGGAATGTCGTGGCGCAATCAACGATATGATGATATGCGATGGGGTTGTTAGAAGAGCAATGCCCTTGCGCGGCTCCAAACTTCTCGCGACAAGGCTGCGATCGCAACTGGCCAATGAGAAGGACAATTTTGTGGTATGTAATAGTGGGTCTATTCGGTATTCACGTTGAGACGTATTGCCAAGTCAAAAGGTTGAGATTTCAAAATATACAATGATAAGAGTACTCGAAGAACTATTCACCATTGACTTATAGATAAGAAGTGAAGATTATTCTGTTCTCCAAATTATATTACCTTGAAAACTTGAATGTTTGTGGGGTCTTATTGTCCCCATACCTGTGTTCGATCCCAAGAACGAGTATATGGCAGGCTTTCAGATATCATGATACCTCACACTAGGTTTACTAGGTCACTTTTTTGAGTAGAGAAATTATTTAACTTATTTTTTTTTCTTCTGTTGGGATTCTAAACACGAATCCGGATGTCATCACTGAACTTTCTAAATCCATACCTGCCCATTCATCATTATCCTTGCAGCGCCAGCGTTATTCCTGCGTTCCTAATCACAGATTTTTTAAAGGACGCAGCTATCGAGCTTCGTACGGCCCGATGATGTTCATTTCCTAACCAATCATAATTCCTTCTCTTTACCCTAGGCTTAAGCCTGGTAGGTAGAGGCGGAGACGTTACCACCACGGCCAGTCCAGTTGACGTGAATGTCCTGACCGTTGGGGTACTTCTCGCTAGCGTGCTCGGGCTTGATGCGGAAAGTGTGGGCACCGAAGTAGTCACGCTGAGCCTGGAGAAGGTTGGCAGGCAGGTCCTTGGTGCGGTAACCGTCAAACCAAGACAGAGCAGTAGAGAAGGCAGGGGTAGGGATACCAAGGAGGGCGGCCTTGGCAATAACGTCTCGCCAACCGGGCTGAGCCTTGTGGATGGCCTTGTTGAAGAAGTCGTCAAAGAGGAGGTTCTGGAGGTCAGGCTGGCTACGGTAGGCGTGGGTGATGTCCTTGAGGAAGACGGATCGGATGATGCAGCCACCTCGCCACATGAGGGCGATGGAAGGCTTGTTGAGCTTCCAGCCATACTCGCGGGCGGCCTCCTGCATGAGCATGAAGCCCTGGGCGTAGGAGATGATCTTGGAAGCGTAGAGAGCCTGCTCGAGGTCCTCGAGGAACTGCTCCTTATCACCCTCGAACTTGCTGGTTCGGCTGACGAACTCGAGCTTGGTAGAAGCGGTGGCACGCTCGTCCTTGATGGCGGACAAGCATCGAGAAAGAACGGACTCGGCGATCAGGGTGACAGGCATGCCGAGGTCGAGAGCGTTGACAGCGGTCCACTTGCCGGTACCCTTCTGGCCGGCCTTGTCGAGGATCTTCTCAACAAGGGCAGTGCCGTCGTCGTCGTTGAAGTACATGATATCGCGAGTGATCTCGATGAGGAAAGAGTCCAGAACACCCTTGTTCCACTTGGCGAAGACGTCGCCGATCTCCTTGTTAGAGAGGCCAAGACCACGCTTCATGATGTCGTAAGCCTGCAAATCACTAGGTTAACTTCATATTGCACAACTAAGTCTTGTTTGTAATGTTCTCCTTACCTCGCAGATGAGCTGCATGTCACCATACTCAATACCGTTGTGGACCATCTTGACGTAGTGACCAGCACCCTCGTCGCCAACCCACTCACAGCAAGCATCACCATCGCTCTTAGCGGAGATACTTTGGAAGATGTCCTTGATGTGGGGCCAGGCTTCCTCGTTACCACCGGGCATGATGGAAGGGCCGTATCGGGCACCCTCCTCACCACCAGAGACACCGGAGCCGACGAAGCGGATGCCCTTCTCAGCAAGGTACTTGGTGCGGCGGTTGGAGTCGGGGAAGTGAGAGTTACCACCGTCGATGATGATGTCACCAGCGTCAAGGAGGGGCAGAATCTTCTCGATCCAGTCGTCAACAGCCTGGCCAGCCTGGACCAGAAGCATGACACGGCGGGGAGACTTGAGCTTGCTAACAAACTCCTCGACGCTGTGGGCACCAACAATGGACTTGCCCTTGGCCTCGTTCTCGAGGAATCGGTCGACCTTGGAGACGGTTCGGTTGAAGGCGCAGATGGTGAAGCCGTTGTCAGCCATGTTCAGAATAAGGTTCTGTCCCCTATGAGGCGTGTAAGTACAAGCTATTGCTGGCTGAGCTAGAATTCGGTTGAGGAGTTTACTTACATGACAGCAAGGCCGATAAGACCCAAATCCGCACTTGGCACATTGTCAGCATTTGTTGTATTTTGGGTCGCATCAGAGTTTGAGGGTGAGGTGGAAGAAGTGTGTTGTTTTTGAGGAGCGCCCAAATTGAGGTGAGCGAGACGAGCTCTACCCCCAAGAAAAGAGTATGAGCTGCGTTCATGGCGGAGACAAGAATTACCATCCACAATATCACTCCATACGAGACTCAATCATGGCGATTGCTTCATTTTCTTTTATCCCCTCAATCAGCGCCCGGAGCGCACGGAAATGAGAGCATGAGAGCATCACCATGAGAGAGGTCTTGGAGGGGTGGTGGGGTAATGTCAAGAGGTGGGAGCGTTGAGGGGAGCTTCACACTTACACAGGGCCAGACATGATGGGCTTATATTATGTGATGGAAGGGTATAAGTGATGGAGTGGAAAGAGGTTTGTGAGGATGAATGAAGAAGAGGAGGAAAAGAAAGAGAAAAGGGTGGGAGGAGATGTAAAGTTCAAGTACTGCTGTACGGATACAGAACCTGGCTTGGGGGAGCGATGGATGTTGTCACACCCGTGCTAAAGTTGGGCACTCGGTACCTAGTCCGCAAGCATGGATGGGAGCATCAGTACAGAGGAAAGGTACCTCTGGACCACCTTTTTTTTCTGCGACCGCTTCACTCAACTAAGCAACAGCTCAAAACCAATCCAATACAATTGGCATAACGCCAAGAATGGTGGAGAATCCGCCTTGATTGGCGGGGCTTTTACTAGGTAAGTGCGTATCGTCATCGTCACTCGTCCTCGTCACAGCGCGGTGCGGCCGAGAACGAACCTGAACTGATGGACACGATGTTGGATGTTTTCATGGCATTAGATTATCTACTGTGACTTTTTTTTTGGTATTGGTTCCGGTCTTTTTTTCTCTCTTCATTCTTATCGGTTGCATATCATTGATAGAATTGGATCGTATGGGTACCTTCGATGACATTTCTCATCATCGTTACCAACTTTACTCATACTTATTAGCTGATTGTACAGTTTCTACTCAAACCTTTTGTTCAATTCCTCAGCATCCATCATGATGACTGAAGTGATACCCCTCCACTCCCTGGTCTTGTAAACCAACCTTTAATTGGTTGAGAACCTTTAGTAGGGGTCCATCAGCCACGGACACCAAGTTCCAGAGATGGATTTTCCCTCACAACATTTTAGCGGTATCAGCACTGAAAACAAGCCCAGCATTTACCCCTCCAGGTCCCGGGCCCCTCTGCGCCCCTCAGCTCCAACGTTATGACGACTCTGCGGTGCTGCTGCGGTCTTACCCCCAAGATGAACCCCAAAGCTTACCAAGATTTTTGAAACCGTGACACAAGCAATACAAATCTCGTACAAACCTCGCCGCATCTCAAGTTTGGTCTAGCTTGCCTTCCGTGGCTTCCGTTCATCATGTGAAAGCACCAACCCTGAACATCTTCATCTCATGCCAACGGTAGACGCTTGCTTGGTTGAGATCCAAACTTCCAGCCTCCCTCTCGCTCACTTCACTTCATGCCATGTTGTCCGAGTGTTGGGATCCACAATCTTCCGGGCCCCGTGTAATCACTGCCGTGCCAATTGACTTCTCCATCGGACAATAACCCGAACCCCAACGCGCCTTAGCCTTCGCAAATCCGTACCGACGCCCCCGAAAGGCGGATACAAACAAATGGAAGCCCAGAGAAAAAAGGCCGCAAATAGGACTCAGCCGTCAGCCGGTACAGGTGTACTCTCAACCCAGGTGCACACTCACCTCTCTCTCTCCTCAGCCTGCCCGACTTCCAGCCACTCCACCGGACATTAGCCCGGCAACAGGTGCTACGGCGCGGTATAAGCGCCGAATCAATCGACAGTCCAGCCTCACTGGGGTCCGAAGTCGCTCATGACGAAACATACAAGAAACTCATGGATAACCCAGGATGAGACGGCCAAGCCAAACACGTCTCAGCCTCCATCCATTTATCTCCGCGGCGAATTGGCCAAAGACCATGTTGGTGATATAACTACAGCGGTAACAGCAGACAATATCTTTATGCCATCACTCTCGCCTAACAGTCTCGAATTCTAATTGACTCGGCTCTTCCAAAAGCGAAACCCCCGTCAAGAACGCAAACAAACTATTGCGCATCGGATAATAATGTCTCAAGTTCTGTTGCATCGGGTCGGTTCCAATTAGCCGCCAGCTTCTGCCGCCCAAGTCGGCTCAATAACGGATCAATTCCATCATTTTAACCTCATCCCATGCTCAATAGCAATTACGGAGAGATATCCAGAGCCCGACATTTTAAGCAAAAGAACCAAATGCGCTCTTTTCCCAAAGTCGATTGAAGCTTGCCAAAATTGGACATAAAATCATCTTCGACCCCCACTAAGAGGCAAATAAAGCAATATGTTTAGAATAGTTATATTGCTCGGGTTTCCCATTTTTAGTAATTAGTATCTGCTGAATGCATCAAGTGATAACAGAAATAGCGCATCATACTGCGATGCAGATATCCAAATTTGATGTAGCAACGCCATGCCCTGCACCGCCCTGATATATCGCTTCTCGACATTGCCTAAAGAGACGCATGAGATATCATGAGGCACATGTTCTTCCGGGTCTAAAATTTTCTACTATGGTATACTGCTCTGCATGAAACCTTGTTCGAAAGGTTGAGGATGAGCATTATGCGTAAGGGACAATCTTATACTGTCAAGGCTAAGCTCGTTCGGTAAATATCAGGAACCGGCGTCCACAGCAAATCAGGAATGTACTATTAGGACAAGAGGGAAACGGCTAATTATGTACATTGGGATTTCCAATGGTACTATTCCATGCACTTATTAAGTTCCGTCAGTATAGAGAAGTTATGATAGAATTCCGATGAATCACGTGACTATATTTGCCCCCACTTAGATCATGAGCAAGGCTGAGGCAATCCGAAAGAAAGGCAGCCTTATCGATCCATTTTCTTCCATTCTCTAACCACACCATCGTCACCATCAGAATCGCGTTACATCGTCGCAACGCGCCCACTATCAAATCTTTTTAGCAAAAGGCTGCAGACGCTGCTGGAAAATCTCTGGAAAGAGGAACTTTGAGCAGAACTTGGCTCAAGGTACGTTTTTGCGCAAACACTACACCGCCTTCTTCTGTATTCATCATGGCGTACCCTCCCCCTCCAGGCATCAGCAATAGCTCTCTCCCACCGAGACCACCCGCCTCCAAGTCAGGCTTCAAGCCCGCTTTCTCCTCCGCGGCACAGCCCACCTCGAAGCCTGCCTACTCCAACGCTCCGCCGACGTACTCCGGCCCTTCGAGTTACGCTTCCACAACCGCTCCTCCTGCATCGCAGTATGGCCCTTCATACTCGTCCTACCCGACTACTGCTCCCGGCGCGGTGAGCTCCAGTGCAGCATACTCTTATCCCCAGCAGCCCCAAAACCACGGCCCACAGAGCTATGGCGTACAAAGCTATGGACCTCAAAGCTACGAACCGCAAAGCTATGGCGCAGCACCACAGATCAGAAATCCATTTCCTACGCCAGGCACAGCCGGAGCAGACTTCAACCCGGAGATGGCCGCACAGATAGCTCAATGGCAAAGCGCATACTCGAGTGCTCCAGCAGACAACAAGGATAAGACTGTCGGTCCTGCAGCATCTCGAACCGACGGCCAGCCTTCCGCGGCAGCGGCGGCCACCGCTGCGAACCAGGAGCGCAAGAAGACGGTCGTTCGTGAAGGTGGCGGCAAGAAATGGACGGACGATAGCCTTCTCGAGTGGGACCCTGCCCACCTGCGGCTCTTTGTTGGTAACCTCGCTGGTGAAACCACCGATGACGCCCTTCTGAAGGCCTTCTCGCGCTGGCAGTCTGTGCAGAAGGCCCGAGTCATCCGCGACAAGCGTACTTCTAAATCCAAGGGCTACGGTTTTGTCAGTTTCAGCGATGCCGATGATTTCTTCCAGGCCGCCAAGGAGATGAACGGCAAATACATCCAAAGTCACCCTGTGACAATTCGTAAAGCCAACACCGAAATCAAAGTAGCCAATGTCAAAGACAAGGACAGGAACGGAAAGAAGAATAAGAACAAGAAAGGCGGCCACGGCGGTCATGGCAACAGTGCCGGCTATGAACCAAGCTTGGGACCTCAAGGTGGTAATGGTGTAGTCAAGCCTGGCCAAAAGACCAAGAACGGTCTT
Source organism: Fusarium longipes (assembly GCA_013618495.1). NCBI lineage: Eukaryota > Fungi > Ascomycota > Sordariomycetes > Hypocreales > Nectriaceae > Fusarium > Fusarium longipes. The sequence goes on along the minus strand of JABFEY010000069.1, from coordinate 268,325 downwards.
CGGCTACTCGGTTGATTTGTGTCTTTTAGTTAGAGGGAAAGGTACAATTGGATGTTTGGTGTTGAGAGGATTTACAACATTCGGTACGAGTGTACTAATCGAGGGCCTTGTCGATACATGAACGAAGCAGATTATCTCATTAGATGGTAATGCCATTATCACAGTTTAGCCCGTCTATATAGCTATTCAAAATTATAATTTCATCATAAAGCCAAGAAAGTCCAGCAATAGTGCACTAACATGACAGACGGGTTAGGTTAAGACAAGACTGTGCCTATATAATGTTGTGAGTTCATTGTCCAGCCTGGACTAGGTAGGCGGTACCAGCAAAAAATTTGTCGGATCTTTAATCACGAGACTATAAACTAAACAGACTGTCGGCTTCCGTTACACTTTTCCCGGTCTTGTTACTTGCAATCGTTTTGACCATCAGTCACAGCATGCGTTCTACTATCTTTGGTCTCTAAGAGGAACAGCTATAATTTGTGAGTCGTCCATGTGGCTTAGACTTGCTCTCAGTGAATAATTACATCGACCACAAGGCATATAGGCCTATACCGGTAAGAGCCATAACAACCTACTTACCTACCCGAGAACGATACCGACATTCACTATCTGCAATCACTTACTCTGGTACATCTGTAGGCAAGTGGTAGTCAAGACACAAAAGAAAAGAGCACAAGATTAGTTATAGGTTGTTAATTTCGTCTCTTGTCGGTTAACGATATTTTAGATACCCCAAAACTTACACTCGCCTATTGCTCCACAGAAGCGTTCGAATTGTCAAAATGGTTCTAGCAATAATTTGGAAGAGCTTCGATGCGAAGTTCGATTTATGATCCGAATGTCTCAGGTCATTGTCATTGGTGGACCGAGACCTTGGGTCCGGCCCTAGGTTGTCTCGGACGACGAGACCCTGCCTGCCCTGGCCTCCATGTAAAAGTAAGATTCCAGGGTCAACCGCAAGCGTCTGGTTTCTAATTTGGTACCTGGCGATTCTGTTGTTATCAGCACTGGAAGATTACTCTCGCCAAGACATTGAATGCCGTCTCCCGGAGGCACCGTCGTTAGAATTTGATTCGAAAAAGGGGCTTCCTGTTGCCAGTTATCTCAAGTCAGCAACTTAATCGAATATCGATGTTTATGGTGATATGTTTAGTTAGTACCTAATGTTAGTCCATAGTGCTTGGACTTTATGCAAGGGCAATCCATCAGTGCTATGTATCCGATACGAGCTGAAGACCTCGCATTGCCCCTGGATAAGCGGGTCGGCAGTTGGACTGCAAGTTGGCTGAGCGCATGTCCAATAGGTTAGTACTATAGGTAAGTATTCGAGATACTAGGGTAACTACCGCGGAATATTTGATGATAATTTGGAACTGTTATATAGGCACTTTCAAGTTGATCTGACTCGAGGATAACACAAGACTAGGGAATATCACATGGGCACATGCGAATAATACACACGTGCGCGAACTTGATCAGCAGCGGACCGCTGTCGATTGAAGATCGCTATTGAGACAATTGTGCGCCGGTTCCTTCTTAGTTCAGTGCATCCGACGAACCGCTAACTCGGACATCTCTAGCTGCCGAATTATGATGCAAACCCCGCAAAAGGTCTGCAGTTCTTCTTGAGTTGAGCGAGCCCTGTTGCAGCGAGACTGCGCCTTGAATCATGAACGATAGCAGGTGCAGTCAAATCTTGTCCAAATCTCGCCAAAGCCCATGTACTCTCACATTTCACTACTGGATATAAGAATAGAATCTTTACAAGAGATGCTGCTTTGCTACCCAGAAAGGACTTTTTTAGTTACCGCTCTTCTCAAATAGCTACAATAAGAAAGATGGCCTGTCATGTAAGACTACGCTGTCGGCTGCACCTTAAACAAGGTTGTCTAACCAATCAAGGCCTTTTTCTTGAAACCCGAATGCTGTGTCGCGTGCAGCTGGATGCAGTGCGCCACGGGGTTCCTTGTTACTGCCAAGAGGCCGAGCATCATTCAAGGTCCACTCCGTACTTTCTGCTGCTGGGTTAACAGATTCAAAGTAAAAGGAGAAAACGTACACAAGAAATCCCCGAAGACCGAGACGATTTCTGAATATTGTACTTGACATAGAAACAGCCGAGGGATCGATGGTGCTCTGCATTGGTTGGAAGCACCAAGGACCATTCTCAGCTCAGCACTCGAGGAGTCATGAAGGATGGATGCCGGCATCCATCCAAGTCAGATATGCACTGGCTATCAACGTCAAGAGATTCAGGTCAGTGGTCACTGTCACTGACACTCTAGGTGCTCCGAGTCTCCCAAATCCCCTCCAGCTAGGTCCCAAAAAAGCCCAAGACACGGCACTACGGTCCCCTACTGTGGCGGCCCCGACTTAAGCTATTACCCCAATCGGCTTAGCTCCTCCGCCTTTTCTAATGCACTACTGTACGAATGGAGTCCTTGCGACCACCTAAGCCAGCCAGAGATCGACCATCCGGGAGGTCCTGACCCAACCCAACCTGACTGCTCATTACCATCACCTAATTAACTGATTGACTTATGAAAGCCCCATCCTATCCCCTGCTCTAGTCCGTTCTTTTGTCCCCATCATGACCGCTCTTCCTCTACGATCTCATCCTGTCTCCTCGCCTTCTCCCTCCTCCTCACCACCACTCCCTTCATCTTCGATACGTGCCCCAGCTTCAGACTCCCCCGACCGTCTTCTCATCGACGAATCTTCAACAGTATCCAATTCAAACCCCCTGGAAACAGCAGCAGGATCGTCATCAGGTACAGCGACGGTAGCTTCGACAGCGAATCCAGGCGCAAGCGGAGGACGCCAGTTAGGAGCTGGTCTATCTCGCGACCAAGTTGCCAAATCAGTCAACGGCGAGGACGAGGACGAGAGCGAAAGCGATTGGGATATAGAGATGGAACCTATTGCAGGACACCGACGACGGCGAAGCAGCCACAACATGGCCGCTCGGCCAGCCGGGTCACCCAGCCGACTTCGTGATACAAGTCGCGGCCCTGTACCCGTCAACTCAACACACGAGCCAAAGATATCCGAGGAAAATCTAGATGCGAACGGCTTCGCAGTCCGCAAAGACGAGTCAGGTGACGATAGCTTGAGCGACGAAGATTTACAAGACGACGAAGAGACGGGCTTGACCCGTAAGGATAAGCAAAGGCGGCAGAAGAAGCGCAGCAGAAATACCCAATTAGATCAAAGAATTGCGAGGGATAGAAAGGACATCTCAAAAGAAGAACGCAAAGAAGCAGACAAGGCTGTCTTCAAGAGTTTAGTTGTTAACGTGGTCCTGATTCTCTTATGGTACCTCTTCTCCTTATCAATATCCATTGTAAGTCATCCTTTTCTTCCCCTTTTATAGACTTTGTTACTCAATGCTGACACTGCTCACAGTACAACAAATGGATGTTTGATCATGACCGCCTGAATTTTGCTTTCCCTCTGTTTACAACCTCTATGCACATGGTGGTACAATTTGTGCTCTCGGGCCTAGTTTTGTACTTCATACCCTCCCTGAGACCAGGATACGGTGTCAGCCAGGCCGGTGTTCATCACTCCGATATGGGGAGGTCAAGACATGATGACGAGCCCAAGTCTTACGGCATGACCAAGATGTTTTACCTCACCCGAATTGGACCCTGTGGCGCAGCGACTGGCCTTGATATTGGACTTGGCAACACGTCTCTCAAATTTATCAGCCTGACGTTTTACAGTATGTTTGATTCCAATAATGCGTTTCCGTACGAGTCGCTAACTGTTATAGCCATGTGTAAATCCTCCTCACTCGCTTTTGTTCTTATGTTCGCCTTTGCGTTTCGTCTCGAAACCCCTACATTGCGTCTCGTTGCCATTATTGCTACCATGACACTGGGTGTCGTTCTCATGGTGTTTGGTGAAGTCGAATTCAAGGCCGGCGGTTTCGCTCTCGTCATCTCAGCCGCCTTCTTTTCTGGTTTCCGATGGGCACTGACACAGATCCTGCTTCTTCGCAACCCTGCGACCTCGAACCCATTCTCCAGCATCTTCTTCCTTACTCCTGTAATGTTCCTCGTTCTTATTTGCCTCGCCGTGCCAGTTGAGGGAGTTGGAAACCTACTTGAGGGATACAAGGTTCTAGGAAATGAATGGGGTTATTTCATGGCACCTCTCTTCCTGCTTTTCCCCGGATGCATTGCTTTTTGCATGACAGCTTCCGAGTTCGCCCTGCTGCAGCGTACTTCTGTCGTTACTCTTTCCATTGCCGGCATTTTCAAGGAAGTTGTCACTATTAGTGCGGCTGCTCTTGTTTTTGGTGACCGCCTGACGCCTATCAACTTCGTTGGTCTTCTGACGACCATGGCTGCCATTGCCGCTTACAACTACATTAAGATCGCCAAGATGCGTGAGGAGGCACAAGAAAACGTCCATGGCCGGCATGCCGACCAAGACGCACCCGGCTCTCCCGGTAGCCAGACAAGCGGGATCATCGACCGTGATGGTGACACAGATGCAGAGAACACTGGTCTTTTGCGCGATAGCATCGACCGTCTTGATATTGACGAGCCGGCTCCCACGACGGCCAGCGAGCGCCGCTAGGAAGGAATACTTATTTCAGCATCACAATTTCCTTTTGAATATCATCGCCTATATATAACGACCTTATAGGCCGGTTTCTTTGTCATACTGGATGAGAGTCGACACAATGGCTCCATGTCTTTTGTCTTAATGTAACACAACATCGGTTATCACGGGCGGCGCAGGGGAAATATTGTTACTTCCGTACATGGCGGATATTAGAAAGATAGAAATGGATACATGTCCCTTGTGCTTTTCATCATCATCATCATCATCATCAATCCCATAAGTTTTTCAAATCCACTCAATGTCTCCAACTTTAGGGGTTTATGCACATTGTGTGTGTTCCTTTAGGAGTGATTTAGGAGTATTATGATTTTTTTGTGACTTGAAAAACGACTCCACGGAGTGTCCACTCCGAGTGTAGTAAAATAATATACGTACGCTGGGAAGTTGCCCAACGAGTCACCTGAGGCTGGACGATATTTTGTATTCTCCAAAATATATCGGTTACTGCCTGTACTCCGTATTTGGCCTGAACAAGTCAAAATTAGAGGCTTATGTCGCGACACGTGCTGAGCTTGCTGCTTCAAACTTTTAGTAAAATATACGTAATCCAAGGTCATGGTTCATAATATCCACTGCGTAGGCACCTATGTTATGTCTTGGCTTGGCCGAGTTTGGGAACACCGCAGATTCTGGCCTACACCTGCAAAGTATCTGGCTTACCTCTCACGGCCAGTACGGGAAGTAATGATTTGGTCAGCTTCGACGATGACTTACAGTCTCCTAAGAACATCTCTCCTCTTTCGGGAATGGCTGATCAGGTAATAGCGTAGTCATCCACACCATGTCTCCAAGCTGAGAGTACGTAGTACGCATCGTGAAAGCTTATAAGTAACCCCGCGCATCTCATTCTCACCTCGACTGCAAAACAGTTCCTTGGAGATGAGATAAGTCACTTATTAGAACTTCAGAGAAGGATCCATAAATATCCGATTTTATGCTTCGCCGGGGTATCCGGGGTAGTACTAGACGAATCCGTCTAAACCACTTACACGATCCATTACATCATTCTGAAGCTCCATACCAAGCTGAGGTATCTATCCTAAGCTTCCGAATCTGGAGCTTCTTGCGACCTTCAACTTACATTGTACCTACAATAATACAACCAGATGGAAAAAACGGAGGGAAGACGCTCTTCAACACTCCCAGGAGGTTCCCGCCGGGGACAACTGGCAGGTTATCTCCCTATCGAGGACTATGGAATGATTGGCAATATGCACACTTGTGCACTCGTGGGAATTGATGGAAGTATTGACTACATGTGCTGGCGAGTACCCAAACTTCGAGATATGTCCTTTCTAGGATGACCCATTGACCAGTCACTTCTAGGCCTGACTTTGACTCTCCCTCCATCTTCTGTCGCTTGCTCGACAAAAATAAGGGAGGCCATTTCTTCATCTCACCTCCCCCCAACGTCAACTGCACCACCAAGCAACAGTATCTACCATCATCATGCATTCTTCAAACTAGGTCAATTCACGAAGATGGTGTTGTTGACGTGGTCGACTTTTTCCCTCGCCCCAAGAGCACTCAAGTGACCACTAAAGGTGTCAAGCTCAACGCCTACCGTGAGGCTACCAAGGTACAGGACGAACTTAAGAAATGGCTTGTTCGTCGTGTGGAATGTATTCGTGGAGAAATGTCTCTTGGTAAGAGTTCTCTCTCATATGAGTTTGAAAAGAGAGACTGACTTGATAGATATCGAAATCTTTCCCTCATTCAACTATGGCAGAGATGAGCATGAGACGGATCTCTACCAAGCCCACCACTCAGCAACTGATTCCACGAGCAAAGTTGCCACTTTCCGCAGTAGAGACATCCAACTTCAACTCGACGTCGCAGTTGATAAAGGCGAGATCGAGACAAGCTGCCCCCTAATAACTTTTAGAAAAGAGAAACGTCAAGGCATTCGCGGCGAGGGCCTGGTGGCTCAGATTTGCATCCAAGAAGGCCAGACCATTTCATTTGTTCTCCGGAATGATCTTCAGCAGCATGTCACTGAGCACATCACAACTGAGGTTCTGGATGCTCAGCAACATGCTACCCAGAGCTTTTGGTACAATTTCATTGCACAGTCCAAGTACAAGGGACGTTGGAGGGAGGTGGTGTCCCGGAGTTTGATGATTCTCAAGATGATGACTTACGGTAAGAAGACTATGTTTTTGAAATTGAAACCGAAACTAAATCTCGATAGAACCCACTGGTGCCATTATCGCTGCTCCAACCTTCTCTATCCCTGAAGCTATCGGCGGCGTACGAAATTGGGACTACCGCTATTCTTGGATCAGAGACTCCAGTTTCACAATCTACATCCTACTGCGGCTTGGATTCAAAGCAGAAGCCGATGCGTACATGGAGTTCATCATGGAGCGGTTTGTGCACTCACGCAGTCCAGATGGCGGAATGCCAATTATGTTTACCATCCGTGGCGAAACCGATATCCCAGAAATCACCTTGGATCACCTTGAAGGATACCGCGGAAGCAGTCCTGTTCGTATCGGTAACGGTGCGGCATTTCACCAGCAATTTGATATATATGGCGAGCTTATGGACGCTGTGTACCTGTACAATAAGTATGGAAAGCCGGTTCCCTGGGATGTATGGAAAGCTGTGCGTGAGATTCTTGGTATGTTCCCATATACGCCTACTATAAGTGATCTGCTAACTGTTTTGAAGACTATGTTCTGACTATCCTTGACGGCAAGTTGTGCGTAAATTAGTCCAAAGCGTTGGCTGACCGTTATAGATCCTGACATGTCTATCTGGGAGGTTCGCAATAACAAGCAGCACTTCACTTACTCCCAGATTATGCTTTGGGTGGCATTAGATCGAGGTCTTCGTCTTGCAGAAAAGAGATGCTTCCCTTGTCCTAACCGCAGCAAGTGGATGGAGGCAAGAGACAGTATTTATGAGCGCATCATGGAAAATGGTGAGACACACACATACCCTTGTCACTCTAAGCTGAAAGTTATCCAGGATATAATGAGGAGATGAAGTGCTTCGTGCAGAGTTTCGAGAGCAGAACTATGCTCGATTCCTCTATTCTGATCGCCCCTCTTGTATTCTTCATCTCGCCCTGCGACCCACGCTTCCTCAACACTCTCGACCGTATCCTCTTGCCTCCCGAGAAGGGAGGACTGACAAGCACCGGGCTAGTATACCGCTACGATACAGAGATCTCCAATGACGGTAAGAAACCCTTCCCTATCTTGTACTAGACCACAACAACTAATGGTGCGACTTTCGTCACAGGAGTAGGTGGACAAGAAGGCGCGTTCAGTATGTGCACGTTCTGGCTAGTTGAAGCTATGACTCGAGCATCTGTGTACGAGCCAAAGTATCTTGTCCGGGCCGTTAACCTGTTTGAGAATATGCTTGGCTTCTCCAACCACCTTTGCATGTTCTCTGAAGAGATTGCAAGAAGTGGTGAACAGCTTGGCAATACACCCCAAGCCTTCAGCCATCTCGCCTTGATCAGTGCGGCTTTCAACCTTGACCGTGTTGCGAGGTGAGAGTTTCTCATTACTACAGCATCATGGGGCTCCATTTCGGCCATCTGCAAAGTTTCGTATAATGTTCTTGGAATTCCACTGGTTGCGATGCTTGTTATATATAAATGATGTATGGTATTACTCCGCCAAATTTGATGTGTCTGGTGCCTGTAGATTATCGAAATGCTCACCCACGATACTGCACTGATACAGGATCTCCAACTTGGATCGTGGGATATTGTGATTCCTTGCTCACCAGGTCCTCATATGCCAAAGGATCATGACGCATATGCACCCCAAAGTAAACCTTGCCATCAAAACGCCTTGTTTTCGCAAGCGTCACGAATGGCTCTTCTTTCTTTTCGCCAGTATCTTGGTCTATACAAACCATCTGACACCTGCGACACGCACCCATTAGCCTAAAGCTATGGATACCAATACGGACAGAGTCCCAACTGTCCTCGGAATATGCAGGCTGTGCTTTAACGCCACTTGCTTGTTCGAGAACAATGTTTGCTCTGAAAGATTTGTTTTCTACGGGGTCTCCGCCATGACTAGTGATCTCCTGATTCAAGGCATCCACACTCGAGCTATGAATCATCAGAATAGGGCTTTCGTTCGAGAGAAGTATCTTTGATGCCTTCTGCTGTTCCGAATCTGAGTCGGGAGGCGATGGCACATCTGGGAACGAGCCTGGAATAGCATGTAGTTTGCTTGGTTGCTGATATCGCTGTATTTGGGCTTTCGAAAGGCGACTTTTCAAACCCAATCCACCTGGAGGAAAACGTGCCAAGACACAAGGAACCCCCAGCACAGAAGTGAAGAAGGAGTTGATTCTATCGGATGTGTATATCTGCGTGGTCACTTTCTCTCCACATATCCTTGATGACTGTTTGTCAAAGGTTGAATCGAGAACAGAGGGGTCTGCGGATAATGGTATAGATATTTGCTGTTGTTGGTCGTTCTCCTCTGTGCCGTGGTACGTAACAGTTAGTTCACCCTTATCGAAATTCAGCATCGGTCGTAAGAGGGCCATTTTTGGGCATCGTTTCTGACTCAATGCATGCCCTGAACCATGGTGTACCAAGCACCATTCGCGGTCCCAAGCTAGACCTTCAGGACGAACCTCCCAAGGCACTCCGGATGGGATGGAATAGCCAGCGCAGCTCTTGATAGGGTAAACAGTCATACTGTTGACCTTTACTCTGGAGAGTTGCAGTGCAACAGATGAATCAGAGAGATTTTCGTTTAATGTGACGGTTGGTAATATACTTTCTCGATAGAACTCATCAATGAATGCAACAAAGCCGTCCGCATCTTCTTCAGTGCTCATAGCTCCCAAGCTGGCTCGAATGACACCCGTTGGCTTGCCAGACATGATATCGTTATCGACTCCGCAACGATAGCCTGCTGAGAAATTCCTCTTCATTTCCCAAGGTTGTAGGCCAAGTGCCGAGGCAATACCGCCTGGACTGCACAGCCCACCAGTTCGGATATGAATGTTTTTCAGATTCGCAAGCTTTTCGAACTCGGCCAGACTGACCCAAGCACCGTGACTATTTCTCAGATTGAAAGAAATAATCGGACCATTTCCAAGGACTCCCCCTCTGTCAGACGTTTCTGTATATATTATGCAAACGGGCGTGCCATTGGCGTGACGCAGGTTTCTTAAACCTCGAAGCATCCGTTGAGCGAGGTATGAAGTATGTGAACTGACTTGGTCCATGGACCCGAACAGCTTTTTATGTACCTTCATAGCGATGTCAAGTGCCACTATATTGTGAAATGGCAGCGTTCCATCCTCTAGTCGCTCATGGAGAGAATGTGATTTTGGAGCATGCCACCTTTCCTTTCCAGAAACAACCATATCGACAGTGCCACCTCCAAAATATTTTCGGTTGTCAAACACCGACTCTGAAGAGCGCTTTACCAGCAAAGCACCAAGGTCGGGAAATCCGAAAATCTTGTACAGACTTAAAACGGTGAAATCGGGCGTGACGTTGGGGTTACTCAAATCAAGACGAGACGTGGCGACAAACGAAGATGCATCCAAAAAAGTAAGGATTCGATGCCCAGGACTATGTGATGCTGTTTGTATATCTTTTGTCCAACTCAAAGGATACTTCTTCCCGTCCATGTGAGATTGGGCAGAATAGGCAAACAGGGTTATTGGCGATGTCTTTGTCATGGCTCGAAATGGGGATTGCCCTCCTAGCCATGAGCTAACATCGTTGTCGTCGACGGACGTACTAGCAATCGCTTCTTCTCGAACTCCAACAAGACTGGTGTGGCAGGCTTGGTGATAGGCGTATTGAAATCCTTGTGGTTGAGTTCTCATAGCATCCACAACCAACTTGATACCGGCCGTGGCATTGGCAACGAACACCACATCATACTCGTTTGGATCCGCACCAAAGAAATCCAACAAATTCATACGGGCATCTTCAACACGCGATGTTGATTGCTGTGAAGAAGGGGAAGCGGAATGTGGGTTGCCATAAAGAACAGTGGTCATCTCTTGGGCGAAAGAGTCCATCAACGACTTTGAACATAATGTTGAGCCAGCGTGATCAAGATATATAGAGTCTATAATGAGTCAGTGCGGCTTCAAGTATTATTGTAAGAGTATATGACCTTTGATCATTGGAAACTCTGTTTCCCTCCACTGGTCGACCGCCGCATTGTATTGATGCAGGCTCGAGTTGTCACTGTGAACAGATGTCGCCATCTTATGAAGTCATTGAAAAGAAGAGCGAGCGTTGAAAGGCGACAAGTTGACGAGTCTGTTTCTCACTGCTCTGAAAACAACTTTGTAGGTCTTGGGGATATTCAGAACTCGTTATATGCGGCACAACTGTTATCATATGGCCGTGAGGAGGTCTAAGCCGCTATCATGAGCGATAGTGGGGTGAAGAGTGGATGAGGATAGAAGCCAAGCCGAGGAGGGAAGTTGGGTATAGAATCTTTGAACCTGTACCTTGGGTTCATGAACAAAGAAACATCAAACTATTAAAAGATGACAGAATGATTAATGGGAGCAACGTGTTATCGTGGTCATCTGAGCGTTTATTTGCCGTCTGTTAGTGAGTGAAGCACTGATTGAACCATTGAGCATAGCGGAGTGTCCCCCAGATTATTTTGTTAGCTACAAGCGGAGATCGCCACTTTCCTGTTTCAAGCCAATGCTGCACAGGCTTCGCTGTTTGCCGACAGGCCATGGCTGGACACTGATTGGTCAATATGTGATTTAGTAGGAAAGTCGGACAACCGTCGGCAAGATGTAATCTCCAACGTTGAGGGACTACATTAATAGACATCCATGAATACACAATTTAAAGAAGTAATCAGACCAATAGCAGGTAACTGCTCACACAGCAACACTATAAAAACTCTCTAGATAATTTCATCTCTTAGCTATCCTGTATCAGTTAAGTTCCAATCGTTTCATCCATTGGAAGATTAGTGCTCTAAGAGTCTTGGTGACAACGATAAAAAAAAGTCAATGACAAATAAGAAAAGAAAAAAGAAAAAACACCAAGCCAAACCATCTGCAAACCAAACTTGCAACATTTCTCTATAAAGTAGATACACATATATCTAGGACCATCATCGACATCCACATCTCCATGTTGTACCTGACATATATCGCGCTTACCTACGGACGGTGCCTATCCTAGAGCAGCAGAGCTTCAATCCAATACAACCCTTGCTATTTCCGTGGAGCGGCCCACTAATTCGTGCGACAGGCACAGGCCTAACTTAGTAGCCAGCTGAACTTCCGAGTGGCCCCCCAGCCAACCAACCAACTTAGCCTCTTCAACCTCACTCTATCACATCACATCGCATCGCATTACATTCTCTTGTACTGTCTTGCAATCTGTCTGTGAAGTGAGAGTGTTCATATCTCTCTACTTTTCTCAAGCTCATTGTTTTCCTTTCTAGGAGATCGCGCTTGTTCAATTAGTTTGTCTCCCTATACTCTTTCTCATCTCCTGCTCTACTCTCTTTTCCCCTGATCCCTCTTGCAACTCTTGCAACTCGTCGATCCAGCCGCTTCCGCATCCTCACGTTCTCACTCGTCCTCCCTCTTTGACGCGGCATCTCTATCATACCCCCCTTTCAAGATTACTCTTCTCGATCTTTCTTCTTCTTCTTCTCATTTTCTCTTCTTCGCTCAGGGCGCGTTGCCCTTGGCTCATCTTCTCAATGGCGCCTCTTTGGCAACCTTCCTCTTTTTCTTGTCTACTCACGATGATTCATTCGTACCTTGCTCAAGATAACTTCTCTAACGTCGACATGTTGCAACTCAATAGATCCAACCTTTGCGAACCGTCAATTGCTTTTAGAGAGCAGCAAACGCTTGCGCCAGAAAATCGCTAGACAATCCCCTTTCATGCCGCGTCGCGTCGCTGGCAACGATAGCAACAATGGACTCGTATTCATCTTTCCGAGATGCTTCGGCTCGCTCTCCAGTTGATCGCAGCTGGAGTCGTGACGACTCGCGTAATCGCGACGAACGCCCTGATCGCGGCGACTCCTTCTACCGTGGAAGATCTCCTGGTTCGTTTGCCAGAACAAAGCTTGACTCCGCGCCATTAAACGGGAGCAAGCACGACGATCGATTTGAATATAGCTAATGTGTCGCCAGGGCATGACCGTCGAGACCGTCGCCGATCCCGCTCCCCAGCCACTGTTGACCGCTACGAACCTCGACCCCGTCGAGGAGACGACCGGGACCGTGACGACAGACGTCGCATGCAGTCGCCACCTGCCAACATCGATCGATATGTTCCTGGCCAAGACTCTAGCGCTGGCAGTCCGAGTGTGAACCCTCTCCACGACCCAGCTAAGCTCCCTTACCAGGTCGGCTTCTCCTACTTCGGAGAATGGTGGAGAATGAACGAAAAGATAAAGGAGGAGAGAGAGCGAGCGCGCACCGGTCGACGTCGCGAGCCAGAAAGGGCTCGTGGCCCGGAGGATCGTGAAAAAGAAAAGGCTAAGATCCAGGCTGCTTACGATGCGTATAAGGAGGAACTCCAGGCCAAGATGGCTCGCTCCTTTGTATCCGAACACAAGAAGGAACAGTGGTTTAAAGAGCGATACGTCCCTGAGATCCGAGACGATTTTAGAGGAAAGCTGAACGAATACCGACGTGGTGCCTACAGCCAGTGGGAACAAGATCTTGAGTCAGGTACCTTTGACGATTTCTCTTTAGAAGGTATTCCCAAGAGCGAAAGCAACGGTAGTGGCGGTGTTGTTGAGAAGGAGGAGGGAGAAGCGACGGCCACAAATGAGATTCTAGGAGTTGGCGACCTTGTCCCGGCTAACGGCGCTGATATCCGTGACGACAACCAGTTCCAGCCAACCCTTTTGATCAAGACTATCGCACCCCACGTTAGCCGTCAGAACCTCGAGGCTTTCTGTAAAGAGCACCTTGGCGAGGAGGAGGGTGGCTTCAAGTGGCTCTCTCTGTCCGATCCCAACCCCAGCAAACGATACCACCGCATTGGATGGGTTATGCTCCACCCTTCTTCCGAAACAGCCCTCCCTACGGACCGTATCGATCCCAAGGATGAGGATGGTGACGAGTCTCTCAAGTCGCCCCAGCCAGTTTCTACCGCCGACAAAGCCCTGGAGGCCATTAATGGAAAGACTGTCAAGGATGAGGTCCGGGGTGATTTTGTCTGCCATGTGGGCGTACACAACCCGCCAGTTCATCCTAGGAAGAAGGCTCTGTGGGATCTCTTCTCTGCGCCCGAGCGTATTGACAAGGACCTGCTACTTGTGCAGCGAATCGTCAATAAGTTCGAGGAAGACTTTGGTTCAGATTTCCAGGCTACCCTGAAGATTGAGGAGAAGGTCGAAGATCTTAGAAATGCAGGTCAACTCCAACCAGCTGTTGTCCCAGCGCCCGTCAAGAAGGTCAAGAAGACCCGAGAGGTCGGAATGGACGAAGCCATGGATGATGAAGAGGATGGTGTAATCGATGTCGAAGAGGAGGAAGAGGAGGGCGCCGTTGAAGACGAAGAAGTTGACGACGAAGACCTCTTGGTCAAGAAGAAGCAGCTCGATCTTTTGATTGAGTACCTGCGCCGAGTTTTCAACTTCTGCTTCTTCTGTGTTTTCGAGAGTGACTCGGTTCACGAGCTTACACGAAAATGTCCTGGTGGACACTTGCGTCGACCTCGAAGCACCCTTTCGTCCACGGCAAAGGCTGTTGCTAGAGCCAGTGCGAACGGAGATCCTTTCCCTGGCAAGAAGCGAAGTGAAGACGATGCCGAGGGCGAGCTCACTGAAGGCGAAAAGAAATTCAGAAACACATCCAACAAGACTGAGCAGCAGCTCCTGCGGGCTTTCAACTGGGTTAAGACCTTTGAAGATAAACTTACCCAGATCTTGGACCCCCATTCTGTTGATATTCGAAAGCTTGGCGGTCGCCCCGCTGATGAAGCTGTCGAGGAGGAGCTTATGAAGCACGTCAAGCAAGAGGACGAGCACAAATGGCGATGCAAGGCTCCCGATTGCTCCAAGCTTTTCAAAGAAGAGCATTTCTGGCGCAAGCACGTCGAGAAGCGGCATAACGATTGGCTGGATAGCCTGAGACAGGAGGTGCGTTGTACTATAGTCGCGATTCCTTTCTTACACTTGGCTAACTAAACATACAGTTCGAACTCATCAACGCCTACGTGATGGATCCTTCGCACATAGCCCCGTCTAGGACTGATGCGAACTCCAACGGTCACTTCCCAACTTCCAACGGCCAATCCAGCAGTGGAACACCACGTGGCTTCAATCTCCAGAACTTTTCAGTGAACGGCATGATGGGCATGCCAGGTTTTCCAATGGCTCCCGGTAACTTCAACCCCATGTTCGCGAACATGCCATCTGGAGGATGGAACCCCATGGGCGATGACCGTTCTGGAGGAGGCCCCATTCGCCGAGGAGGCATGGGTGGAGGCCGAGGCCAGTATCGATCTGGGCCCTATGACCGCCGGGGTGGTAACCGTTTCGATGGCGCTCGCAACCGAAATGGTGGCTCGCGCTGGGGTGATGGTGCTGGAGGAGCCGCTGGAGGTCCCCGTGAGGCTGTCCAGGGTCGAAGCCTCAAGAGTTACGAGGACCTCGATCAAGCCTCGGGCGGTGGAAGCGGCGAGCTGAATTACTAAATGAACATGATATCTCCTTACCGAGAGCAATGCAATTTGGACGCTCTGGAGTTTATTGCTTTTTTCTAAATAATCAGAATCTCTGGGCATGGGTTATAGGGAAGGAAAGAAAGACATTGTACCTAAGTAGATTCTATGCATCATATGCTTACAATTTTGCTATTTAAGGCCGTCGCTGGATGGACCAGCAGACTATCGACAGAAACTTCATTGTCCATAATACGCTGTTTTGTCCTTCAGTATTTACTTCAAGTGGAAGTAATGATCACGCTCAGAATGAGCTGTTAACCAAGGTCAGTCGGTCCCTTGTTCTTGTTGCTCGGTGAGTCTCGGTCAAGATAAGCTAGCGGACGGGCTACGGGGCGAGTATCGTTCATCGCGTCCAATAAGGTGCGGCGATAAGATATTTTCGCGACCACACATCCCCACCGCCCACCTTTTTTTTCTGTACCTCTTAGGCTTGTTCAACTCTCCCATCGTGAACTGTTTGCGAATTTGTCTCTAGTAGTTACAAGTCGCAAACATGGGGCTTCTCGCAGAAAACAAGACGTAAGAGTCCACGCACTCGCCCAGTGCTTGGGTTTCTTTCCGTTCATGCGCTAACTCGACTCAGCCGACGAAAGATCAACAAGGATCCCAACAACACGAAATGGACTAAAGATACGAATACCTTCGGACAGAAGATCCTGCGCGCTCAGGGCTGGCAACCGGGCCAGTTCCTCGGAGCCCAGGATGCGCCGCACTCGGAGCTGCATACTGCTGCTAATGCCTCCTACATTCGTGTGGTTCTTAAGGATGACATGAAGGGGTTGGGTTTCAGCAAGTCCAAGGAGGATGAAATTACTGGTCTCGACGTATTCCAAGATCTGCTCAGTCGACTCAACGGAAAGACGGAAGACGCTATCGAAGAGGACCAGCAGAACCGACTTGCTGTCAAGACACACCACTTCGTCGAACAACGATATGGACCCATGCGATTTGTATACGGCGGTCTTCTAGTTGGCGATGAAATGAAGGAAGTAGAAGATAAGAAGGCTGAGAAGGAGGAAGTGGAGACAAGCTCCGATGAAGACGTGGTTATGGAATCCGCACCTACACCAAAGGAATCCAAGAAGGAGAAGAAGTCAAAGAAGAGAAAGGCTAGCTCCGACGACGAAGAGGAAGAGTCCTCCAGCCGTGATACCGATTCTAAGAGTAAGAAGAGGCGCAAGGAGGAGCGCAAGCTAAAGGATGCCGAAAGCGACGAAACCAAGGCAAAGAAGAAGAAGGAAAAGAAAGAAAAGAAGGACAAGTCCCGCAAGAAGTCCTCCGCAGAAGCATCAGACGACGAAGACTCCAACCCCTCAGAAGAACGCTCCAAGAAGCGCAAATCCAAGTCTAAGGATAAGAGCCGGTCGCCAGAGGGATCAGACGAGGAGAAGGTAAAGGACAAGAAGTCCAAGAAGGAGAAGAAGGAAAAGAAGAGGCGTAGGAAGGAGGAGGAAGCTGCCAGCACAGCGAGCTCTACACCCGCTGTCTCGGTTCCTGGATCAGGAGCGACAACGCCCTCTGGTACATCCACGCCCCGTGGCAGCAGAAACTTTGTGCGGTCACGATTCATTGCGCAGAAGAGGCAGGCTGTGATGGATACCAAGGCACTAAACCAGGTTTGTCCACCCCAATTTGTAGCATCTCTGAATGATTTACTAACAATTGATAGATTTTCATGGTCAAGGCTTAGATTACGAAGATATCAGGGATTGTTCGTTGCTAGATGTTAAAAGATGCATAGAAGCACCTAGATGGATGGCAATGTATAGATCATGGCTGTCGGCTATGGATTTGTTCGACAGTGATACAAAAGGCGTCGGGTTGCATGGTAATGATGTTAGAAGAATTGATCACTTTTGAAACAATTGACTGGACTACAAGAGTTGTAGTAATTTAGAAGCGAATGTCAATGTGGCCGAAATGAAAGCGGCTCAAAAATCGAACAACACCCATGATGATTTTTTTGCCCTATTAAATAACAGCCTGCGTATTATCGGAAACCAGTTTGGCGTTATATTTGCTTAACAAATCGGTACGTATTGCAACCACTATTGTTACTACGTAGGTAGCTTTATTTGTGTTTTGCCTGACGTTGATGAAACTCAATCATCATCGTACATGTGTTCCTGATGATCACCTTTTAACGAAGTCACGGAAATTCTATGATTGAAGAACACCTTAATAAATTGCATCTCATCATTTCGTCTGCTATGCTGCTCCAATTGACTGCTGAGCTCGCTTCTGCGTCAACTCCATGGCCAAATTACCAAATTGCAATGCTGAAAAGGGACTCAACATATCCCGTGATTCGCCTTGATGATACTAATAATACAATGGGACATTGCCTCTCATTTCTTCATGATTCATTCGATTATTTTTGGGCGTTCTTGCCGAAGTTGCTGTAAAATCATTGTCAGTATGGTTCTCATAAGTGAGGCGACGAGAACACAATTGTGACGTACTTGTGGAAGAACTGGCCGAAGAGACCACTCTTAGGCTGCTGATCTGACATACTCGCTCGACGGGTAGCGCTGTCCTGGGAACCGCGCTTCTGCTCGGCGAGGCTGGCGAAGGCGGGCATGAAACCTGAGCTCTGTGAGTGGAGCGTTGTTAGCGGAAGGGTGTAAGTGAGGGTGGATGCATAGGGAAACGTACTCGGCGACGACCGCTGACATTGCCAGTAGCAGCACCAGTCTGGGGAGCACCGGAATCCATTATGAAAGTTGGTTGTGAAAGTGAAGGTGTATTTGAGTTTTCGTTGTGATCGTGAATATCCCTGAATCTAGGATATGGTCGAGGATAGTGGGCAAAATGTTGGTGGAAGATTGGATGGTATAGTTTGAAGATGGAAGAAACAGAAATTGAACAGGAGGGGAAGAGCTGAGTTTATATCTTGTACGGAGGAGGAGAAAGCCAACAAGGCCAGCTCTTGTCGATCCTTAGACCTTCCTCGCACTCTTGCAGCAAAAGGGTAAGAGCGAGTGCAACTCTCTACGCACGCATTGTCTAGGCCTGATCTCGCGTGCCACGGGAGGAAAGTCAAGCCAGCCAGCCAGCCATCATCATACAGTACTGAGTACAGCAGCGAGCTGACCAATAGTGACACTACTCAGTAAGCTTTGAGACCAAACGTGTTGGCCATCCTTTTTCGAGCGTTAGCCAACCAGGCCATGACAAAGGTGGCGTACCCCCCGTTCGCCTTTGACGAGTGTCTACTGTCACTGTCACCCCTTTTGGTTTATGCGCGATACTTTTCAGAAGGACCAACCAGGATGTTTCGATCGCCAGAAACTGGAACAGCTTCCTTGCGAATCTGATAGAAATGGGGAAGGTGAAGGATGTTCAGTGAGAGCATCATGACTTCTCAATCGGCAGACGCTGATCTCTGCGGAGAAGGGTCAGATCAAGCAAAGGGTGATAGAGATCACACCACCTAGCAACTTGGCAGGGGAATTACAAACACCAGTAACTTTACGCGGGGAAGGACGCCACGAGCGTTTACTGATGTCCTTAAACTGCATCCGACAGATACTGTACAAATGTATGCATTTGACTAACATGCATCCGTGCAGCGTTGCATTATACAAAAGCCAAGAGGATTAAACGCAGTACCTTGACTACAGTATCCGAGAGACATGATGCTGTAAGAGATTCATTGAAGCCAGGTACGTATCCCACTTGATGATAACGATGAGGAATACATACACACGCCAAAAGCCGTTCTTGGATCTCAATGACGAAGTCTCAAGTGGATTCGATGAGAGTGGTTGAGATGCGATGGACGTCAACGACACGCGAGGCGGGGCTCAAGGGACGTGGGGCCGATCAGGTTCTAAATGTGGAGCTACAGACATCAAAAGCAAAGGAAGGTGCCGAAAGCGGGGAAGCCAAGATGCTCCAGAACTCCATTCAACTGTCGGTCGAGTCCGGTATCATCCATCTCCATCGAATCACATGAACAAGAACCAACAAGCACTCACTGACTGACAATTAACTGCCGAAATAAACTTGTCACGATTCAGGGTCCAGAAACTTTCAATCGTGTGCGTAATTCACCGCAATGGCTTCCCTCCTTGTGGGGGCACCATCTCTGAAACAAAAACTTCACTGACGACATGACTCCATCTTAGACCTCGATTCCCGTCTCTAGTCAGGGTCCCTCCTCATCAGTCATCATCTCAGCAGGGGACCCTTATTCTCAGATCCGAGATCCAGGCCCAGATCAGGTCTTGGACTCAGATCGAGGCTCTTTCATGCTTGAAACTAGGTATCCGTCTTTTTTTGTTGATCTTATTTCGTCTAGTCATGATACAGTAGCTGTCGGGTTGCACCAGGTCCTCTAACTTAGATGCCGTCCTCTAATCTACCCAACCACGCGTCATCCATATCTCTCTCGTTTTTGTTATCTTGCATGGCTCGATTTTTTTTCTTCTACTCCTTGTCTAATCTCACCGCAGGGTTTCTCTCAATGAAGTTGAGATCGACCTTGTGGCCCAATAGCTCTCGGATGTTGGAGATCTTGTACTTGATCATAGTTGGACGCTCCAGTGAGAGACCCCAACCGAATACTCGCATGTCCTTGGGTAGACCCATGGGCTCCAACATCTCGGGTCGGAACATGCCACTGTTTCCAATCTCAACCAGCTTGCCCAGACCTTCGTGGTAGCTGAAGATCTCCATACTGGGCTCGGTGTAAGGGTTGTAGGCGGGCTTGAACTTGAGGTTGGTGATGCCCATTTTGGCGAAGAAGGCCTCCATGAACTCCATCAGTCCACCAAGCGTGAGGTCGTAGTCAGCGATGACACCCTCAACCTGGTGGAACTCAGCCAGATGCGTAGCGTCCACTGTCTCGTTACGGAAGACTCGATCAATGGAGAAGTATCGGGCGGGAGGTGGACGACCGTCAGGCCCCTTCTGCGCTGCTAACTTGTAAAGCATGGCTGTTGAAATGGATGTAGTATGGGTTCGGAGCACCAATCTCTTGGTCTCATCCGCTGACCAGGGATACCTGTAACCAATTGAACCAAACTTGCCATCCTGGTGGACCTGCTTAATATTCTCCCAGTATTCCTCTGTGTTCTGTCCCTCCTCGGATCGGGGCGCATCGCCGACAGCAGGGTCGGAGATGTAGAAAGTGTCCTGAAGATCACGGGCAGGATGCTGTTGAGGCACGAACAGTGCGTCGAAGTTCCAGAATCCAGTCTCCACGAACTTGTTGGTGGGCATTTCCTCAAAACCCATCTCGAAGAAAATAGATCGGAACTCATGTCGCACCTTGTTGAGAGGATGCAGAGCGCCGGCATTTTGGTCGGCACCAAGGGCTTTGAAGTTGTAGGGCTTGAAGTTGGCGGTCTTCCACGATCCAGACGCAATCATGTCGGCTGTCAGGTCGGTTTCCTCCTTGGTGATCTCCAATGCAAATTTGTCTCCCTTCTTAATCTCGAAACTGATGACCTTTTGCATCTTGATCAATTTTCTCTTTTTCAAGTCGGTCAAGACCTTGGGCTCGTGGGTTCGGGTCTCCTTGATCTTCTGGAGTTGCGCTCGGGTGACATCTTCAATCGACTCGGCCTGTTATATCCAATTAGTCAACTATTGTCGGAGAACAACATAGCATAAGAGTTCCGGATTCTGCGTACGGTAGCGACGAGCTTTCCATCACTGCTCTTCTTAATCCACTTCTCTTTGAAAGCCTTGCCTTGTCCAACCTTGGTCACTGTCTTATCGCCAATGGCCTTCTCCAAATCCTGGATCGACAACCCCTCCACAGCATTTCGCAGTGCCTCAAAAACACGCGCCTCGTGACTACCATGCTCGGCAATCTGCTCCGCTTCGGGTTCGAGAATGGCCTCCTCTCGGTCAATTGTCTCGTAGGTGATCATAGATCGTGAAGCCAGACGATCGAGGGATGCCTTGATGTCTTGGAAGGCGATGGCGGGGAAAGCCTCTGAGGAGAGCAAGGGGCTCTTTTCTGAGAGGGCTTGGAGGATCTGAGAGGTGAGATCCCCCGAGGGGGCAGAGTTTGAGGTGGTCATGATTGCAGAGTTGTAGATGCGAACCAAGCCGTAGGTTCTGTTTTGTTATCCTGTCCTTGATTCTTCTGAGTCACGGCGGGCAGAAATTATTTGGGCAGTTGCAGTGCTGCGTCGCCCACTAAAGCCCAGCCCGCACGCCGATGGCGGGGTACCGGTACGTACCTTTCTTCACTAAGGCTGAAGGACTCATCCCGCCATACACGGACCTTTCTTTATCCGAACCGCGTCCATTGTGGCTGTTTGCACGTCCCTGCCTATCACATATGTCATCCCTGCAATCTTATCATGGCAGCTCACGTCGCCTCATGCATGCTTCAACAAGTCACTTCCATTCATTCGAGTTGTGTTAGTCCAAGCTTCAAATTCACGTAGCACCAACCGTATCCATCTCGTTACAAACCATATATGCAAAACCGCTATTTTGGGCTTTTACTACAACTATTTGTCGTTTGCGAAAAGGCCCATGATCCGCACGTGCTTCTCCTGAGCTGTCGCCCTGCTCATGCAGAACTAGCTCTATAGATGCAGATGACGATACCCGAGAATGAGCGATGATGTCTCGCCGAGCCCTACGGCGCCGAACGATGCTTCTCCCGCCGAGCCCACCAATGCCTCGTCCGGCAGCCGCGTCACATGGAATCTGCCACGCGAGCAGTCGAGGTCGACTCGGTCTCGCGCTCAGTCGCAGTCTCAGCGTCGCAAGAAGAAGAAGAATAGAAAGAAGCGCAATCCTGGTTTAGCGAGGAAGTTGGAATTCGTCACACATTTGCTCAAGAGTCTTGATACCCTGGTTTTTGCGGAGTTAAGTGCGTTATACTACATGGAGTACGTCAAATTATCTCGGTCATAATCATATGCTTCTTGGGCTATGCTTACAAGTAGTGTCTCTTTAGATGCTCAATGTTTCGGTTCATACTCAGGTCTGTCGGCCAGTACTTGTATCTCACACCAAAGGATGAGTCCTTTCCTTTTCTAATGCCTGCGAGTCCCATACACGTCTGCTTGGTTCTCATTCCCAATGTCATATGCATCCTTCTTCACATCTTTGTTTCATTGCCAGTCGGGCCAGATTTCCATCGAGGCTATATGCACGGCGGCTTGGTCATTGACTTTATAGGTCAGAAGCCTCCAACTTCTCGAGTCTACTATGTTTTGGCAGATGCCATGATACTTGCTGTTCAATGTTTAATGTTGACGGTGCATACTGAGCGAGAGAGGCTTAGGGTGGTTCTCAAAACCTTCAAGCCTATAGTGCCAGATGTGGCACAGGAAGTTGCCCCCACGATAGAAGACTTGGACGCCGAGGAACGTGGGGTCTCTAGGGATATGTCTGGCTCATTACCAGTCGACGAGGAGGATGGTATTGAGTTGCAACCTCTGCATCGTGTCAGTACAACTGAAGAGGGCAACTCAACTTCTGGAGAATCAGAACCATCTGCTAGAGAGCAGTCTGTCGATGAGCCCACGAGGTCGCATCTGTCTGATGTGTTGAGCTCTGGAAATGCCGTCATCGGCGAGTATCATATTCTTCACTCGCTTCATAATGCAGCATTGAACATAGAGAGAACAGCTGCATATTCTCTACGTACAATCAGTTACGGGGCTACTATAGCTTCTATTGAAGCGCGAAGGCGAGCCGCCCTCAACGTGCCAGTTCGACCGGCCCAAAATGATAGACCGCAACCCCAGGGCGTCAGATGAATTGGCCGCTAAAAGCCTAAAAAGACGAGATTAATTAGTCACTTTATGATGTTTAAATAGGTATCTTAGGCTATTTATTTCTATCACCCTAAGCTTTACGAGCTGATGTTTCTACAGCTCAATAGAGTTACAACATTTTCCCCAACGGAACCTCATAACATCAAAGACTTCACTAGTGACAGCATGGCCAGTTTATACCAGCTTAGACCAGTCCCATGCTTTTGGTAATTTATGGGATCAGAGTTGGCACAAGACGTGTCGTGCGAAGTTTGAACAGAAATATATTACTCTTGACTTTTACGCTATCTTTCTTCCGACATTGCCAACGCCAGTACCCTTAACAGAAACAATGATATCATTCGTGTCATCTCCAACATCTCTCAAACCCCAGCTGCTTGCGCCAAATGTCCTCAAATCTCTCGCGAGAATAACCATCTCTTCGTTTCCGAGCACCTCCCGACCAAGTCTGAGGCGGCCAACATCCTCCGATCCCATGGCCATGAGAATAAGCATTGTCTTTGCCGAAATATGTGTAGCACAACCTCCTTGCGAGATGTTTTCGAGTAGCTGGTAGGCGCATTGCTTGCCAATGTCCTCGGGGACAACACCACCCTGGGCTGGCACAACGACATCAGCCGAGTAAAGAACACCAACTGCGCTTGACTCAGCGACCAAGCTCAGGCCAAATCCAATTCCGAGACGTCTCTTGCTTCCTGCCTTGTCGCCTGTGGGGACGAGGGGCGCCTGGTCGTACTGCGCAGCGATATGAATGTCGGGCACCAGGGGGTTCAGGATCTCACGGGCTGAGTGAATCATGCGGGCGTTGTTAGAAGCAGAGACTCCAGTACAGTATGCGACACCACGAATACGCTTTATCCGGCCAGGACTTCGGTTAAGATGCAGAGTCTTTGGTAATCGCACTTGACTCGCGAATCGCAACTCGACGCAGCCACCTCCACCCTTTCCACCAGGTCCAGCGCAGGATCGTTGGAGTACCCTGAGTTCTATACGCGCGGGAGGGATTCCATAGAGGGCGAAAAGGGGAAGAATAGCTGTTCGGAATGAATCGACTGAGATGTCGCCAGTCTCGGTGGATGATGTGATGACACCAGGTCCAGTAAATCGAACGTTCATGTGCGCCTTGGAGAAGGGCGCCAGCAAGCATAGAGGCATAAGGAAGTAGGTAACACCGCGAGTGTTGTTTACAGAGATGTTGTGCTCAATGACATCGCCATCAGATGCACCAAAACCAGCGATGGTTCCAGTGATCAGACCGGGGTGGTATGTGATGGTTGTACCGGTGTATGAGATTTGCATCGAGCTGCCATTGGTGACAGCCTCGAGGAGGCGCAAGAAGGAAATCTCATGAGGAGCGAGACCAGGGTTCGTAGGTGAAGAGCTTCGGATCTTGGAGATATGAATCGGTCGACCGGTGAGCGTCGACAGAACCAAACGCTGCGTAAAGGACCGATGTCCTGTGAATCGGAGGAATTCTGGCGTAGAATTCGACATTTTGCTGCTGCGTGCTGGGTATCTTTGGAGTCGCAATCTTTCGAGCCCATCGCCAGAGTACAGACAAAAATTAATTTTCTGCCGCTAGAAAAGTTGCTGCTATATCCCAATCAGGAAGGCGGTGAGATGCTGCGGTCCAAATTCTTTTGTAAGTGGCATATTTACAGGCACCTCTTATCGATAACCACTAAAAAAGGTTCACCATCTGGTCCCTCCAAACCTCAACTTCACTTTGGCGCCTTATGTATTGAGAATGGCGGGCCGACCGCTTCTACGGGAGCTGCGAACAAGTAATGAGACAATATGCCGGTCCTGTCGCTTAGCGATTCGACAACGACCTACGCCGCGAATAGCAGCAGCATATAGTACCAAATCCACGGCGCAAAGGTCGATCGATGATGCTGCAACACGGAAGCCCACCAAATTCGAACTCAAACAGTATATTGACAGAATCAAATCTCTTCGGAATCCAAGTAAAGACGAAAATGAGTCATTTAGCGTACGATTCTTCGAGCAAAACGACAACAAAAGGACGGAGCTTTTTAACGAAGAAGCTTTTGACGACTCACTCAACGAAGTGGATACATCAGGCTTGAAAGAAGCTCTTTTAGAAATTAAGGACGATATCGGCGGAAAAGACGAAAAGGCGGCTTTTCAAGATGTGGTTGATCAACTGGGCGACGAATGGCATAGAATGAAATCAGCAGACGATCTGGAAAGAATTATTGCAAAATTGGATGCGTATACTGCTGCGATCGATAAGGAAATCGACAAAACTGGTGCAGACTTACCCAAGGAGTTGTTGGAGAAATTGGATTCAGAGCTTCCAGGACTACCCGGTCTCGGATCTCTGGGTTCTCGAGTAACGTTTCCTCAAATCCCGGAGAAGCCATGGACGATAAATCAACGGAAAAAGGTCGCTCGTCTCAATACCATTCTATCTCGAGTTGCCAGAGATCATCGCAGAGACATCAAACTCACAGCGAAGACGGTACAAGGCGTCTACAAAGCATATCACTCAGCTAGGCTTTCTCTTGCCCACGGCTGGAGCCATGTTCCTCTTGAAGTTTGGGATTTACTGTGGAAGATCTTCTCAGCGGATGAATCAGTCAACATACACCGTCTCTCACATATAGCACTACTTGCCCGCGACATGAGTGAGGCCAGGGTTACTCTGAATCCTGCCCAACAATTGTTGACTATCGAGGCTGTATTTGTTGATGGATGGGAGTCGAAGGCAATCGAGAACTGGAAGCGATGCATGGGGACGTTGGGTGACGAAAACGCCGAGACATTTCAAGAGTTTTGGGAACTCGGTGTGAGAATGTACTGTCGTACGGGAGATCTAGATCAGGCGCAGCGAGCCATCAACAAGCTGATCCAAAACCAATCTGATCCTCGCATCCTAATGCCTGTCATCCGGACATGGTCTGAACTTGGCACAGAGGAAGGCAAGGAGAAAGCTTGGGCAGCATATCGTCAACTGCGTGAGCTCCTTGGTGAACGCATGAAGCTCGCCGACTACGACCAAGTCATATCCTACTTCCTGACTACACACCAGACCGAGAACGGTCTATATGCTTTCGTTGACATGATGAGCGACGGAAAGATCGACTTGAAGAAGCAAAAATATCTGCCGTCAGTCGTAGGCAACAAGTTCTTCTTTGGAAAGTGGCTAAAGAGACTGATTGGTGCGGGTGACTTAAACGGGGCTCACAGCGTCGTGGAGTTCATGGGCCAGAAGGGAATCGAGGCGGCTCCTGTTCAGCTTAACGGCCTCATCGCAGCATGGCAACGTGCAGGAGGTGCCGAGGATCTTGAGAAAGCAGATAAGATGGCTTGGGGCATGATTGACACTCGAATTGAATTTGTCAAGGCCAGAAAAGAAGCCATGAACTCACAAGATGAGCCCCCGAGAAAGGACGATCTTCAAGCTCTACCACGAGCGACGCTGGAGACATTCTCGCTGTTGGCAGAGAACTACCGTCTGAGAGATTTGCACGATCGCATCCTTTCACTCTGGGATGCTTTCCATGAAGCCGAGATGAAGGCCGACTCCTTCGTTATCAATCAACTTCTCGAATCCTATATTCAAGCAGGACAATCCAAACAAGCTTTGGACTTGTACCAGACACTCGTGGTGGAGAAGGGTGTCGAGCCTGATCCTTTCACGTTCAGCGCACTATGGAAAACCCTTTCCGTCAACCGACTGCACGTCACAGCTGGCCCTGTTGCTGGCCAAGTCCAGCAAACGCGAGCCATGTTTGCTGAGACGGTCAAGTTTCAGCACGTCTTCTTGCCTAGCGGTATGGACGGCCAGCTTGCTCGCAAGATCCTGCACACATTCCGCCGTATCAAGGATCACGTCGGTCTTGTCGTCGCGTTGACAACCCTCCGAGAGGGATTCGGTTTCCTACCTCCTGAGACGCTTGTTCTCGAGATGGTTCTGGAGACGACCAAGCTAGCATGGGATTCTCCAACCCATCGACGTCGCCTCATGACCGCCAAGCGCAATCTTGATCGGAGTCTTGCCGCTTCGATCGATGGTGATGTCTCAAATCTCGAAAACGAGCGTCGTGCCGAAGCTCTATTTCAGTATCTGCAGAGACAATATTGGCCTACTGAGGGCGACGAAGCTTATAAGGCAAGCCTATTCAAGGAGGCGGCGGCGCAGATGGGAGTGTACGATTTGTTGAAAAAGAGTGTAAAACAGTAAAATAGGGAACGTTATGACGGCGCTTGGGTAATCACGAACTATCTCCGGAAAATATTTGAATATGTACAATAACATAGAGAGAGCCCCGAATGCATGTGGAATCTTGTATCATAAATATCACAACGGATAGCTGATGTATTAAGAAACGAAACGCAAAACATTGCAACACCGATAGCACTCGGCATTTGCGAAAGGTTCGACAAAAAGGCTGGACACTGACCTGAGCTTGCGGGAACCAGAAACAAATCCTACGAACCTGCTTCAACTGACATATACTTCTTGTGATCTTCCCCCTCTCAGACTCCGGCATGACGAGCGTCTGATTCTCTGAGTACCAACGTTAACAAATACAGCCAAAAGCGCTCATGCTTCGGTACCATGACTGTATATGAGTGAACCGAATGAAATTTCAATACTCTCAAGTGCTATGTATACGTATGTCTCTTTGACACCGGATCAGCCCAAAGGAGCAAAAGTGCTTATGAAGCACAAAAAAGTGCTGTCTCTCAAGGCCAAGGTATCTCTTTTTATCCTCCTTTGCCTCGTTCAACCTTCCTTTCTTCCCTGAAGAACTCCGTCGCTATGCAAATCAAACCAAGACCCAATCAGTATCGTCACTGCAATCATCCTAATCACCATAGCTTCGCTGCATCCGGCCCTTCGGATTTAAGAAGAGCCAGGTGCTTCCCCTCAAGACAAGTCCATCGTGTCGTCCTGATCTATACGGTCGCCTACAGAGCTAAGGCCTGATTCATCGTCGCTAGCGTGGCCATTCTGCAGTGGAGCTTGTTGTTGCGGAGGCTGGTCTCTGTCCTCCTGTTGGTCTTTGCCGGGTGTTGGGCTGCTCGGGGGCGACGCGCGGTTGGAAATCCATTCTGTGATTGTCGTCTCTGGACCACCTTCGACTTGGATCTCGCCTGTGTCGTGCCCACGGCCAAGTATCGTGCCGTAGTACTTTGCGTCCTCGCCAGTCTTGCTGTGTTTCTTTTTTAGAGCTGTAGAATCTCGTTGTCAGTACGATTCCTGGATGTAGACCTTTGTAAGACCAACCATTGAGATAATCAGTAGCATCTGTTTCGCCATCTCCGCTGCCGACCTCCATCATCTCCTTCATACGCTGTCCAGCGAACCACGCCATAAACTCCTCTACTCCCCGCAGGTCCTCCTCACCGCGCCACATCTCCTCTGTGGGAACGCGCTCTGGCATTATAGCACCTGCGTCCTGAAGCGCCATTCGTATATCAGCTATGGTGAAGTCGGCGCTATCGCCTTGGTTGTGGGCAGCATGATCGGCGGTGCTCTGGCAAAGAAGCGACAGGTATCGAGCCGCGAGGTCGGTTAGGGAGTCGAGCACAGCTGGGCGCGTCGAATGGTAACCTGTAGAGCGAAGGATTTGGAGGATAGAAGGGCGAAGGAGCGCGTGAAAGAGGGATGGCGGTGTCGTCATGTTTGTACAGAACTTAATGGATTCTCTGAAGTTGGTGATGAATTGGTTTGTATTCTGTTTGTGTGCTCAACTTGCGATGTTGTAAATATTCCCGTTTGATATGCTACTAGATTCGTTTGTTTCGGTGTCACGGTAGCTGTATTGAGCTAGGTTTGGCCGTCATCGAGTATTCTGGGGAGGAGAACCTCGCAGCGCATTACCCGAACAATGCGCCTAGAAAATGTTCAAGAATCGCGTGAATTCGCTTGTGATGAAGCTTCTCCAATTGTTTGAAGTTGGCCCGTTTGGGTGAAGTGCAGATCAGAGAATAGCTCGACAAACAGTTGGCGCAGCCTAGTAATAAAAAAGAGTGGGGACTACAATAGAGCTTGCTTGCGCAAACACAACAAGATAATAGCTACGTACCTCTTGAGCCTGCATTACAGGTCAATAGAACAATGAATAGCTGAGCCGCGACTTAGATCACTTTTATTCAAGGCCTCTGGAGATATACAAGTTATTATAAATCCAACTTTTGACTACAACTATGTCACGACCACCGTACAATGCTCTTCACATTCTATACGAGTTCACTGGGTTGAGAGATGCCAGAACTGCCTGTTTAAGTGTCTTCACTATTCTTTATGAGCGAGACTAATCTCATCCCGCCGTTGACGTCAACCTAATTTCAACCTCAGCCGTGACTATAATCATATAATAACCCCCTAAGTCAACATATAGACTCGTGTGGCTATTCCGACGAGTGGCGTCTATACAGCCATCCCCTCAGTCATATTCTCCAGGTTCTCCTTGTCATGGATACCACTGTACTTATTGATCCATGCCAAAACCTCCCTATGCCAGACGAGTGAATTCTCGGGCTTCAAAACCCACTGCATCGATAATTAGCAAGCAGTTAATTCATCTATAACCCTAATGAACTTACATGGTTCTCATCGGGGAACATGACAAACTTGCTTGGCACCTCGCGAGCTTGCAGAACGTTGAACATGGCCAGTCCTTCTGAAATAGGCAGTCGGTAGTCGAGTTCGTTATGAATAACCTGTAATATGGTTACAGTATGTCCAGACAATTGGCTTCTGACTATACTTACCAGTTGAGGGGTGGCCCAGTTACCGGTGTGAAGAGATGGATCCCACTTCTCATATCCAGCGCGATTCTCCCAAAGTGTTCCGCCAAAATCGTGCTCGGGGAAGAAAAGCTCTTCAGTAGACCATTGACTTTGTGTCGAGAAGACACCGTCATGACAAACCAAGGCCTTGAATTTTCGTCCTAGGTCGTGTCCTTGGATCCAATCTTCCCGCTTGTTAGAATACTACACAGCTTCACGATAATAGCACTGAAACTCACTAATCATATATCCGCCGTACGAAGCTCCCAACGCAACGGCACGATCAGTGTCCACATAATCGATATGCTTCTCGAGGTACTCAAAGCACTTCACCAGGTCATTGTACGGAGCGCCTCCCCAGTTCTCAGCAATAGCATCAACATGAGCCTGCCCGTACCCAGTGCTGCCAGTCGGATTGGGGCAAACTACTACATAACCCTGCTCAGCAAAGATGGCAGGGTTCCAACGGGTGCTCCAATCATCTGTCCAAGCTGATTGAGGTCCACCATGAATCAAAAAAGCCAACGGATACTTTTTGGACTTTTCAAAGTTCGAAGGAAGCATAACCAAGGCGTGGTTGTCATACCCTGTCGATCCAGGGTACCAGATCTCCGTGGCCTGAGACTTGGAGAGGCCGAAGGCCTTGCCATTCTTAGAGCTAGCTGAGATCACCTTGACCGACTTAGACTCGGGGTCCAGAATACCGTAACTAGAATTCTCGACACGAGATCGGGTTGTGATGAAAAGGTTGTCGCTGTCACCCAGGGTGTGAGCTTCCACAACACTCCCATCTTCGTGAATGGGTTCGGGAAGATCACGAGCTTCAAGGGTGTCAGCCGGTAATTTCCAGAGCACTGATCGCCCGTGCTTCTCAGCGGCGACGTATAGCTCCTTATCGTCTTTTCTCCAGACAATCCAATCAGGTCTTAAATCCCAGCCACCCTTGTCGTCGTCTGTCTGGTAAAACTCTTGAACATTGCTCAAGTCGGTGATATCAGGAAGTAACAACAGTCTTGTCTTGTCAGATTCGTATTGTTGATGTTTCATTCTAGCAAATGCGAGCTTCTTTCCGTCGTTTGAGAAGGTTGGCGAACTGCTGTATCCCCGCAATCGTCCGGTTTTAACAATTTGGGGTTTAGGGGCCTTCTCTGTCCAAAACTTGATGGGCACATAGTAAAGATCGGTTTTGGTGTTTCGCGCCGGGTTCAGCACAGGATCTTTGGAAACAAAAGCTATGCCATTCTCGCAGATATCAAAGTCCCCGGTACCACCAAAGGGAGGGACTGGACAGCTCAGCTGAGTGCCTGCCAAGAGGTTGATGAGGCTAGAATTCTCGAGTGTCCATTTGTCATCCTTCTTATTGAGTACGCCGTACCAGAGTGAGCTCTGATTCTCCGTGTTCCATGTATCCCAATGGCGAACAAACAGGCCGGTATAAATCTTGGCTGAAGTGTAGGTCTTGGTCTGAGACGCTTGCCAATACATATCGCCTTTGGGGGTGGTCAACGAGGAGCAGACAAACGCGACCTTGCCTTCCGAAAGAACCGCGGTCTTGGGGTTAGAAATGCTTCCAGAGAAATATTGAATCATGCGCGGTCTTTGTTGTAAAGGTTAGTGGCCGAATCAGTAATTTTCCTACTTGGCGTGTTCTTACTCAAATTTTTCCAGAACATGTGAATAGTAAAGCGACGAAACACCATTATCGTTTGTCCTGATAAAGGCGACTTCCTTCTCTCCAATCCAGAAAGGAGAGCTGTCATGAACGCTCTCGGTGATAACATGAGAAGAGTCATCCTTGATGTTGAGGACGCGAATTTGTGAAGACCCCGAGTGCTTCTCGAACGAGTAGGATGAGATCTGACTATGTAAGTATGGTCACCACATTCAATTGAGTCTCAACTTACAGAATAGAGAACAAGCTCGCCGGTGGAGTTGGGGACACCGGTAGAACGGCGCGGGGCCGAAAGCAGCACCTCGGGGGTGAACCGGGTGGCCTGTCTCGTCATATTAGAAATGGTGTCCAGGATGAAAGATGGCAGTAGTGGTCGGAGAAGATTGAGAGCAATTGGAGTGAATGTTACTGAGAAAGGTTTTGAAAAGAGGAAAATCAAGAAGCGTTTTGTACGATTGAAACATTCATCATACAAACGATTCCAGCCAAGGTATGTACCTGTACCTCCCGCCCCCTCTTGCTCTTGCTCTCTCATGACCAGCTGTTGCCCGCTCGGCCCCTCTCTCCCGTTGAATCCACTGCTCGTGCTACCTTCCCTTACCATGGATGGTACTTTTTAACTTTTACTTTACCAGAAGAGCGATCAATACCAGGGTCATGGATGGCTTGTTGCCTGCTAGTTAATGTATTATTGACATCATCCAGGTTGTTTTATACCTGCAACCCTTCTTTCTTTGCCCGTTTGTCCAGCACCATCCAATCCCACCACCACCATCTATAATTATATACCTAGTTGCCTATATGATTACGTCCATATTCATCCAGTACCTCTGATAATACCATAGTAAGTGAGACCCCGTATCAAATCACATCCAATGGATATATGTTCCCTAGGGGACAAATAAGCTTTGCACAACGTCAGCTCACCTAACTAACCGGGGTAGGAAGACTGTTCTAGCCTCAAATGAACCTTGTTGGCTGGACCTTGTGTTCGCATACGTTGACACTTGAGTCTACTTGGCTCAGGGATAAAACAATTGAGCGACTTTATGACACCCTAGACATGCTCTAAGGATGTTTATTTTCTGCATCCAAGCTTGAGCATCATCTTTCTCCCCTCCAGCCGGGTCAAGCTCAGGCCAAGTTACTAGCTCTGCTCTGCTTTCACAACATTGACTAGGTACCTAGGCATGGATTGATAGATAGCCTTCAGCCTACGATATAGGCACAAGTGTCAGATCTTCCGATTCGAGTCACTCCATTGACTCGTTGCTCATTCCATCTCTCGACTTGTAACTGTTCAGGAGAGCATTCCAATCACAAGCCGTCTCTGAAGCTACATGATCGAGAGAATGCAATACTCAATCTTAAAGAACGAATTGTATTCCATAACAAATGATTGATAAAACCCGGTTCAGCTTTCTGGCTGCATCGTCGATATCCATCTTCATGTTCCTAACAAGGACAATGATGCACCTTGCTATGTGTAGTGAACCACAGCGAAACCAAGAAAGAAGTATATTTTACTGCGGTATCCCAACGCCATCCAGACCATGCTTCCAGCTGCATCGATCATGCTTTAACGCCCAATCCCATTATACAGTACATCATTAGAGGTATCTACTTGCGCTGCGCTCCGAAGTTCGTTCGCTTCTTGCTCGTCGATGTATCATTTTCGCTATCCTCATGTTCGACCGTCTTCTTCTTCGACTTGTTCACGCTCTTAGCCGCTGTTGTAGATGTCGGCGTCGGGTGGTTCGATGGTCCATCTCGAAAAGCGGCAGATGAAGGCGTTGCGCCAGCTGGTGTAGAACCGCCTGATCCTGGTGTGATGCCCTCCTAGAGAAACCGTCAGTATTGCATTCCCGTTTGTCAGCTAATACTGCCTCGATCTTACAAGATTATTCGGTCGATATGAGATCGATGATCGCGAAAAGACTCGGTTCTGTTCCATCGGGCCAACCTTTCGTCGCTGTGCTGCCGCGCCGCTTATGCCTTTCATGTAGTTGTCGAAGCCTGTGATGATGTTGCCGCTCGGCGTGCTGTCAAGGTAAATGGTTTCCTTTTGCGCGATCCCATCTTCGACTTGCGTCTGAGGAGAAGTCAGCAATTTCCCACTACATGTATCCAAATACTACACACCAAGCGTCGCTCTAGAGCCCTGCGCTTCTCAACCAAATCCCGAACTCTGGCTTGCGCCTTCTTGTACTCGGACATGGTCACTTGTCCAGTCCCAGCCCCACTTCCGTTCGGTTGCTTTCTTTCAGCCATGCACTTTGCTGTATCGTCTGTTCGACGGAGATGATTTTCGGAGTACGCGACAGATGGAAATGCTGATAATGATGTCGCGTTTGATCTATCCAAGTTGGGCTGTCTCAGTTATCGTTGTGGGGCGCGGCAACCAACTGCAATTAGACGCGCTAGACGCAAACAAATCAACATTTATACCTCGAACTTTTTAATGTAACCAGCAAAACTTATACAAAGGTATAAAAGAGGTTTATAAAGAAAAAAGATTGTGTCACTACCTAATATATACGAATTGAAACTGGATACAATAAATTTTTCTTTCTAATTGAATAGTGCCTGTGAAACTTTTAATAACCATTTATAGGTACAGCATCTGACTTATTTAGTCATTTGCGTTAACTTCTTACCAACATACCTTTTTCACACTTCTTCATTCTTTAGACTAGGTAGTATCCATACCGACAGAAAGGTTCGCTTGATCTAAGACTGGCATCCATGAACTGACCCCTAGGGCTTAGGGTGACAGAAATAAATAGCCTAAGAGACTTGTCTAAGCATCAAAAAGTAACTAATTAATTTCGTCTCTCAGAGTTCGACCGGCCAATTCTTGTGACTCCCTGGGGCCATGGTAGAAAGGATTGAGGCGAAGATACGTATTCCCCAAACTTTAGATTACCTATAAGTAAGTACCTCGAGTTAGTAGGTAGTAGATAACAGCATCATCTTCAGGCAAAGTAAGAGTGGCCAGCAGCTAGGTCTTCCTTCTGGTCCCCTGAGGCATGGATCTCACATTGAGTTCTATGTGAGGATGCAACCATGTTGATCACTACCATGAATCCATGACCTACATAATATAGTCACGTTGACTGAAAGATCCGAGTGGGTTGTGATTTCACGATAATGAAGCCTCAATCAAAGCGTATCATTTTATTACTTTATATATGACCTACGAGACTTTTGTATAATACCCTGTTTTTCAACGCCTCAAATAGCAAATAATGTGATGGATGTGATTCAAAGCTGCTGTAGTAACAACACCAGAAAGAAGGGCTTTGGAGATTGTTAGCTTCGATTTCCCAAAAACAAAACGGTCGCGATCATTCTCATCCTGCTTCGTCTCACAAGAGCTGCATGAACCGAGTTTAGCCTGTGTATTCGAACAAAAACAGTCAGTGCCAATCATATCGGCGGAGCTGTGACCAAGACTGACCTGAGATACTTCATTCGTTAACCGCCCCTATCTCAGGCCTGGTCGGCGGGGCACGAGATTCATCTTCAGAAACATCAGCTGACTTGTCTCGAATCCTGGATCGTGAAGAAGCTGAAGAACTATTCCGTCGACGGCCCTCGGGCGAGTCTCTTCTCTTCGAAGACCGCCGTCCGCCCCTTCCGTGGTCTTGGCCTCTCTTGGACCTGGGGTCTGGGGATGCACTGCTTGAGCGGCTGCGGCTGCGGCTGTAGTTGCGACTTCGACTCCTGCTGCGAGAGTCAGACCGCGACGAAGAGACACTTCTTGACGACCTTCTGCGACGGGATACTGAGCGACTTCTTGATGAGGAGTATCGTCGACGTTTTGCTGCAGGAGAATCACGGTCTGTCGATACGGATCGCGATGGTCGACTTGGACGACTCCTGTCCTGACGTCTGTTGGCACGGCCTCGGTACGAGTCTCCTCTGGGTGACCGCGACCTCTTTCGTCTTTCTCCCCTCCCTCCCGGCGATACAGCCTTCGATCGCCGATTAGATTGATTAGAATCGCGCGATGCACTACGACTCCGAGAGCTCGATCGAGATGAAGCTGATGCTGAGCGAGACCGTGCAGGGGACTTCCGCCGGCCTTGATCAGCCCGGCCACCACCTCGTCTACCTCGAGGAACATAACTATCGCGCCCATACGAGTCCCTGGAATCCCGGAAGCGTGGTCCTGGCGATCGTGATCTACGGCCACCCCTTCTGAATCCTCCTCCTCGACCTCGGTTGTCAAAATCGCGGTCGCCTCGCCGTCCTTGCCAAGTATCCCCACGAGTAGCTGCTCGATCTCGGCGGTCACGGTCTTTCATATCGGCGACTTCGCGGTCGCGGCGATCCCAGTCATCTCGTCTTTGCTTAGCACTCTCCGCGGCGCGATCTGCTTCGATCTATAAAGACGCTGTGTTAGAGAATTACCAGTACAATTGATTTACAACATGGTGCACCTTTTCTTGCATGAGCTCCAGCTTCTTAGCTTCGAGCAGTTCTTTGGGGACGCCCTGGGGGCTACTTTGAGCACTCAGCAATAGTTTCCAAAGATCTTTGCAGAACAGCGCCGTGTCTTTATCGAGAAAGCCGGTGAGCTGGATTTGAAGTGACTTGATGTCCGGCTGTCGGCGAGCTGTCAGTATTTTGTCGCGAGTGGTTAGAATTCAGGATGAACGTACGTATCGCGGACCCTCGATAAGGTTGAAAACGAGCTCAATCACTACGTCGTCTTCGTTTCCTAGGATATCGGATATCTTACTGGCAATCCATCTGAAAAGATGGGTTAGCAAATGCTACCACGGAGCTCAGGATAAGGATACTCACTTCTTCATGACCTGTAAATTGACCTTTTGCATGTCAACCTTCTGACTAAATTCGGCAGGGAACTTGGTCGACTTCAAGAGTCGCGCGTCTACACCGGTAGCCATGATGGTTGTTTTGCAATGGCAATCCGCTATCGTGGATCGAGAGACGCGTTGAGAAAAAGTTGCTGAGGAAGAAAAGTGACGTCGCCGGCATAGGGTGTGTGAGCTCCCGTGTAGAGTGCCAGATGCTGCGCACGGACCATATGTATGCACGGAGCCCGGTATAATAACCGTCTATGTAGGTGGAGGATCCAGTATGGAATCTTCGGTGGCACAAGGCTTGTAGTGGGTGGTTGTACTGAAGAGCCCTGGAAGCTCTTCATTTCTAGCATAAGCTCCGTCTAAGCCTGGCACGTCACCTATAGCAGCCTGTCGTGAAAGCAAGATCACATCCATTCAAACTTCCATAGTACTTTTGAACTCATATCGAAAAACTTCAGCTCATTCCTCTTCTCTTCCACAGCGTCTCGAGATGGAAAATCTACACGCCCCAACTGTACCCTCAGGGGAAACCACCGCCTCTGTCACTAATGGCAGTGCGAGGCACCTAAGCTTTGCAGAGTTGCAACGAAAGAAGGACGATATTGAGGCCGAGCTTAAGGCTCTTGGAAGCGTTCTTGATTCGGTATTTACAAACTTACTGGAGGACACTATGCAGTTTTCTGACGGATTTATAGCATGGCGTGGATATGAACACTTCTCTCCTCACAAGCGATGGATTCCCACGGGCGGACATCGATGTTGCCCAAAGTATTACTCTATACTCGTAAGATATTCGCATACTAATACCTATAGTTCGAACCACAAGAGCTCGCATCATCCGTCTACGAAATGATTATACAGCTTTGATGGCCCGTATTGAGAAATATCTTCACGAGCATTTTGCTAGTCTTGACGAGAACGAAGTCGCACCGGTTGCTAGTTCAAGTGACTCCCAATCCATCCTGCCAGACTCGATTTCTGCTCCTTTGGATCAACCATTTGCAAAGGTCAACACTGTAGCCCCAGGAAGTCCGGCAGATAGTGCTGGCCTGAAAGCTGGAGATGAGATTCGCAACTTTGGTTATGTCAATCGAGCCAATCACGACAATCTCAGGAAGGTTGCAGAATGTGTACAGGGTAACGAAGGAGTAAGTGGTTCAGTGACAACCCACGAAACCGAGTCGACTAACAACACATAGAGCAACGTTTTCATCAGAGTATCACGGGCAGATGGTGTGGCCGAACGACAGGAGTTACGGTTGACCCTTACACCTAGAAAGGATTGGGGTGGTCGTGGAATGTTGGGCTGCCATATTCTGCCTTTGTAATCTCGCAGGGTTGATGAGGCCAGGGCCACGACACACATCATGCTAGATCATACAAAATCATGTGCGATAACACACAACAACAGTCGCTATCACATGGGTCTTGCTTGTCTTACAGAGTATAGAACGGTCCCCAGATAGCCTAGCTTGTTATGTTCTGCGGCTATATCCGTTGATCAGGAAGCCCTACAAGGAACGATATCTTGACTTTGCACTTGAGGATTCATACCGCTTATTCTGCCCTGTTCTGTTTTAATGTGACTCGTAAGTGTGGAAGAATTGATGAGTGATGTAGACAGTCTGCCAAATATACAATAGTAAATCGGCACTCGCTTTATACATGGTCATGACACTATAAATTGTGTAGCTGCACATGCCCTTGGTGTTTCGGGTAATCCAAGAGAACAAGAATGCGGAATGTATAAATGGTATCGGAGAACTGTGCGATATGTTTTGTTGTTCACTCTAAAAGAACATTCTTTTTTTTTTTTTTTTTTTTTTTTTTTTTTTCACACTTAAACCCTGTGACCGGCAGGACAACACAATTGCCTTCAGACTCACAGAATCTGATTCCAACTCGCATCAAACCACAACTCGGTAATCACCGTCTGATGAAGATTCAGCCCAAGATAAGTACCGGACCTATAATGTACTCAAACAGATCGGGTATACAAGCTAGCTTCTTTAGCCGGCTGGCAGGTCATCATCCAAGGATTGGTGCCAACTCAGATGAGCGATTACAAAGCTTACACGAGTTTGCCCAGGCAACTGTTAAGACATGTCCATATTCGATATGTCATGGAATATATTGAGGCATCATGGGAATCCAAAGACAATGACACACGTAGATGGAAGGCATGTGAGAGAATGGATTAGTAAGTTAACTCCCAAACAGAGGTAAATAGTTAGAGTTGAGTTCCAGCAATTGGGATATTACCCAATGAAAAACCATGATTCACAACACTACAATGGCTACCTAAAGGTGCCTAGGGTTGCCTGGACAGGCTGACTAACCTTTGTGATACAAACACGAGGTAGCTCACCCGATCCACGATGCCGGGTGGTAGCATGGATGGAAACCAAGCAAGCCTAACTGCAGCCAGCAAGCACTGGGATCACCTCAATGAAGGAAAATGACGGACCACCCAAGAAGCAAGGCCAGGCATGACCAGGCAGGGCGACACACAGCCAGCGGAGCAAAGACTAGCGAACAGGAAGACGCAGAGGACCAAGTCAACTCACTGGTGCCCAATTACAAGAGCGGAATCTCGGGCTCAGAGCGGTGACGGTGACGGGCTGGTGATGGCAGGCCTTGATTAATGAGTGGATCACTGGCAGCCAGCAGAAGAATATCGCTACTTACTGGACGTGCATCACGTGCAGCCTACCCACTCGAGGTAGGGGCGACTGAATTTTTCGCTTGAGGTCCTTCCCTGCCCAAAAGTCCCCCGCCGCCTTTCAAAACATCATTCAGGTTGACCTCTTGAAAGTTTGTCAATCAAGATACCCACCACCAAGCAACGCTTTTTTTCAGGTATTTAGGATCCAGTTCCCCTCGCCGCTCTTTCACCTCGACGTCCATCTATATCACTTGATACCCCTATCCCATCCCGTCATAATCGAACCGAGCCTTATTGCGCTTTTGCCGACCGCTCGCTCAACAGAAGCTAACCCACGCCTCTCAGCACCCCGCTTGTTTACATCTTTCGCACCTGTCGCTACAACACCAGAAGCACAACCATCAAAATGGCTGAGCAGCAGACCCCTACCTTCAAGCTCGTGCTTGTCGGTGACGGTGGTACCGGAAAGGTGTGTAGGATTCCATGACGCAATACCATTTCTCGCGATTTTTCTTCGACAACCGCCGAGCTCTACTCCGCCCAGTTGAACCGAATCTCAAGAAGACATGGAGCGACTGCCTATCAAAACTGCAACATCGACTAACATTTAATTCTGCGATAGACCACCTTCGTCAAGCGCCACTTGACTGGTGAGTTCGAGAAGAAGTACATGGCCACCCTCGGTGTCGAGGTTCACCCTCTTGGCTTCACCACCGTAAGTCTTGCGACCCCACGTTCGCCTATGCGGGGTACTAATGCCATCACAGAACTTCGGTCAGATCCAGTTCGATGTCTGGGATACCGCTGGTCAGGAGAAGTTCGGTGGTCTCCGTGACGGTTACTACATCAACGGCCAGTGCGGTATCATCATGTTCGATGTTACTTCCCGTATTACCTACAAGAACGTCCCCAACTGGCACCGTAAGTCGCACCTCGCCCGTCGTCTCATTCAGAATTGCGATTAACAACCCCGTGCAGGTGATCTCGTCCGAGTTTGCGAGAACATTCCCATTGTTCTCTGCGGTAACAAGGTCGATGTGAAGGAGCGCAAGGTCAAGGCCAAGACCATCACTTTCCACCGAAAGAAGAACCTCCAGTACTACGATATCTCCGCCAAGTCCAACTACAACTTCGAGAAGCCTTTCCTCTGGCTCGCCCGCAAGCTTGTCGGCAACCCTCAGCTCGTAAGATCATTTCCTTGCGCTATTCGGATTCAAAATGCTAACCAGTCAAACAGGAGTTCGTTGCTGCTCCCGCTCTGGCTCCCCCCACTGCCCAGGTCGACGAGAAGCTCCTGGAGGAGTACCGCAAGGAGATGGACGAGGCCGCCGCCATGCCTCTGCCTGGCGAGCTTTCCGACGACGATCTGTAAATGACTCGTGCGTTCACGGATTAACTTTGTTGAGGAGGATGCTGCCAACTGCCCAAGGAACGGTGCATTGGGCAGTGTTTGAGGATGGCACATAGGCAGCCGGAACGACCATTTATGAGTACAGGACGAAAGTCCTCGAGTTTACAGCAGCGTGATTATGGGGCGGCACAAAAGAATGGCCGTCATGCCTCTCTTTGGGGTTACAAGGGACGGTGCACTGCAAAGAGCAGTGTCTTATTTAGTTTAGCTAGACTTCCTCCACCAAAACAATGAACAGGGCCAAGTTTGCGTGGCTTGGCTAAGACAACGAACTTTGACCCTTGATGGAACATGTGTTTTTTTTATCGATGTGATTTACTGTAGACTGGTTGTGTAAGACAACGCCCAGCAGTAATGTTTTTGTACTGAAAGCCAAGGGAAGGGAGCCCAGGTCACGCAGCACATGAGATTAGTGAAAAGATGCTGTCGTGGTGGTGGCCTTGAGGTATTGGAGAAATGACCAGAGGAAGCCCAAAGACGAGAGAAAGCCAGTCAGTCTATACTGTTTGGTCTAGACATCCATGTGCTATCTATTTTTGCACCCTAAGCCAAGGGGCCAACTTTTCTGTTAGCTGTTGGGGAGGTCATGTTGTTGCCACCTCAACTCTCAACGAGGCGTCGTATTGCCTTTAACCTCCCGAATACACCGATTTGGTATTGCAGGTAACACAACGGGATAGGCTCAATTACCCGTTTTGATTCGACAATTGCCAGGGTGTCCTCATGCATCCTGCCGGTCTGTTCTGCGGCGGCCAGGAGTGTGAAGACAGTCTACTATAGACTACAACCCTGATTGTAAAGACTTGACTATATGCCTTCTAGTGGTTGGAAGTCTAGCCACGTGCTTTCAAGATATGCAAAATTATATTACCAATTTATTGGTTTGAACGAGTATTCTTAAGACGAGCGACTCAAGTTGTGTTTCAATATTTATGCTGGTACTTGACTTGCATTTCTATGGTTGGTAATAACACTTCTACCAAAATCGTACATTCGATCTACATCTTACCGAGACCAAGGGTTGTTTGCTATTAATGACCTGACACCGAGGATATTTACATGTCAGGCCCGTGGAAGATTCGCAACCAATGCATAACGTAGGTAGTTTATGTACGAATGAGAGTAGAGCGAACGTATATGTGCGTCACTTAATCAAGGCTGTGCCGACATATTTGCATTAAAATTGTCATGCTGGGCACACCAAGACTTTTGCACGTTTGTGCAAATGCGATTACATAGTATGTAGGTAACTTTTATCCGTATTTATTCTCTGTTCTACTGTCTCCTTACGCTATGAGTACCTATGACAAGGGAGGTACGGCTCAAAAAGAGCATAACATGAATTAACACATGTTTCTTCTTGTAATAACCGAGATCTCACTGACCTCTCGTTAGTAGTGAACCCACGTTCTAGTATTTCTATCGCAACCGAGATGATCGTATAAACTAGGTAGGCCAATGAGTTCGAGAACGGTTTATTTTGGGTACAGGCTCTCGTATGGTTTTGTTAGTAATCGGATTTAAAGTCAAGACGGCACAACAGCAGACTAGGTTTTGACGATCATGCCTTAGTGGTTTGACAATCCACATGAATATGAATGTCCCCCCTCCACCTTGTGCATACAAAGCGCGTTCGTTGTCAATGAGGAAAAAGAAAGGACATGTCCATCTGTTGTGTTTCTTGTTGATGCAGTAGCCCACAATACGTGAGACGCGCTTTTTGAGGACCCATCAAAACAAGATACAAACATGGCATGGATGGATCCATAACTTATACGAGACTGGACGTGCAGACGAATAGGATTCCATGGGATATTAAGAGCCAAAAGAAAAGAAAGGGAAAAAAAAAAACACAAGAAATGATTTCGACTATGTCTAATCTCGATAATCGAGTCCGGAACGCGGGCTTGGTAGGAATGATATTTAAAGGGCTGCGGACCGAGACCCGTATCAATGAGAGATGGACTTCAAGAGAGAGAGAGAGATTAGGTAGGCTTGGCGGTTTATTTATTTGTTTAGAAAATAAAGTGGCTATTAAAACAGTGAGATGGATGGTTGGATGGATCATGGATGGCGGACATGACACCCCTGCGTATCTGTACTGGCGCATGCAGCCACTTAATGAAACAGGGGTGTCAATTGACCATGAGATAGTCCCCAGGATCGCTAACACCGTTTGTTAATTGACTAGATAAGTCCCAAGCGTGGGGCAAAGGCGGTATGAGATGATAATTGAGAAACAAGGGAATGGAGCAAGATTCGAGCAAACTAGGTATGGGTGCCCTCGTAGTTAGTCTGTGGGCTGATCGACTGGAATAAACTGGAATGAAAAGCTTGCCTCAAGCTAGATCGTGGCCGAATTCTTCTGCATGCATAGTTTATGCACATGGTTGTCTAGCCGCATATATAGTAGAATCAGAGAGCAAGTTTCTGTAGAAAAACTCTTTTCGACTCTGTCTCCCTCTCTTCCTGTCCCCTCCCCTGGGTTGTGACGCATTGCATGTCAGAACAGACATTTGACTAAATGACCGTGCTCTTAGATAGAAATAAAGTTATGTCCATGTGGCCTAACAAGACTCAAACGCGTTTGTGATGATTTGCTCCTATCCGTAAGTTACAAACATCCATACTGTAGCGCGTCTTTTTTATCCAATACTGTTACGGGGGGATGCAAAACTAGGTAAAGGGGGAAAACAATGCCATCCATGATCCATCCTTCCATGCATGATACTTACCTACTGTAGATAAAAAGACTAGCCAGCTTTTCTGGTGCGGCTGATACCATAGGTAGAGGAAATCTCTCTAGCAAGACATTTTATATGAAAGCTTAAATGATCATGGAACCAAAGCTAAGTCACGGTGAGACAACGCGCTCGTTAACTACTGGGGATCAATACCGCGTTTTCGGAAAATACGCCATCCATTAAAAAAAGAGCAAGGCGGGAAAGCTAGAGCTACCTAGGTGATCTCCAAAGACGCATTCTAGAGTAGATCTGAAAGTCGGTAGAGGAGGTTGGTTTGGGCTCGTAGTTTTTTTTTTTTGTTGTTTACTGGGTTTTTACCCTGCCAGTGCTAGCAAGTGCCACGGACAGGGGGGCGCGTTTACAAGGTTTACGCGGAGGCGCAAGCGCCCAAGACAAATGGGGGACCCAGGAGGGGAAGTGCAGCGCAAGGGCCTTGGAAGGGAACTGAAGGGACGATACCTTCCTAGGCTGGGTCGCCTCGTTTTAGAAGCACGCCCTAACTACACGTCGCTCCTCCATCTCGACTCTACTCAAACTCAACGACAACCTCGTTCTTCTTCTCTTCTTCACTTCTCCATCCCCTTCTTATCACTCAGACTACTAGGACTACTAACCAAAATCTTTTTTTTTCTTTTCTGTTCACATTCTTCTGTACATCTGTTTATTCTCTTGCTAATATCGTGACATTTCCTCCTCCCGCGAGATAAACGACAACCAGACAAATCGCCTCCTC
This sequence comes from Fusarium longipes, assembly GCA_013618495.1. Lineage (NCBI taxonomy): Eukaryota > Fungi > Ascomycota > Sordariomycetes > Hypocreales > Nectriaceae > Fusarium > Fusarium longipes. The sequence goes on along the minus strand of JABFEY010000069.1, from coordinate 224,418 downwards.
TTCCATTCTTTGTCCAGTAATGTGTCTGCACCATCAATAAGGCCATCTCCATCACCCTCTCCTCCTATCCGCAACCATGGCCGCTCCCAACAACTCCTCATTTGTCGCCGCTACACCCGACAGACACGCTACATCGGCCCCGAGTCAACACGATGTCGCCGTCACGCCCCAGAGCCTTCCTCCTCTGGCAACTGCCACTGGCAATTCAACCATGTCCGCCCCCGATTCAGAAAAGCATCCCAAGGGAAAGAGAAAACGCACGGTGTATGTTTACGTCTTCACCAACTTGAATTTTAGGGTGGATAAATACTGTCTAGAGCTGAGCTAATTTTGTTTCGATTGCGGCGTGCAGGGCGAAGGACAAGATGATTCTTGAAGAGGCATACAGCAGCAATCCCAAACCCGACAAGCAGGCGCGCCTGGATATTGTGCAGCGCGTCTCCTTGAATGAGAAGGAAGTTCAGGTATGGCAATCTCAATGCTCGGCGTTGGAGGAAATTCTATCTCATCACGAGTTGGTTCTTTACGCGTCTGTCAAGGTGATTTTCTGGAAACACGAAATTGACATCATCCTCCTCAGATCTGGTTCCAGAACCGAAGACAAAACGACCGCCGCAAGGCACGTCCTCTATCACCACAAGAGGTTGCCGCCCTCCAGTTTGGAGGCATGAACGTGATACCTTCCGATCCTATTGTCAACGCCACTACGCCTAGTAGGCCAGAGAAGGCATTCCCAGTAACCGACCCCACTGGATCTCGATATGCGGATCATATCTCTGCGCCTCCTCGACATTTCGACCAGACCCCCTCTATGCCACGAACTCATTCAGACCTCTTAAATAGCACACCGGTTTCCATCCCCCGGGACCGCGAATATCGCTTCCCCGATGTCACTCCCAACCGTATCGACCCTGCTCTCTCCCACAGTGCTCACGGTGCTTCCCATTCTTTGTCCAGCTCCATCTCTAGTAACGTCGGATATCTCGCCAATCGTTGGAACTCTGCGCCCAGTTCTTTCTCCACTCCACCCGCTATGAGCCGTAGCGGGGATGATTCCTTCAGGTATGCCGTATTCATTACAACTAGCTGTGACTGTAGACTGACCAATGCAGATTTGATCATTTCCCTCCTTCCTCGTGCACGTCTGAAGGTTCTTCTTATCCACAGAGCCAGTCCAAGGTTCGCCTATCGATGTCCCTAGAAGGCAAGGCCGAGCTAGTCTCCAACCAAGGCTCTCCATCACGTGAAATGCCTCCTCGACCATCTTCGACCACGCCAAGCTTGCCTCAGGTGCGGCAACGGAGTCTGCAGCGCAGCCACAGCGCAGTTCCATCGATTACTCTTCCTCCTATCACGGCGCTTACCAACAGCTTGCCTCCTCCTAGGTTTATGCGAGGTCGGTCTCGTAACGTGCACGCCTGGGAGTCCTGCGCGGACGCAGAGAATCGTGATGAGCTGACAGCCCAGGCCGAACACGAGTCGAACGGATCGGCGATTGCAGCTATCAATATTCTTCGATCCCTGGGCGGAACTCAACAGCCGAGCCCCGCTAAGCGCAACGCTCCCATGACGAAACCCCAGCAGCGACCTCACCAGGCGAAGAAGGCTAGGTTGGACTCCACTGGGTCAAGTATCTCACGACTGGAGACGGAACTAGAAGAACTTCGAAGGGCTGATAGGGAGTATGGCAAGGTAAAGGTTTCCATGTTGGTCTCTCCAACAGGCGGTGATTCAGACAAGGAGAACTTGAGCCCTGACGAGGATCATAGCTCCCCTGATCCTTTTCACCGTCGACCTCTGCCGCCTGCTCCTAAGCCCGTAGGCGAGAACCCTCGACGTGTCGGTCGAGCTCTCCAGGAGCAGAAAAGCCCAAACCTACTCGCCAACCGCGCGAACACTGCCCCCGCTCGCCCCCGGTCCATTATAAAAGAAGGATTGGAGATTTTTGAGGACACAATGAAGTCAGCTATGCCCTCTCGAGAGAATGAGGTTGAGAAATTCATGCGAGGTTCAGTCAGCCCAAGCAAGAAGCCCGACATGGATTGCGTCGCTGGTCTTCTCTCTCTGAGCCAGGGAGCCTGGAGGTGAATCAAAGAAGAAAAAAGAAAAACGAAGAGCTGCAAGAGCAGTTTCTCGAATAGTTTAGGGGGGATAACCGGATGACAGTTGTACGGTCTACGTAGCTTATCTTGTGTTCTTTTCTTTCCAGAAACGGAGAAGAGAATCTGTCGTGCGCTTGCATGGATTGTATGAGTCTGCGCCCCCAATTTACGTACCTATATGTACGATGTTTGTTCATGTCCTGTTCAAGGGTGGCTGGATACGGGTTTGGTTTTGGGGCGCCTGGGAACTGGTGCTTGTAAATATGCTTTGACATTCAACCAATATTGCTGGCTTAGTGAAGCCGGTAGCTCGGCTTCTTGGATGAATGGAAAAGAACAAGAGACACTGTCTCGCGAACGCCATCAAGAAATGACTTGGTTCACGAGAAATTGGAATGCACAAAGTTGATCATAATTGATTCAAGTATAACGTGACGGAGTATGTGTGCTGTTAAATTCCATCTCTTACGCTTCCGGCGTCAAGGTTTGTAATGCCCCCAGGTCCAACAACAAAAAAAATCTTATGAGTTTGCTCTAAATGAAGCCCGTACATGAACTAGGTTAAGCTTTATGCTATCTTGAATATTTGGGGGTGGTGTGAAATTGGTCTCTAACTTGCACATCACATCACCGATTATCATGAAACAATTGTAGTCATGCGCCATGTATATTGCATCGGCAAGAAAGCGATGTATCTTTAATCTAGATGTCTAAGTACCTGCTTGTCATCATGTTCGAATTATCCTTGGCTGGTCCCCTATTTTATTAACAGTAGAGGCCGAATCTATGATATAAATGTGATCCAAATCAACTGGTAATGCAAAAAAAAAGCCAAACGCCGCCAACACCTTGCCTGAAACTATTTGTTCTTCTCTTGTATATGATGACCCGAATCATAGCCCGAGGAGGCTCATTTGCCGACGAATGGGACTGGCACTGACACTCCCATCCTCGCTAGCGTAGCATGCGCTATCGGTATCGATATCCCAACCGATCTCATCATCGTCCTTGCCATCCTCAGCAACGTCGGCGTCAAAGGGCTTCTGGGCAGAAGCGCGGACGTTCCAGCGGAGAGTGCGGCTGACACTGTCGAACCATTCGGTGTCGGTGCGTGTGACGGTAGGGAAGGGGTACTGAGAGGCGGTGATGGTGACACAGTCTCCTTGTCGGAGCTCGAGACGGCCCTTACCGTCGAAAGCACAGTAGGCGGTGGCTCGTGAGTTGCGAGGAACAACGACGCGAAGGGCCATGGTATCGGAGAGAACCATAGGTCGGAAGGAGAGAGTGTGAGGGCAGATGGGGGTGAGAAGAATGGCGGGGATATCAGGGTGGACAAGGGCACCACCAGCTGACAAAGAGTATGCTGTAGAACCAGTTGGGGTAGAGAAAATACAACCATCAGCTTGCACAACAGTGAGGAGCTCGTCGTCGCCATAGAGCTCTAGGTTGGAAACGTAGGGAGAAGGGCCACGATCGATGACGAGCTCATTGAGAACCTCGAATTGCTCAGGCTCATCGAGCTTGGGCGCGTCAAGAGCTCCAGCACCGCGATTGTTGCGATGAACGGTACAAGTAAAGCGCATGCGGAGGTTGATCTTCATACCATCATCACCCATGACTCTGTTGAGGTGCTCCTTGTACTTCTCGAATTCAAATGTCGTCATGAAACCGAGACTGCCGAGACTGAATGAGAGTACGGGAGGGACGATTCGCTGGAAGAGCCATGACGTGAAGAGGACGGTACCATCACCACCAAGAGTCAAGACGAGATCAAACTTCTCGGGCTGGCTCCAGCACAGATCAGGCGTCCAATACTTGAGCATGTGCTGGAAGCGTGGGTTCTCGGCAAGCAGGCCAGCTCCATCGAAGCGTCGCGAATTACGGAGCTTCGCATCAACGTAGACGTTAACGCCGAGGTCGGAGCCGTAACGTGGGGTTCGCAGGAGCCAGCCAGCAAGCTCGCGGGTGAGGTAGACCAATTGGTTGTCGCGTGCCTTTGTGACAATCATGATGTTGCGGACAGCGCGCTTGATGGGACGGCGCTGAAGCTGCTTGGAGACTTCTCGGACACCAGTCGCAGTCGCAACAAGGCGCGAGTGAGACATGGAAACATCGTTCTTGATCTCCTCGAGGACCTTGCCAATGTCGACAGCATCAGCAAAACGTTGATGGTAGAAGCATGGCGACTGGAGAGTTGAGGCAAGGATTGTGGCTGCAGCGTCAGAAGCAGCTGTGTCGTTGCTGGTGGTAGAGGTGTAAGTGCGGGCAGTAGTGGGCGTTAGACCAGCGGTAGGCAAGCGAGACTTGGCAAGGTCGTTGAGCGCATCAGTCAATGTCTGCGAGGGAGTAGCAGAGCTAGAAGTCTTGAGGACGCTGGAAAGACCAGAAATTACAGCAGCAGAAGCTGGCTGTGAGTGAGACTGAGAGTCTGACTCTGGAGCTTCAGAGTTTTGAACTGGAGAAATCATCCTGGATGAAGAAGGCGGAAGTGCAAGCGACAGAGCGTCGGGTTTGTTGTGGCGTATGACCGAAGTCGAAACCCTCGGGCCAGAATTAGACCGATGGGCTTGATACTGAGAAGAAGCCCACGAAGCAGTCTGATCCGAAGTTGAAAGAGGCAGCGATGATGGCGAAGCAGCCAAGGAGGTCGAACTCAACAGAGTTGTATCTTTTTGAAAGTCTTGAGCTTGGGCAGATGACAAAGTGGAAGTGGAGTCTTCCAGGGAAGGTTGAGGTTTTAAATAGTTCGTTACTTGGCAATGGTCAGAAAGAGTTAAAGGGGAATAAGATAAGAGAGTTGAGAACAAACCTAATTGTTCAAACTCTTTTTCAGTCTGAGTTTGAGAAAAGTCTGAACTTAAAGTCAAAGAATCGGCGAATGTGGTCTTCTTAAGAGGAGAAGGAGAAGGCAGAGGCAAAGGAACAGAAGCAGGAGACAGGGTCCTGTAGCCGTTGTCGTCTCGGTCTCGGGGGCTGCCAAGAGCTGGGTGGAGAGCGGTAGGTGAAAGTAGGCCTGTCATATTTCCGATGGTAGTGGAGGGGGGGCTCTGTAACAGAATTGATGGGGGAGCTAAATAGGGACCCCGAATTGAGCAACGGGTAAAAAAAGCAGGGGGTTGAAGGTAAAGCACGCGATGTCTCTCGTTATCTTGAGTGCTTTGTCGGGTGCTTTTTTATCACACGCACACGAGCAACTTTCTTGACTTGTTCAGTGTTAATAAGCAGAATTCCACAGGAAATTCCGAACAGTAAACAGAGCGACGGATGTGTCCGCGGAGTGATGCGGAGACAAGCCTCGGATTTTGAAGCGTAAATGCCGTTCTTGTATCCGTAAGAGGATCAGGTACCACAGACAGAGATCTGACGGTCTTGTACCCTCCAGGGGCTGGTTCTGTCTGACAATCGGGATGTGATGGGATGTGGATGACGTCGAAGAGTCTCGTTACCTCGCTTCCTTAATATCCAGTGATATTAATAGCTCGGCTGTATGTACAACGGAAGGTGACTGGATGTACAGACTTCGGTATCGAATATCGAGGATCGGGAAAATGTGACAGGGACTCGTCGAATCGCTAATTCGTTGCGGGGAATGAGACCTTTTCAGGGATTGATTATCGATGTTGGGAACTAATAACTTCGAAGATTGGGACGCAAGAGCCGAGCCGAGCGGGAGGAACAGGCCGCTATTGGGTGTTGGGTCTGTGATGAGTTGATCTTGGTCGCAGCTGTAAAAGATGCACGTGGATGTGATAAAAGCTTTAAGCACCAAAAGATCAAGCAGTGTTCGGTTACCGATTGATTGTCTTTTGTCGTACAAAGGTATCTTCCAATATTCGCTGTAAAGGAACAACAATCTCCTCTCACAGAGTGATCGGAGTCTCGGGCAGAACAGGCGAAGAAGAGAAGAACAAGCAAGACAAGGATAGATCCCAAGAATCTCTTTTTGGATGCAGATGCAACGCAACACAATCCCAATCTAATGCAGTTGTCCTGCAAGCCACAAAATGTGATGTAAGAAGAAGAAGGGTTGATTCGATTCGACTTCAACGACCAGCGAAGAAGAAAGATATGGATGTTCAGCTCTTGATACAAGGACCAACAGCTTAATCACTTGGCGCCAATAGATAACTCGAGCAAGGAGGAGAGAGAAAGACGAAGGATTTGGTGACAACAAAAAATGAGACCAACACTGTATAAGCGAGGGGCGAGTAATAAAAGAAGAAGAAGAATAAAGTGGGCGAATTCTTTTGACACGAGACTCGCAGAGCTTCGTTGACAATTGATTTTTCGCGTGATTATTACAATCAATGTAGTATACCAACAAAATAAAGATACAGTTTGGGCGCGTAAAAGAAGATGATATCCTCGAGAGGAAAAGAGAGAGTGCTGTGTTGAGACCGGCTACCGAATCCAAGAACTGTTGCGTGCTCGTCCTTACTTTAATACTCTTGCCTCTTGTGTTTCCTTGTTTTCCTATATCCGACACTTATTCTCCATAGTTATCTCGACTTTCAAAACTCCCATCTCCATCTTCCCCCCCTTGTCGTGTTTTGCTCCAGGATTTATCTAGTATCTGCCTGTTTTGGCTCTTTGGGAAAGGCTCCCGTCGTGGGTTGTCCACGGCCCAGTTCAGGTGAGCATAGGAGCCCTGGTCCCCCCTTTGAAAGCCTAGAACTCTCTGTGACAAAGTCTTGTTCCTCGTCTAGCGCCGGCTGAGACGTCGATTAGAAACAACGTTGCAGTTGATAGGGGACCCAATTATGTGGTCAACAGGTACAGCAACTATGGAACGGAACTCGATTCAACTAATTCATCGCATTTTGACACCATATCTAATTACTTACCCTAACTAGTGTCAACTTGGCAGAAAGAGCAAATATGCTGTGACTTATGTGATTAGTGGTATTATAGGATATAAGAGAGAATCCTAGTCCATGTAATCAAACAATAGATACTTCCACCTTAGGCGATAGGATACCCTCAGAGAATTTACGCCTAGGAAGTGGATCTGCCAATTGTCAAGTGGACATTAGCTTTTCAACGGCCTCCCGGGACGTTGCAGATTTCCCCAGTTTGCTAGTTTAATGCTCTCTTTTCTTTTTCATGCGGCTGTAAGTAAGTAACTGTAGGCATAATAAGTAGTTCGTGATTCAACAAGACGCAAATCATCAACTGTTTGGGATTTTGATTCATCCCATTTTAACTTTTGTCATCTTGACTTGACCATGTATCCTTTCATAGCACATGAATCTCGGGACCCGAGCTTTACAATATTGCAACATCAGCTGTGATGATCCTCTTAGCGATTGTGACACCAAAAAGCATTGGGATCGGGGATATCACAAAACTGTTTCTCAACCATACAGCTGAAAGTCGAGAACTGACCAATACCAGCCAGGTGATGATCCACGCGCGTGGCGAGCTGTCACCGTCTCGATAATACTTCCTCTTGGCTCTTTTCAACTCATGTTTCGGTTCGGGCGGGAATATGGAGATCTAAACAAAGCATTGGATACCAAGTCGGAAATATTCACTCAAAATGCCCTTTTCGTACCTACACGCTGACAAGAGTGTAGCATTTCACTGTTATGTGCATGCTCGTATCTTAATGCAACCCCAGTTTTATCACCTCCTTGTAAGAAGCACGGAGAGGGAAATGCATCAGCATCCTCACCGCGTCAAATTCACAAACAAAATCAACCAATCTGTAGCTTAGAGGAAAAATAAATTGTTTTATCTCGACATGTTGTGAAATTTCATTGGTATCTGGTCTTTTTCGCTAACTCGTCCAGTCCCCCAAAAATCGGCCTGAGACTGCCAACACAGTTTCTGATGCTATGGTGAAACATCCCCAGCCCGCCAGTCTTGTATCGTCCATTGAGGAGCTGATGTATTGGCACCCTACCCGATAGCAGCCCGGATCAGCAAAGTCCCGAAAGACTTGAAAAGAACAAACTATGCTTGGCAGTTTGAATAACGGTAAACAAAAGAGCCAATTTGACGATGCAGGGTTTGACCCTCTTCTCAGGGTTTCCAAGGCTGGCCTCAAAATCCCGTTGAGATAGTCCTCGCCACGGGGAAAAGGCTTACGTTGAGATTGATCGCGTCGGTGAGCCACCCATGGCCAGGCGCCTACAGTACATAGACGAGGTTTGATACTCATCTTGGCTGTAGATACATGTTGGAGATAACGAGTGGGTTGTCATGCAGTTTGCGCTGGCGCGTCATTTCCAGTAGAGGTCTTCCGCCACTTTGGCTTCCATAGCAGAACGGATGAACTGTCTCATGCTTGGGGACTCGACGTTGTCGTCGGACATGGCTGTGTCAAATCCAGGTTGTTGATGCTCGCAACATATGCGCTGTCCGAGTTGGAGAACTTTGTTCCACTCATCGGGTGTGAATGCGCCCTCACTCTCTGACAAGAGCAGTTCGTCACGAGAAGTGAATCCTAGAACATGGACTGACTTGGCATGATCAATGTCTACGGCGCTTGGGTCGACGATGATGTCTTTGCCCTCCTCCTCGGGAACGGCAAGCAAAGTTGCTGCACAGATAGTTTTTAGAGGAATGGCGGCACTGAGAAGTCCCAGGATAGCTGTGTGAAGAAGCGCGGGGATGATGGGGAGGTTCTGTGGCAAACGTCAGTCCGAGTCTAACTCATCCGTCTGGCATCTCATCCTACCAGTTGCGCCTGGAGGAGCTTCGCATTGACGTAGGCGTTCTCAGGTGTCTCGGCCACCTGAAGAGTGATTTGAATCACGGATCGAGGATAGTCTCTCACAGGGATGAGTTGCCTCAACGCAGCCTGCATGATGGATTCGAGCTGCCTCTCACGGGTACCTGAAGTTTACGAAACGAGTAAGCATGAGAATCTGATACTGTCTGTAACAGGAAATGTTACGCACCTCCTACGCCAGCGGCGGGACGAACAATGACGTCCACCAGAGCCTCAAAGGCATTCTCGTCTCGTCTCTGAGCCTCAACAGGGCCATTGACCGCGGCTATCACGGCATATCCTCCGTATGAGAATGTCGCAGAGCCGTCGGACTTGGTGAGGAGAGAAATCTCTGCTGTTGGTTCAGCAAAGGGAGCCATTGTATCGTCTTGTTTTGGTGTTGAAACGACTAGGTCGAGTTTGTCTTGTAAGGCTGGGAAATTTTCCTATCCTAGGTCCCTCGAGTTTTAGCCCCGCGTTGTGAAAGGCGGTCGGATCAACTTGGTCAATTAAGAGTGAGTGAGAATAATTAAACGCCGTTGAGTGTGAGATGAGTACAGAAAGGATAAAGTGAAATTACTAGAATTTGATTGAGAAATGAAAAATGTTCTTCTATTGAGTTGGTTTGCTACTCGCTGTGACATGAAGATAGTGGGGTCAGTCTAGAAGCTACCTTACCCGTAGAGGTGACTGACTGCCAATCATAGACCCTTTGACTATGACATGCAGCTTCTCTTGGTATTATCAATCTAACCTCAACCTACCAACAGCAACATCACAACCTCTATACAAAATGACTTCACAAGCCCCCCCTCAACTCACCTCTTCACCAGGTGCAGAAGCTCCAGCAGCATCATCGATACCAAACCTCAAAGACCGACTACCAAAGCTAGAACCTCGAAAGCGACGCTCCGGCCCCTCCAATCCTACTCCCATCCCCGAAACGCCTGCTCTGCCCACGCCACCCGATACCTCCAACTGGACGTTCAAGACGCCCTCTCGAAGGATTTTGTCCAAGAAGGACCATGATATCTTCCTCTCCTCGTCAACATGTAAACTCATCACGGCTTGGGTTTTTGGGCTAGCAGAGTCCGTTGTCGATACTCCCAACTCGGCGATCCGAGACGCAGACTTGAGCGCACCCATCAAGACTATTCTACACGTTCTCGACAAGACAGAACAGCTGGTGACAAAGTCGCCTCCTGATGAGCAGGGTGGCTCGAGGTTCGGCAACAAGGCATTCCGCGGCCTTCTCGAGCTTGCGCAAAATAACAGTCCAGCCTGGCATCGTGAGATCGGCGTACAGGACGAGGATGCTATTAATGAGCTTTCCACATACTTCTGCCAGTCTTTCGGCAACGGAAACCGAATTGATTACGGATCCGGACACGAGCTCAACTTCATGATCTGGCTTCTCTGTCTCTATCAGCTAGGTTTGCTGAAGCAGTCCGACTTTAAGCCTATCGTACTTCGAGTGTTTGTGCGTTACCTCGAAGTTATGCGAGTTATTCAGATGACATACTACCTTGAGCCTGCTGGGTCTCACGGTGTCTGGGGTCTTGACGACTATCAGTTTCTACCTTTTCTTTTCGGTGCCACACAACTCTTGCACCACCCATATATCACACCAAGAGCTATTCACCAGGACTTGACCCTGGAGGAATTTGGTCACGACTATATGTACTTGGGTCAAGTGAGCTTTGTCAACAGCACAAAAACTGTAAAGGGTCTGCGATGGCACAGCCCGATGCTTGACGATATCTCATCAGCAAGGTCCTGGACAAAAATCGACGGAGGCATGCGTCGCATGTTCGTCGCTGAGGTCTTGGGCAAGCTTCCCGTCATGCAGCACTTTCTTTTCGGATCGTTGGTACCAGCAGATGATGGTATGAGCGAGGACACTGGTGCTGGAGATGAGGGGGAGGTCGAAGACGATCTACATGCAGGTCATGATCATACTGGCAAAGCCCACGACGGCACCGGTTGGGGTGACTGCTGTGGTATCAAGGTCCCCAGCAGCATTGCAGCTGCTCAGGAGATGAAGAAGAGAGGCATGAGCCAAGGTCTCCGAAGAATTCCATTCGATTAACGTACTTTGCAACAAAGAAAAACAGAAGCAGCTATACTTGTGGCTTCGACGATATATCATGTACTATTGTTATGTTCCTAATGAATAACGACGAAAGATTTCTTTCTTTTAAACCTCCTGCCACCGAGCCTGGTGACTATGTTGACGCTCTCCCGATATTATAATCCCCTACTGATGGCCACAGATCCATTTACCTTGAAATCTACCATGTCATCGCGATGCATATGTAGATCTTTGGCATTGAGCAGAAGCTACATAGCTAACCGCCTTTCTTACGCAAGAAATAAATAAATGGAGCCTTAGTATAGGTTTTATGAAATCTTAGGACATATGAGTGCAGAGCCGCCCAGACAACACTCATGCCTACTTCACGTTTCACGTCCTTCGTTGTATATCAGCAGCTTCAATAGGACATAAATCAATTTCACTATACACCAGTTCACCATTTATCAAGGGCTATACCGTACCTCCAAGTGTTTCCTGTATCATGATGTCTTTGTTGAAGGCCCCTGTTTTATCAGTCATTCTCTTGTCATGCACCGGTAATTGATGTTATGTCTCTTCTTAAAGGCATAGTGCATTGTATGAGACTTATGGGAATCAGTTTACCTTTTTGTTTTGCTGCTCGTCATGTGAACGTAACTGATACATCAGAGATAGCAGCAAGTCACCATGGAAAAGCGTGCAAGGAGCTCTCTACACAAACCTCTCTGCCAAGTCTGGTCGGAGAAAGGTGGCTGACCCATTCATACTTGTAGACTCACTCTGTTACAAGAGCATGCCATGTTGTCGAGGGAGATCTCTGTCTTTCATCGCTCTAGAGTAGGTACTTCGGCGTTTGTACTTTCTATCCATCTTCAACTCTGACTTTTCTTTACTTTTCGCTCCTTTCTGTCACCCAGAGACCAACTCGACAGAACCTGTCTCTTGAGAATAAAGATATCCAGAGTCGAGTTTTGTGGCCGGTTTCTCAGGACTCTTAAGAACATACATGCTCTTCGGGTATCTCGACGAACCCGGTCAAGAAGTATATTACAGAAGTCATCTTACCTTTGACAGGCCGCTACATGCCTTGACGTCACTTGGCAGTATCATTCGATATTGCTTACTATATAGGCCCCGTTCAACGGCTGGCCGTCTTCTCGACTTTTCACTCGTAACGATGAGCTGCTACCGTCACTTCAGCTCCAGCAACACCGTCGGGTAAGCAAGAATGGACTATACTATCATTGTTGGTATGATTTCTGAAGTACAGTAAAAGTGTAGCCTAGCTGTTTGGATTGTGGGTCGGATTGGTTCCTGAAGTTTGTTGAACGGGCGACAAAAGGTGCTGCGGATTTTGGTAACTAAAAGCGATTATCCCCTCCAAGTCGGTATTAAATCACTGAGTTTCACAGTTACCTCTGATAACCCAGCTTTAGAAACTGGGAATATGAAACTTTGTACAAAAAGACTCGTGGTAGTTTTATCATGAATCATGATTAGAAGCCAGAGTGACTGATAGTATGTACCCATGATATCAATTGTTAATCTGACAGGAAGAGATGCAACCATTAGGAATAAACAATGTTTTTTCACTTCTTGTCAGATGTTCGATTTGTCTTTTCCAATTGTAGTTGTTGCTTGTCTACATGGTTGCCTCAGCCTGTGACAGTGGACCATTAACTACGTTCAGTCACAACTCTGAATGATGTGTAATCTGGGATCAAATTCAGCTGACATTTGACCCCATTTATTAACGTTGTACCGTCTTTGCGGATATTTGCCGTATTGGAGGGGAAGAAAGCACATGACAACTGCTTCAGATTAATGATTGATATGGGGATACAGACCTTCTTCATTTCGAAACCAGTCCTACCCTAGGCTCTATTATCAGTATCGAGGTAGTGAGAAAAACTAGGGTAAATTCATCGGTATCAATGTTCGTTGCACCGTTATCAAACTCAAGGTCCAACTATCGAAGAGAGGGCGATTGCTAATGGAAAAGTTATGCTTGTCTTTATTCTACCTAAATTGAAATGAGAACTCCGTGTTGAACTACCTAGCTATCCTTCGAAGTGTCCACCTACTAGACTGAATAGTGGTAACTCTGCAACAAATCATCCCAACTTTTCATCTATTATCAAACCCCGGACCATGTTTTCTTTGGTCTGCCGTTCGCGTTCGTCCTTCACCTGAAATCGAGCTTATGCATGCTACATAAGATATATGTGCCAATACGCGGCCAAGGTAGTATGCATATCGATCATGATCCACCTTGTAACATTGCAAGGACTGCTGTCAAAAAAAAAAAAAAAAAGGTTAGTAGATCCCAGCCCATCATATTTGGGGCCAAGACCCATAGGATCTCCAGCACGACTAGGAAACCAGGGCAGGGTAGAAAAGACTTTATTCGCGGAAAGGTCAAGTCTACCAAGCCAAGCCAAAGCTGCATCCGGACTGTCAGATGTGACAGCTTCACAGGAGCAATATACCCTGGCAGAACCACCGCAATAGTGGCGCTGCGGGTTCCTGCGGCGGCGAGGATACCGCAGGGTTATATTCGACTTCGTTGCATTTCCGACAGCCACGAGAGACATCAGGAATGTCTCTGTCTGATTGCTGGCAGAGAGAAAGGAGGCTCTTACAGTAGCGTATGCAAAACGTCTGTGATGTGCTTTTTATGTTTCTCGGTGTCGTTCGCCATTCCCGCTCGCGTGGCCCGGGCCAGATCCGCGTAGTTCAACGGTGAGATAGGACGAAGGATACCATACTTACCTAGGCTAGGCCAGATTAGCTGACTGGGAACAGGGTAGTGCGTGGCTTGCATACGGGGCCTGTTCAGTGGGGTTGACGTGAGGGATGAAGAATGGAGACGATACGATACGATGCTTCTGCTGTGTTGTTGTTTACTTGACCGTTCTGGAATAGTAGGCGCAAAGCAAGGGAGCGACAGCGATTCAAGCGATGAAAATTCTGTTGAGTTGGAGTTTCCGCGAATCTGTAAACAAAGATTAGCGAAACCCAAACTCTGATATTTTTGTGACTCTTTGAGAACAGTTCCTTAGGAATTTTGAGAGTGATAAAAAATCAATTCGGTGGTATTTTTCGGCTTGTTCATCCCCAGGTGTCTATCTGTTGGGTATGCATGCAAGAGAATATGCAGCTGCCGGCATCAAGGCTGGTCCAACTCTATGATGTCGGTCAGATCCTGGGCTTCCATCAATTTGGCATGTCCTTGCCGTCGGGACTGGCCCTGGACGGGCAACAACCGTTTTCAAGATCCAGCACATGGATGGCTTCTGCTCTGGGTTGCAGGCATACCCTGGTCAGTCAAATCGTTGACACCGCCGATAAAACTTGACACAACTCCAAGTTGCACAAAGCCAGCTTCGCAGTGTCGGTGACACTCCTGCAGCTTGCCGTAGGTCGCTGATGAAGTGGCTTCCTCAACATGGCCACAGACATACACAACATAAAGTGAGATATCGATCCTAGTCAGATTTCACAGTCCAGTAGATTGAATTACTACCGGCCAAAATCTCACGTTATGGCTACGCTTTATGATAGATCGACTAGAATGACTCCGATAGAACGGCATGTCAAGTAGTTTTCACAAATTGGGGACGTATCAATCCTATCAGTTGGACTCACTGCGTAAAAGGGCCTCCGGACCTCCAGGTCTAACAATCTGCTCGTAATTCTCTTTTCGGCGGTGGCTTGAGGCGGTTTCATACACGTATGAGAACAAGATTGTTTGTTCCTGATGAGTATGAGCTCTTCGTGCTCCAGTCTCACAGCAGGAAGCGGCGAGCCTCCGAGGTGTTTAACAATCGTCCCATAAGAGCAGGTTGGTTCTACAAACCAACATCAGCTTTGATCCCAGCAGTGACACAGATACGTTTCCAGACAACCAAATAAATGAAGTGTTGTCAAGAATGCCAGTAAATTGAACCCAACCAGATTAAGGGCTGGCGTTTGGGATTATGAAGTCAGAAGATGTTTGGATAAAAGACATCGCGCACAAAATACAAGACAACACCTTCTTGCCACTCATGGCCTGGCCATTTTATCGTTCTATTGATCCAAAACTAGGAATTCAGATGAGACATGAAGCAGCTTCCTCGGAGATGGGCTTGTAACATGCTTCTATGAGCGACTCAGACTCGTATGACCAAGAAAAAGCAAGGGAGGTTCTTGTCAGAGAACTCCAATGTCATTAGCGGGGTAGAGACCACTCGGACCCAGCCCTTGAGATCTTTTGATTGATGGGATTGAGCCCCGAAAAAGCTTAGCAGAGACACTGTTCAAGGCGAGTTATGTGAGAACTGATGAGAATTCTTTCGCAGCTGCCATAACTAGGCAGTACGATTTTCAAGGCGAAAAGGCCATGTAGCCCGAAAACAATCGGGTCAGCGTGATTCTTGCAAAGTCAAGTATAGTCACGATCAGGTGTTTTCTTCATGCTGACTAAAACTGAATTAAGTCTCATATGCTGTCCAGAGCAGCGCCGGGGACAAGGCTGATCATGTATATCTCGGCACTTGGGAGATGGCAGTCTCGTTGGCAGGCGGTATCATGTGATCGTACTTATTCATGTTAGGTTCGTCTTTGGTAGGCCATTACGTCGATAGATGCAAGCCCTGACACGGAACGCAACTGAGAACAAGGATGCGGGAACTAGATGCACATACAGAGTAGCAATGGCTCCTCTCTTCTCCCACTTGGACTGTCAAGGGCAGGCCGGCAGGGGTCTTTAATCCGAGAATGAACAGTGGCACGGCCAGAACAGGCGGAGAGCCCCATGCATCCTGCCCACCAGCAATGACCAATGAACAGCCATGCGAGAGACAAAAGAAGCAATATGATCCCCACATCCCAGTGCCCTGAATGGACATAAGGACAAGGGCATGCTAAAAGGTCACATATTCCGAAAAGATTTCAAAAGCATATTGCACAGGTGTTTTCTTCTTTCTTTTCTTGTAGCAGTGAATACTATCGGTTATACTGCTTTGGCTTGTCTAAGCCTGAAGTGAGAGATTTTGCGACAGCTAGATGGAGAAGAGAGGCCTTGATAGTTGGGTAGCTTGTTTTTGGCCCTGAAAGACTTGCCGTATTTTGCTGTAGAAAGACCGTATACGATCTCGTCTGAACACTAACCGTAACGCTGATAGTCATTGAACCAGAAATCGTTGGAGCTGGAGAACTTGAAATCTGGATATTTGGGCATAGATATTCGCGAAACCTCTTGACTGCCATTCGGTACTTGGTGAGGTTCGCTCGACGCACAGACCGAAAACATGCCCGTGCATGTCCGTGGTTTGGGCCAGAGTCCGAGTGTCCCAGTCGGAGATCTGCATTGCCAGGTGGGTAACAGAAAAGTTGGCCCCTAAGGCTTAGGATGACAGAAACAGATGGCTTGAGAGGCTTGTCAGGCTCGTCAAAAACTCCAAATATCATGAACTGACTGACTAATCTCGTCTCTTAAACCATCGGACTAATTCTTCCGACGCTCTGGGGCTTGTTTTGTACTAGTAAAACTACATCACAAAGCGAATGAGTAGGGAGAGTTGCAACTAGACCATTCGGCAGTAAACATGACCATGGTAGGAAGCCAAAGGGCCTGGATAACCGTGTTAGTGGATTTGCAGTCGAGTTTGGAAACCCACAAATTGCTCTGCCTTTGCGCTCCTATCAGCACGTATGCAAGGACCCTTCAGCAGTGATCCAGTCGGAAAACCCCCATGGCGGTTATAGACCTAAGCTGGAAATTGTCAAGGGCCTGCACGTTCGCAGCCAGAGACTGCCTCGGCCACATCGCCATCATTCAATAGAACCACCATGGAAATAGCTGGCCAGGGAGCAAAGGGTCCAAGGGTCCTGATGCGACACACAAGACGCCCTTGACAACCAGTTCGTAGTTGCTTGTATGTAGACAGGAACCAAAACACCTCTTAAGTCTGTACGGAGTATGGATCCAATGATTTCAATCGTAACGTGTACCGGAGTAAAGCTAGTCGGAATAGGATGTGCTCGACAATCCTTGGCTAGCCCAGGTCTAGCTCGACAAGTGTGTGATCTTGAGTTGCCATTGTCTTGGTCGCAAACCCGTTCATGTAGATGCAGAGTATCAACCTGATACTAGTTCGTATCGTCTCAACCATGTATTATAGAAGATCTTGGTTGCAATTGCGGGATGTTGGGCGTAAGGTGTTGTCCGTCTGAAGATTTGAAGGAATCTGGATAAGTCAAGGATCATGGTTGTAAGTGGTGACGGCCGCGCTAGGCCAAATACGACTCACTATAGAGAGGGAAGAGAAGACATCCACCCTTGACTTAGTCTAAATCAGGGCATGGTATTGCGAGATATCCGGGGAGAAAACAAGCCCAAAGTCTGGTCTTCGGGGAGAGATTAAGGGCCCAAGTTCTCCTTGCAGAGACGTGAGTGATACTGTTAGTTAGCTCCGCCCGGCAGTAGTATCGCTTTTGCGTAACATGTCCTTAACATTTTGAGAGCAATAGGCTTGGCGTCCCTTTGAACAAAGGGTACTCGAAAAGAAAAGGGTGGTGGCATCAATGGCAGCGCTAATGATTCGTTGTATGAATAGCCCGAGTAAGATAGTGGTATCGAATCGGTTTGGGCGGTCACAAAGGAGGCAGGGACGAGGCAGATATTCGAGCCAAACACTCAAGATAGAGGGAGGGTTTGATTCCGTTCTTTCTTTGAGGGTCGCGGCTATCCTGTTGCCCATGCTTCAACCACATCCTTCACTTATTCGCACTCAATGAGTCTGAGAGAACAGGTCCGAAGTTTGAAGTTGCACGGGGTGTGTTTATCCACAGAAACTTGGATGAACACTCCTATCTTTGGTAACCGTCCGTGACGTCTCCGTTTCTCTTCATGAATGAAAAGCAACGGTAGTGGCAATAGTATTCTACTCGTTAGTTACCATGGAAGTAGCCAAGATATTGTTCCGTTACAGAGTAGTCGAATTTCCTGTGGATTGCGGAAGTTGAAGGGAGCTGGGAATGGAGCCTGCCTGGCCTTCCCTGGTAGCCCGGGGCAGTTCGTGTTAAAGCAGGGAGAGCCCAGGGAAGCTACCTAGGGACCTGACGGGAGTGAAGGGAGTGCGGGGCGTTAGCTATGGGTGTGCTGGGTACCTACCTAGGAGTGGAGTTAAACTGGTCTAAGTGCTAGCGGGCGGGGGACGAACTAGGGCGTTGATATCCCTGCTCCCGCAGTAGCCACAGACGTTACGCAGGTGTCTTCCAACGTTGAAGTGGGCATTCCTTGCTGAGCGTTGGATATCTATTTAGCTTTAAAATCTCCCTTTGTCCCAGACTGTCTTGGAGAGATATTAGAAGAGAACGAGAATCTTCTTGTTTCAAACTTGTTAAAATTACAGCATTCCAAGAAATCCCATTCTGTTTTCTTCTTGGTTTTGTTTTGTTTTCCTTCGAGACCTCCACCCACATAGGCAGTTGCATCCATTGCAACAGCAACAACAGCAGGAAAGATCCAGGCACCGTTTGTCTTCGGTGGTTCCTTCCTTGTGCAACCCAAACACCAGCCTCAGGTTCCTTCCCTCTCGACATACACTCGCTCCGCTGCACCTGCCGTGGAACCTTTCTCGCATTTTACCAGCTTGCACCATTTCACCTTTACACCTCGCACAGCATCATTTTGTCCCCCTACTGTTGCTCGAAGCTTGCAGTATCAGCATTGATATCGCCTGCTACAACGGAGGAAGCACAGCTTCACCGTAAAGCTTATAGGGCCTAAGGTACTGACAGCACACAACACCAAGCAGAGCAAAGGAGGGGAGTGCACGATATTGCAATACCAGCCTCGAAAAGGCTCCCTGGCGCTCTCAAAACATCTTCGACTCGCCTTCGACTTCCTTAGTTCTGGGGTCTCGAGTCGCATCTGCCCTTGTGGCCATGAGCTATTCCGCTCCTTATTTTTCTTCATTTGTTACTGTTTGATACAGTTACACCTGAATCAGCATCGAGTTCATCGTGCCATTCAGCTTTAATTCCAGCCCGAACTGTTTTGCCTATATCCCATAAACACCAATTTCCACCACGAGTGGCTCTGATTCACCTCAAACGTCACCTTTGACGTACTTCCTGCCTCTTTCTTTCCTCCATTCAGAGCTCCTTACTGATTGGACCTGGTACGTAACAATCGATACTTTTCCTCTCGTGCACCTCCAAGCACGAGGCAGCCCTTAGTTTCTATTCCAATTCGCTAACAACCCTCGACCCAGGCACCCTGCGCAACATCAACTTCACTTACTCACAAACCAAGGTTCAAAATGGCCAATGGCTTTGGAAGCCTCGAGCGCTTCTTCGTGAAGAAGAAGGCCCCGGCTGCCTTGAACGATCAGGCTCAGCCAGCTTCTGCTCCTTCCACTATCCCCCAGTTTCCTTCGCCCTCCTTCATCCGCCCAAAAGCTAGCCGCATGGCTGCGCGAGAGGAGGTGAGAAAGCAGCCTGCGAGCCGAGTTCCTTCTTTCCCCGGTCCCGTTTCTCCTCAACAAATGGATTTTACCAATATTCAAAGTCCCACAAGCCGGTCGGATTCTCATCAGTCGCAATATTCGCCTCTCAAAACTTCTTTCATGCCTACACAGGCAGAGCCCTTTCTCGATAACTTCGACGTTTATAAATTCCCTCGACCCCCGACCAGTCAGGGAGGGACTTCTGCCTCATCGTCTACTCGCGATCCAAAATCGTCCATGGAAGCCCTCAGCGAACGCAGCCTGCCACTTCGATCTCCTAGAAAGCGAGAAGTAGGTGCTTCGCGGCTTGAAACACCTCCATCGTCGGACTTGGAAGACGAGGCTAAGTCGAGCCCTAAGTACCTCCGCGACAAGGAACTTCCGGCATTGCCCCAGCAGAAGCCTCCAACTCCGGACTCTTCTCCAGAGCTTCGTCCACTTCACATCGCACAATTGACAGCATCAAAGTCAATCGACATTCTCAATAAGGCTGTCTACAGAGATATTCGTCGCCATTTCACCAAAACCTTGGATCAGCGCCCATTACAGAAGGCTGCGAGTCTAACTAGCCAGGAGCCTTATGCAAATAGGCTCTCCATCAGCAGTTCTACACTCCGAGAACCAGACTTCAACGAGTTCTTTGAACTAAGTGATGACGACATTGCCGAATCGGCACCAGAAGAGACAGCAGATGTTGAGGCTATGCCCTGCGCCGCATACTCTACTCCTGGATCTACCCGTTCGTCTTTGCTAGTATTAACCCCCCCTCTTCATGCCAGCAAGCCCGCTGTTGCTGGCGCTTTCGAGGCAGCTAGAATTGCTGCCCGTTATGATTTTGACTTTGTTTATGTCGTCAATTTGTGGACTGACAACTCTCAAACCCAGTCGGATGTCTCCACCAACTTGGACTCTCCTGGAAAGAAGTTCAGACCCTTGGCTGGTCGTCTTCTGGCTTCTTATGGAATGGAAAACGTCAACGCGCCAGTTCAAATCTCAACTGCGAGCCATAGAAAAATCCTCAAGACCCCAGGATGGATAGAGTATAGACCCCAAAGCTTCCGGGATGACGAGTTTGCAAGAGGTTATGCTCATGCATTTCACACTGGCCGGGGATCAGAAGACGGATCGGCCACCTCGAGAAACTCAGCCTCTTCATCAGCTTCAATGCAGTCCTCAAACCCCAACCGCGGAATTGTCTTTGCGGCTTACCGTGCACCACGAGCTGATGGCAGCCTGGCTTGCACCAAGGCTGATCTTATAAATTTGCACAAGGATGCAGAGGCGCTTGTTGAGATGCTTGTTGATATCAACGTGACAAGCCAGCTCCGCGAGCCGCGGTCACAGTCTCGACAATCCGAGGAAACAGGCCCGATGCCAACACGAAGGTTTGGGATTTGCGAAGCCGACAACAGCGAGCCTCAACAAATCTTTTTACGATGAGACATGTTTTCATGACATGATTCCTTTTATTAATTTCTACGATACGCCATGCTTGGCAACGACACGACACTGAATCTTTTCTTCTTGTTTGCACTCGAGATACCTCAATGGGCGGTCAGCAATTGTTTTTTATTATACATTACGATCATGAACAGGCGCCACGGTTGCTTTTGCCAAGTCATGCATGTAAATTGGCTCAGGTTCAAGGGATACGGATGATGGAACTCAAGGACGAGCACGCTTCTACACCTCGTATGAGGGATTGCGATAATTTGTCATTTGTGTGCCACTGATAGGCAATGTGTGGATGAAGAAAAAAACGCGAAATAGTTGATGCTTGATGCATCGTGATTATGGAGCCTTAATGAGCCTTATGTCGAAGCAAACATGTTTTACCATGATAATACAAATGATCAAAATCACTACTACCACCGTCTCTGTTATGTGAACCATGTCAGTGAGAGTTTGCCCAAGTAATCATGCAAATAAAATAAATATTCGTAGTATCACTTGCGGGGTCTATTTATGAAAGAAGGATTGATTTCAAGGCCAGCGCGACTAGCAAAGATGGTCACGACAGAAGTTTTACAAACACTATAAATCAATCAGCCAATACATGTAGACACACTTGATGATTGGTATTAGCAAATACATGAATAGCGGCAAATTTGATTGTAGATGACTGCAACCAAGAAAGTTAATAAACAACTGATAGGTATAAGAAAGAAGCTCCCTCCAGCTGTAACATTCAGGTCGATCATCTTCCCAGTTACACCTTCCAACACCGATGAACGCTCGAAATATAGCAAAGAATCTTTTCCCCTCTCACGCAAGCTTTTTTTTCCCCCTCAGATTTATACTGCCCATACATATTTGATGCATAACGCATTGTGAACTAGACTCGGGCCGCTTTATTCCTGACACATGGATTTGGTCGGGGCTGCCCACGCCTAAATTGACTTCGGCCTTTGACAATAGAACATGCTTTCTACCGGTAATAAATTCCACTCCAGAGTGTGACATCTTTATATCAATATATTTCGACTATCCTCGTTGCCCGCAATGCAGCGAACTCTCGTATGAACGGCAATAATGCTGGTCAACTTTCCTTCTCCATCAGGTGAGTCTGAACAGCCTGTGGTTTTCATCCAACGAATGGAGTGACAACTTACTAACGTATTCTCACAAGGACTATATTATATATAACGTTGGTCTCGGTGACCCTTAAAGACTTTCGCATGAATTTTATGAAGAACGAGCATACTACAAAGTCCGTACTTGTACTCTCGTCACGACGAGGTCTGGATGGGCCACCCAAGTTTTACCAAGCCGGGAACACCTCCGATACAATAACGGGATAGCCTCGGAGATGCTACAACTGTGCTTGGCTATCTTTATTATATATATACAAGAACACGATGACAGTCGTCAACAGGAGGTGTGCAGAAGTGACAAGCGCGTACTGGAGAGGATCAGGAAATCTGGCGGAATCGGTTCATTTGATATCCAGTCGAATGTCATCACGCTA
This sequence comes from Fusarium longipes, assembly GCA_013618495.1. Classification (NCBI taxonomy): domain Eukaryota; kingdom Fungi; phylum Ascomycota; class Sordariomycetes; order Hypocreales; family Nectriaceae; genus Fusarium; species Fusarium longipes. The sequence continues at coordinate 202,061 of JABFEY010000069.1, read as the reverse complement.
CTTGCTGCCTCGCCCAGACCAACAGTAACAACAAGTAGATCTGGAGGTCGCAAGCTATCAACTGTGAGCATCTTTGGCCCGCCCCAAGCCAGCTCAGATTTATCCCAGTTCACGAGCATCGCGAGAAGGCGGAAGAGAGCTTACCAAGGGCCGTGGATGTCATGGTTCTTAACCTGACGACGGCAGGGGCAGTTCTTATCTGGGGAGAGAGTGCCTTTCATCCAGGTCACCCCCATCATGATGAGCAATTGAAAAGGGGAATCCAGCTTCTCCGTATATCTCAGCAGCTGGCGAATAACGAAACCTTACTTACTCCTCACAAGCCATATGCAAATGGGAAGGGGGAGAGAACAAGAAGGTACCAGAAGACTGAGAACGACGCCCGATTACCGTATAAACAGTGGCTCGAATACCATGATGTATCGGATATTTCTACATCTCTCGATAGTATAACCGCCATACACTAAGGCTTAGGATAGCCCAAACAGGTAACCTAAAAGACTTGTCTAAATATCATAAATTAACTGACTAATCTTGCATCTTAGGACATATCTACCCGGATTAACAAGATCAAGCAAGATCTATCTGCCAAGATTGAGAAGAGGGGAACGAATCCTTTCAATGAGATCTCTGCACTGACTGCTGCATTGAAGAAGATGGAAGAAGATTTTCCTTTGCAAATCTCAACTGTCACTGCTAAGATCAACAACCTCGGAGAAGATCATTTAAAGGAGATCTCTGAACTTGCTACTGAATTAGGCCAGGTAAAGAAAGACTTGCTAGAAGCAAATCATAACACCAACATGGGCAAAACGGAAACAAGGTTGTTGGAGGAGGCAGTCACCCCAGCCAAAACCACCGAGTCACTAGCTGCTACTACCTTTTCGAGCCCGACAACGACTCCACGTAAGCCAAAAGGTCAAAATGAATATAATGCTATACGATTTTCACCAGCCTCGTCCCAGCTACCAGGTACTGCCTCGTCAAGCCCAACAGCTCCAGACAGCAGCAAAAAGCGCGAGGCAGAAGCTGAGTCCTCGCCAAGTCCAGTACCGAAGAAACTCAAGACAATATATGAGCAGGAGAAGCTGTTGTAACCAAGAGCACACAGACCTTCATCTAAGAGACTGAAAGGATTTGACTGTGAATCACTGTCGAGCAATAATGCGTATACCTTATTTCTTCAGGCACTTCTACAGGTTCAACCCAAGTACTTAAAGCGCTGTTCTTCTCTCCTCCTCTCTTCTTCCTTTCTTCCTCTCATCTTCCCACAACAGCAGGGCTTAAGAACTCAGAGCACTTGCCTCTACACTGAGAGCTCACTCTCTCAAACTTCACTATATTCCTCTATGATTTTCACATACTCTGTCTTCTCTGGTTTCTGCAGGACAGTCTTGATCCAGCCTGCTGAACGTCAAGTTTTATCCAGACCCTTTCTGTTACCTATTCTGTATCCTATGGCAGCCGAAGTTTCCATGAACTTCTCCCCACAAAAGCTCAAGTCCTCGTCTTACGCTTCATGGCCTCCAGCGGCAGTTCGGATGGTCATTCCTGTGGCGCACTGTTTACTTGTAAACCAACCGACGACGACCTGGAAGCAACGGAGCCAGTCATGTATGACGATACGGGTTTCCGGTACAATCAAAATAAAGAGGATCCAGACTTCGACCCTAACAATCATGATTATGATGCCGGTACCAAGAAACCTCTTACCGAAACTCGTAGAGCTACAAGTCGCGCCGCAGGACATAAGCCCAAACAGTCGAGTGCCGACTCCAACAAGATTTGGAAGAAGACTCTACGCGACATGCCAATGGATGAACTCGGATCACCAAAAGTCAAAAAGATCGCCGATTTGATTATACGTATTCGGTCGAGATATCTTGATAAGAAGATCATTGCTGCATCCGCATCTGTTAGGTTTCTTGATATCCTTGGACAGTATTTGGCACGTCAACTGCCTGATCTCGAAACAGCATCCTTCGACGGTCGCATCGCCTCCGTAGATGAACGTATGGGGGTTGCCAACCGGTTCAATTCTCAAGACAGTGGCGTTGGTCTACTACTTTTGAGCGCCGCCTGTGGCGGGACCGGTTTGAATCTCCACGGAGGCTCGCACGTTATCATGACTGTTTATTTTTGGGCCCCAGGCCTTCAAAAACAAGTCATAGGGCGCGCTGCTCGTTTGCCACAGAAGAGACAAGTCTATATATACCATATACGTATGAAAACTGCAGTCGATGGCCTGATTGGAACCCTGGTAGAGAAGAAGAAAGACGTCGAATTCCCACTAGAATCGACATTTCGCCGCGAAGACAACGCACCAATGTTCAAGGTCGCCTTCCAAATCGCGCCGAACTTCAACAGGAGATGGCAGATTATGATAGAGCAGGGAAAGCTTGATTGGACCCAAGAATGCTGAGAAAGGGCAGCAAAGGCTAAGAGACAGTCTGACGCAATGGACCAAGATTCTGAGCCTAACGATACGGGAGGTTTGATTGATGAAGAGGAGAGCGATGGATCAAGGGAAGATGAGCTATGTGATCGCATTGAGTTTCAACAAGAAAGCTGGCTCTATTACTGTGAGGAATAGAATATGAAAGTAATACATAAACCGAGGTTCTTCATAGTTTGGTCATGAATCACGATCTTTCTTAACTGCTATTCTATTACGAGTAGTAGACTGCATATTGACTGAAAAGATATATTTTTAACTCCATAATAACTTGCCTAGAAGCTAAGTAATTGCTTCAACGGCACTGAGACATCGTAAAGCTCGGTCTGAAGCTCATGCTAGGTCTGATATTTGCAAACTGAAAAATTAGTGACTGCACTGACATTGCACTGATGCTGCAATCTTTGCAGCTGTCAGTATTCAATAGGTACCTAATACTTATACGCACCTCTTGGTGCCTAGTTATTCTCCACCTTTCTCTCTTCCCAATGATTCACTGCAGCCTCCCGATCCTGAATAGGTACCTACCTAAGCTCCCCCCTCCTCTTATTCCTTCACTTCTTTGACTCACTCTTTCCTTCTCCCTTTCATCTCCCGCTATCTTCCATCCCCTGACACGGAGGAGGAGCAACCAGATAAAATGGACGACGGAGATGGCTGGGCACTTACTGCTGCCANNTGGCAGCAGTAAGTGCCCAGCCTTCTCCGTCGTCCATTTTATCTGACCTCCCAATTCTCTGTTACAGATGCAGCTGAACTCGACACAAGCGTGAGCAAGCTTGATTTCAGCGACAAGGAGCTCGAACTCACGGAAGACACGTAAGTGCTGCAGTATTTGTGCTGTTTTCGGTCACTAATGGAGATTATAAGCAACAAGATCGCACTCGTCGTCGGAGAGTGTTTGCTGCAGGATGCTTCAAAGTCCCCGAGCAAGAGCGAAAGAAGAAAGCCGCGTGTACATGATTTCGACAATTTTGACCCCAACCAACATTCTTGCCTGGACACCACAGAAACTGCGTTGATCGTAGCGAAGATCAAGACCGGTCAACTCAATCTGTACCAGTTAACCAACAAGAGCGATGGACTCTGCGATATGCAGCAGTTGGGCGGAAATGAAGCATTCTTCCGGAACTACATGGTCTGGTACAAGGAGTTTGTCACAGGCCCACGAGTTACAAATACCGAAGGCCAAACAAAGCAGAGCCGGGACAAGGTCAGACAATATGTGGAAAATTTCATCAAACGCCAAAAACAGAAGAGAATTTCTGACTTGCCATCGCTGGAGCCTTCGGTCGATCAAGATCCGGTACTTCGAATGAGGATTAAATCCGCAATCAGTACCTACAACAAAACAGGCTCAATCCAGACTTTGGAACGGATCGAAGAAGCAACAAGAAAAGCAATGGGCTGGTCACGAAAGAGTCAAGACCCATCTGTTGAAGGACGCATGCAATGTATCCGATCGCTTGGGAAGTGTAACATGACAGCGAAAGCCGCATCGAAATTCATCAAGGCATTCAAGGTATTTGCATCTTCCTTCTTTACACGAGCCTGACAGAACTAATAATTGAAAGAATCTGTGGCCCGAAACAGATTGTCCGTTTCTAGAGAACCGTCTCACACCCAAGGCTATCCAGCAACTCGATGAAGAAATCTCCCAGGCAGGTGAGTATCAGAAAAAATTAGCCCCAAAATCTTATGGAGACAGAAATAAATAGCCTAAGAGGCCTGTCTAAGCATCATAAAGTAACTAACTAATTTCGTCTCTTAGGCTTTTAGCGACCAATTCTTCTGGTGCCCTGGGGCCAGGGTGCGCTCTCTGGCATCATGTCTGCCCCCACTATCTCTGATGTACTGTGCCGTCCTTTCGTTGCTTTATTTTGCCGACATGCACTTGAGTTAGATTTCAACAGAGACCCGATTCTATTATCACAGATTGTGGCTGAATCATATCAGACCACAGAAGCAATGATGGGCTGCCCTCTCCCAAAGTCCCAATCAGCAATGCCTCTGGATGGTGGACTCGGCATTGAAATTCTGTCGGAGATGATACTACTATTTGGGCGCGTTATCGAGTTTCTTGATGGCGAACTCAATCGGCTTGTGCGCGATTTTCAAATTGACACGAACCTAGAGCAAACGGAGCCGGACGAGATGGTTGCGCTTATGCGATTTCTGAGCGAATCTGTGGATTCTGAAGTGATATATACAGGCTTCCAAAAGATCTGGAAGATCTCTATGACGAAGGCTGTTGATCCAATTCGAAGAGTGCGAAACACATTCGAGGAAGATATGCAGATACTAAAGGACATGCTGCGGGATCTGACAGTCGAGGGTAGCCATTAAGATGCTTATTTCGAGGATAATTGTTTTCCAGTAATGAGAGTTTCGAGGGATGGATCGTTTGCATCAGGAGTGATACCATTAATCCTGCGAATGAATTTGGGAACGGGTGAACAAGCGGGATAGTTGCTGTTTCTAGCAAAGATGTGCAGGCGTGTTGACTGTAAAGATACATACTATGAATCTATGATAACTTGTTGTACCTCTAAAGTTGACCCTCAGACTCTATGTGATACAAAGTATCATCACATTCATCTAGTTGGCAGCAGCCTGCGGCTTTCGTCTCATTCTGCGGCTTTCAACTCAGTCTGAACCTCACTCTTACTACTGCAACTAATGCTGGATTCATGCTAAAGCTACAGACTAATGGGCTACCATCGGGTGGAGGAACTTGCATAACTTTAATAGTGACCCTTGTCTTTGTGTGTGGGAAATTGTGTTCTTTTAATCTTGTAAACTTTATCAAGCTTAATGTTCGTTTCCCTGATAGCCCTTAACCCAATTTCTCAACCTTCTTCTCAAGTTCTCCAGGTAGTCCAGGCTTTTTCATTTCCTTAACAACAAGGTCATGGACATTCTTGACCTATTCGAAATGTTCCTTGCGTGACTTTGCTGAAGGTTTGGGTGTCGGTTTCATCGTGGCTTAGAAACCCTTATCGAGATGATCATCGGCTTCCCAGGTGTTGATGGTTTCCATAAGTGCCTCCTTTGCCGATTTGGTCTTTTCATCGTTAGGACCCGCCGTTTTAGCAAGGGCAATCAGAGTGTTGATGCGATCGGACGTCTCTTGAATAATGGGTCGGATTACTAAGTAAGTTAGTCAGACACACCTTAAAGCAACGACACTCAGGCTACCTACCTGGCTCCTTGTATTTATTCTGTGATTTGACGTTACCATCCGTACCATGAACGCTCTTGATGGATGTATCCTCGTCATGAGTTTGGACGTTGTGATCTCTTGGGCCATTCTGATGCGGCAATGGGGGACTTTCGCTTGAGTTTACCATCGTGCGAGTGCTTTCATTATTGGTAGAGCTACTAGAGAAGAGTTATAAAGAGAAGAGTAATAATTCAAGGTAGGATTGAGATTCAAAATGCCATCCTTTGCAAATAAGTGGGGTTGAAATAGATTGTGAATCACTGCCACCTGTTGACAGTGACAGTGACAGTGAATCACTGTTAGCAGGTGACAGTGACGAGGAGGTGAAGTTTGGGCCTCTCCTCTTGACTTTGCAATATAAATAGACCTTCCCCCCCCAAATCTCACTCTCACTCTTCTCTCCCACTCTTCTGTCTCACTCCTCCTTGTACCCAAGATTAGATTGAATCAATCCACAAACCGAACAGAGGTTGCATCAAGCCCCAAGATGCCTCGCGGGTCGCGCTCTCGTCGCCAGGGACGATCCTCCTTTTTGCGTGACCTTATGGAAGAGGATATCGAGGTAAAGCGCTCAAGGTCGCCTGAACCTGCGTCGACCTCAGCGCCCTCTAATGAGGATGAAATTTGGGACCCAACTCGTGGCAATACATCTCGTCTCAACTGGGGAGATAATGATTACGAATTTCTATCTGGAACCAAACGTAAGTATCTTGGCCAGTATTCGAAATACCAATCTGCAGATACTAACATCAGCAATAAAGCCAGCACCAAATCGAGGGATGATCCCCAGATATCGGCCAACATGGATATCCCAAGTGATAACGAAATTCATCACGACATTCCCAAAGATGCCAATAACAACAAGGTTTTCGAGCCCTACCAGAGGGACAATCCAACAATTCATTGCGATTCAAGCAACAATCATGATTCTGATGATGAAAACGACGATGACGGCGAGTCAAGCAGCAATCATGATTCTGATGATGAAAACGACGATGACGGCGAGTCAAGCAGCAATCATGATTCTGATGATAACGACGATGACGGCGAGTCAAGCAGCAATCACGATTCTGATGATAACGACGATGACGGCGAGGACGAGTCATCAGATAGTGGCGGAAGTGACAATGGAATCGAGAACACTATCGACTACAATGATCCCAACGACCTTGGGGTTTCTGATCTTGCTTCCTGGCTCCAGTACAACAGCAAAGCATATGGCAAAAAGGTCCCTCGTGAAGATGATTGGGCTCGAATTCTTAAGACAGGACTGCCCGACAAGAAGAACTGGAACCTCAACATGTCAATTGAGGCAGCATTTCGCCAATTCGAGCTTGCAGGCGCACCAATCGACGTATTAGGACGCAGGATCCTTCATGACACACCCTTGACTAGACTTCTCCGAGAAGTAATTGCTCACATGAAGGCACATTTCAAGAAGGAAGATAAAAAAAGAGGCAACAAATCTAACGCTCAATCCTTCTTAGTCCGCAGTACTCGTTCAGCAGCATTAACAGCAAGAATTGCAAGCATGAAAGGAAGAAAATCAGAGGTAGCAACACTTTTACCTTCCCACTCGGAGATTCTTGCTTGTTGGTTTACATCGCCCGACGGGAGCATCGATGAATCCCTCGCCGCGAGCTTGATTGGTTGCGGCCACGAACACCTGTTAGGTCTCAAAAGAGAGAGCGCCGAGCACATGTCGTTTTCCAACAGTATGGATAGCAACTTGGTTTCGCCAATGCCCACAACGAATCCAATCAGAGAGCTGGAGAAAATGATCAAAAACAACAAGGAGGAGTTTCAAGCAGAAATTCAAGACATTAATGCAACATTAGATGTCATCCTTGACATTCTAGAACTGCTGGCCCAGGGCCCATCTGACAAGATCAACGAGCCAAAGCACGATCCGTCTGTCAATCTTGACAAGATGAAGCAAGATCTATCTGCCAAGATCGACAAGGCGAACCAGGACCAATCCTCCAAAATTGAAAAGGCGCAACAAGACTTGTCTGCCAAGCTTGAGAAGATGAAGCAAGATCTATCTGCCGAGATTGAGAAGGGGGGAACAAATCCTTCTGGTGAGATGACCCAACACACTCAGCCCCAATTTCCAGCTGGGGGCAGATCGGGAGATCGCCCGTCATTGACTGCTACTGTGCCAATTTCACCGCAATTGACCAGTAATGCGAATCGCCGTAAACCCACTGCTACGCTGCCGAGTCGAGCACCGAAGAAAGCGAAGACAACAAATGACGATGAGACCGAGCGACTGCTCAAGAAGATGAGGGATACCATCAACAGATAATCAGATGTGCGGTTGGAAGTGCAGCCGGGGAGCATTGGAGTGAAATCTGCAAGCTTTCAGAATGAAAGATTGAGGAATCTCTAAAGTTAGAGAACAATGGACTGGCAGTTCTATCGTGCAGAACACAATTGGAAGCGTCTTGAGAGGAAAGGATGACACTGCTGTATTCAGGCAGGAGAAATAATTATAGCGCTCAATTTTGTATCCAAAAGATAACAGTGCATATCATCGTTGAGTGACATATCTAACTAATGCAATGTTACTACTGCTCTAATAACGTCGACCCAACTGCAGTGATGCCTTTTCATCAACCTTGAGGTACATTTGTGCAATAGCTAATGCTTCGCATTCTTATTTGATGGCTACCTAGGTTGCAATTGAGGGATCAACCCCCGGATTGTACGTGTTGTAGTTGCTTCTGGGAACTCAGCAAAGTTGGGACTTCGAGTAGTGTATGCAAATTTGGTAGATATTCACCTTTTGAGGACAAACTGAGACGCCGCTCGTTAACTTGTGCATTATACGTGGGATACCCTCTAAGTACAGGTTTCCCTTCCTCTCCGAAACCACCATTTGTCAATTCCATTCCTCTGAAAATCTAGAAGACGGTCTACAATTTTGGTATCTTCCTCTGTTGCTTCGCTCTCCTCCCCACTGCTCGAATCTTTCCCGTGTTGTCGGTTCCAGAATCTTGATCTGTTAAATCAATCTTTCTCTTGGTCTGTCCAGCCCTTTTCCCGACGTTCTCAGTTGCACTCAAACTCTGCCTCGCTTCGTCATATTCTGCCATTTTCTGGTTAAGTTGACTGCGACCTGGAAGACAGCCTCGAACGCATGGTGTATTATCTGCGCGACGAAATATTGATTCCAGTAAAAACTTCACGTCGTTCTGCTTGTCCAGCGGGCTCTCTCCAACCTTATCGTGAGTCTCTTGAACTGGAATTAGACCCGAAACTGACTTGGGGCGGGCTAAGATTGTTCCAGTGAGGAGATGCTGAAGAAGTTCGAGAAAAGGTCCCTCAGGCCCATGGTGACCGGGTTGGCCCCGAAGTGGCAGTGGCACGGGAAACACACGGTGGAAATCATCAATCGATCTGAAGGGGCTGTTTGGGAGAAGGAGTAGAATTTCACCAATGTCATACCATGTATTGAAGATTGGTGTTGCTGTTAATAAAAACGCTTTGTGGTATCTGAGTTCGCGGATTGCTTGATTGTAAAGGGACTCGGCGTTTTTTGCATCATGCGCTTCATCGATGATCAAAACTGGGAACATGCGGTCTGTGTACCAATAAATGTCTGAGTGAAGCGGTTGATGTATTTTCCTGTGTTTATATCTCGGGAACGCCTCACGGGCTGAGGCAATGCCGTGAGCTATGACATGTTCACACCACAGCTTTTGTACCTGGATATCGCGAAATCGCTGTTTCAGGAAATTGCTGGAAAATATAACAACGTCATATTCCAGAATCTTGTCGACGGGAGTTTCCGCAACATCAATGATAATTGCCTTGGGTCGGGTTTCTTCGCTGAAGTGCTTCTCGATCTCCTCGAACCATTGTATGACACATCCAGCGCGAGTTACGACAGCAACCGGGCCGCATTTGGGGAGCATCTCATTTCGTTGATGCAATGCTGCCACAAGAGCCGTCAGCGACTTGCCCAGACCTGTTTCGTCTCCAAGAACTAGGCCGCCCAGGGGAAAGTGGCAAGAATCAGCAAGCTTCTTCGCTCCAATTTCTTGCCATGGCTTTAGTTCATGGCCCTCTTTCAGCTTGGGAATATCGAGATCAATAGTAGGTGGCTCGTTTGAAGTTATAATCTCCTGTGTGAAGATATTCTATTAGCGACTCTCATGGTAACCATCACCGTACTCACATGCTGTGCGATCCAACCCTCACTTGCAAAGTAGTCGACGATATGACAAGAGGTATCCCCGTTTCAAACCTGCATACGAGATTCTGGATCCAGAAGGTGGTTGGGTGTTTGCTTAGACATCTGAGGGGGATATTCTGATGGTGGTATCGTATCGGTAGATGCTCTCTCCTCCTCGCGGGCAATGTCGAACATGAACGGTCCTCTGTCATTAGAACTGTCAAGGGCCTCAAGGCCCGGCCATACTGGACCCGTTTCCTCTTCTTTGATCTTCTTATCTTCCCACTCGCAGTAGGGCTCGAAATGTTTTTTGCGGAGCCTCTCTAGGCGCTTCTCGGTTGAGGTCATCTTCGAAGCAGGCGATGTCGGATCTGGAGGCCACTGTTGTCTTCCTTCAATGCAGTTGAAGATACAAGAAGCCAGAGAAATATCGAGGAGAAGGCGATGTGAAGGAGAGAAAGAAGATTGAGAGGGTAGAAGAGGGGAAGGCGAGATAATATAGTCCGGATTGAGTGGATCATGAATCACTGTCAAGCAGACGGCAAGGCACATACCTAGGCAGCGACTATGAATCACTGCCAGTCACTGCATCTGTTTACCGGCCTCTTCTATGCATATAAATCTCTCCTCCCACCGCTTCTTCCTTCTTCTCCTTTACATATTTCTTCTCCTTACAATACCTCCCGCCAACTCAAACCAGTCAGTCAAATCACTGGCTACCTTCATGATGCCGGGTTCTCAAGTCTTGAAAATCCCTCCTCAGCTGTACTCCGAGCTTACTAAATGGTGCCATTCTCCCTTTATTCGAAGAGACAGCAGAGCTGCCCGGGACTGGGTGGAGCTGCTATCGACTCAGGAGTTCACTGATGTGGTTCTCGAGGATACTGCCAACAATCTAACCGGGCTTCTTCGAGCTTTCGGCGCTTCCTACCACAAAGACCTCGGGACCGCTAAACAGGCTGTAATGTGAGTCGCCTGTTTTGCGAGGATGATTCTAGCTGACATGCTGTAAAGAAACCTTTGTATCATTGTTACCGAATCGGAGAACCAGCAAGAAGCAGTGGTTTATGGTGACCTGCCGACCCTTCTCGCTGAAGCCATGTGCCAAATGAATGGCCTTCAAACGGTCTATCTGGACCTTGAAACCTTCAACGAAGAAGACCGGTTGAGTTTCAACAGTGATGTAGTGACAGGTCAGCCTATGTCCATCTGGCCCAAGATGCATTCAATTAGGGTGCGAGGCCGTTACGCACCAGCTGCGGGTACTATGTGCCGTTGCGACCGCTTGAAGCTCAAGGCCCTTGATTTTGATGATTGGCTATCTTCGGTTGAATTTGAAAAGGCTTTGGTAGTCGACAACCTTCGAAGACTGCGTTTGTATCACCGCAAGGACCAGCAGAACGATCCTGTAAATGGTGCTTTGGATTTTCCGTCAACTCGTCAGGGAACTTGGAAGGAATTGGTCGGTATGACAGTGTGCGTCCGGTCTCTTGATTGGATCATTCTTGAGGAAGAGGACTGCGACAAGAGCAATGAGTTCCCGTTGATTTCAGACTACTCCAAGCTGGTAAGGGTATCTAAGAAGCTGATCTTCGCGCTTTGCTAATTGAAACTAGGAAGGGGAACTTGAAACGGTTCTTAAAGGATTGAAACGGATCAAGCCAACACGCCTTGCTTTCACCTTCGATTACCGGCGCTTCGATTCTAGGGTCATCCGCACCGATATGGGTGCCGAGAATCCCACATCTAGTCGTCTGGAAAGCAGCGAGATCAAGCAGTGGCACGAACTGCGAATCAACTACCTCATGGGAGTGCGAAAGCTGCAAGAAATTTGGATCTTCACTCACAGTGCCCTTGCTTTTGTTGGAACCCGCAATAACGATGGGATGGTCACCGTCGAACGCCGCGACCTTGACGCCGAAACCAATCGCTCAATGTTTCCTTGGAAGCTCCTTTACATGTAACGCGACAGTTACCCTCGAAAGAGCGACTATTCTCAGAGATTGGAAATCGCATAAAAGATGGCGATATGGACAAACGTGAAATACCGAGGTGTATACAGAAACCACAAAGACAAATACAAAGCTGTAGTCGAACTATTCGCGCTTAGTAATAAACCAATGATCAACTATCCCCCTTTATCGATGCCAATGTGCATCACTTGTTACATGCCCTCGGTCGGGTTCACAAAAAACTCGACTCTTACTATCTAGCCTAAGAAACAAACCAATTAGTCATTTTATGACATTTTATGTATGGTTTTAGGTTCTTTATTGTTTTGCACCTCAACCTTGAGTTTTATATTTTATTTCCTCTCCTAGACATCTATCGCTTTCGCATGCAGTTTCATACTTAGATAGATCCATGGGGATTCAGAAGATTGGATGGCCAGGCTCTTAGTAGAAGTCTGGTTTAACGTACAATCAAAACATCAGTGCCAATGCTTAATATAAAAAACTGACGGTATCCAAACTAGAGGAAATCAATCTAACAGGTCAAACCATGACATGCAAGCAATTCAAACGTGACTGTCTAACTCAGTTGCAAATCACTATAGACCAAAATCTCAATGGCAGGTAATAATAATGGATCAGCGTTCCAGGTGGACGACTGAGGGTATAATGAAGATGACTGCGACATCATCTCAGATAGCATCTAGATTAAGTTTGACGCTGTTAAATAAAGACGAATACCGACAAGATTATTGCTCACACCACAATCACAGGACAAACTTGGAAACGGCAATATTCATTAGGTAGTTCAAGAACAAAAGGAATCGAGGGCATTCATTGAGTTTTGTGCTCTATTTTACAAGTGGCAATACGACGGGCGAATCTCCCTCAACTCATTCCCGTCGCTCCATCCAGGCGCGACCCCTCGACATATTCCCTCCGCCTCAAGAGAGAAAAACGACAATAGATATTCGATATAGACAGCGACATCCCCACAGGCCCTCGCTATTCTCCGCCCAAGTTGCTTTTGATTACATTTAACCGAGGAAGCTCTTGACGAAAGACTGGACGACGTCCTTGAGCTTGGCCTCGGTCTCCTTAGAGATAGCACCCTCCTTGTCGATGGTGGAGAGGAGCTCGGTCTCGTTGGTCTTGAGGTGGGCAAGGAAGTCAGACTCCCACTGGAGAATCTTGTTAACGGGGATGTTGTCAAGGAAACCGTTGACACCAGCGAAGATGAGAGGAACCATCTCAGTAACAGCCATGGGGTTGTACTGCTTCTGCTTGAGGAGCTCGGTAAGCTAGAAAATAGTCAGTACCTTGATTTTTCAACACATATGGAGGTTTCAACTTACACGCTCACCACGGTTGAGGGTCTGCTTGGTAGCAGCATCCAAATCGGAACCGAACTGGGCGAAAGCAGCAACCTCACGGTACTGAGCCAAGAAAAGCTTCAGGGAACCAGCAACCTGCTTCATGGCCTTGACCTGGGCAGCGGAACCGACACGAGAAACGGAAAGACCGACGTTGATGGCAGGTCGGATACCCTTGTAGAACAGCTCAGCCTCCAAGAAGATCTGACCATCAGTGATGGAAATGACGTTGGTAGGAATGTAGGCGGAAACATCACCACCCTGGGTCTCGATAACGGGGAGAGCGGTCAAAGAACCACCACCGAGCTTGTCGTTCATCTTGGCAGCACGCTCGAGAAGACGAGAGTGGAGGTAGAAAACGTCACCGGGGTAAGCCTCACGTCCAGGAGGACGTCGGAGAAGGAGAGACATTTGTCGGTAAGCAACGGCCTGCTTGGAAAGATCGTCGAAGATCACAAGGGCGTGCTTGCCATTGTCTCTAAAGTTCTCACCTTCCAGAGATGTTAGCGATATAAACAAGGAGAAGACGTTGAAGAAGAAAGGGTATGAGTGGTGCAGGGCGAGTATTTCGGTGGACAATTGAAAGATGGTTCGGGAGGGATTAAACAGGCGAAAACTTACCGATAGTGGCACCAGTGAAAGGAGCAAGGTACTGAAGAGGAGCGGCCTCAGAGGCGGTAGCAGCGACGACAATAGAGTACTTCATGGCGTCGTTCTCCTCGAGAGTCTTGACGAACTGGGCGACGGTGGATCGCTTCTGACCGACGGCGACGTAGATACAGTAGAGCTTCTTCTTCTCGTCGTTGCCATCGTTCCATCGCTTCTGGTTAAGGATGGTGTCGAGACCAACGGCAGTCTTACCGGTCTGACGATCACCAATAATCAGCTCACGCTGACCACGGCCAATGGGAACCATGGCATCGATGGACTTGAGACCAGTCTGAACGGGCTCGTTGACAGACTTTCGGGGCAGAATGCCAGGAGCCTTGACCTGAGCACGGCGTCTCTCCTTAGTGTTGATGGGACCCTTGCCGTCAATGGGGTTACCGAGAGCATCGACGACACGGCCAAGCATCTCAGGACCGACGGGAATGTCAACCTTGGATAGATGTTAACTTGAACTGTTGCTTATTATCGATATTGGATGATAGACTTACAATCTCACCGGTACGCTTGACGGTCTCACCCTCCTTGACGAGACGATCAGAACCGAACAACACAACACCGACCTGGCCGGCCTCGAGGTTCATGCACATTCCCTTGACACCGGAAGCGAACCTGAGGTTTGTTAGCTATAGGATTCATGATGGAGTCGCTCCATAATTTTTCTCAATACGTACTCGACAAGCTCCTCGGCCTGGACGTTGGCCATACCGTGAACACGGGCGATACCATCACTGTAAATTCATAGTCAGCACTGATCGTTTTCCAATTGATTGCTCCCTGGGCATCCGGGCGGTTCAGCGGTGTAGTGCTGGCTGAAGCAAGTAATCATCGTGCACCAGCTTCGCCTTGCTCCGGTTGCTTCATGTAGATCCACATACCCGACGGAAAGGACACGGCCAGTCTCAGCGAGGTTGTTCTCCTCCTGGACACCACGGATTCGCTGCTCGAGGATGGAAGAAACCTCGGTGGGAGTAGCCTTGGCATCGGAGGCGTAGAATCGAGCGGCGTTGATGGAGGCGGGTGCGGCATTTCGGAGCTGGTGGTGAAAAACAAGTTAGCCGAAGTCCGAAAAAGTCCTCGACAGGTCGACAGCGACAGCGGCCCCAAATAGCTCAAAAAAACTGATAATCCAATCGAAAAGGCAATCCAACTAATCAATTGAGCTCGTGGGGTAATTTGTCGATGGATGCACGATGTTGGGGGGCGCTGGTCGATGGGATTGTCGATTCGGGGCTCGGAAGAGCACGTTTTGACTTACCGCGGCGACCCTGCCAGCAGCAGAGACAGCGCCGACGGCGCGCGTCGACTGTCGAAGGGCGTTCCGGAACATATTAGAGGTATACGGGAGGTTTTGGAGATGAAAGGAGAGCAATTGCAGCCGGGTGCAATTGGGAGGAGGGGAGATTGGGGAGTGCGGTGCTGCCTTTACAGGAGAGCAAATGGAGATTTTTGAGGAGGATGGTGATGGAGAGCAGAGTCTGTCTGAGGGATGAAGTGGGGCTCAGCTGCTCCGACTGCCCAATTAGAGTCTGATGCGCGTTTTTGCCTGGATATTCCGATGTAGCCTTAACAATTTCTTAGTCTTGCCGCCTATATTTCGGAGCTTGCTTCCATTTCACCCACCGAGCTGACATCGGACAATATCGTCAGATCGAGGATAATCTCTAGAGGTTTGAACTATAAGACCATTGAAGGCATCTCTTCTGTGTATCAATCAATCCGATCTTGAAACCCTGCATCCCAAATACCCTCTGTCGTGGTCACTAGCCACCTTCTTACACCTCATCTAACTCCCGTACCGCCGAATGATCGGTATTACCCGGGTACGTGCTAGCAGTTTATGCCTGAGAAATATGGTTGAACTTTGTCATGGAGCTGCAAGCCAATACCAAAAAAGCTTTGGCCCAACAAGCTCTCATTTTCGTGGTGGGGTTTATGCTGGCCTGGTGACCGGCTACGGAGCAACAAGAGAACAGGTTATAGTAATTACAGCAATCGCCAACTTTACTGCGCCCATCAATGGATCAATAGCAAGCTTCCGTGGCTGACAATTGAGGGCTTCAGCCTTGCTCTATGAATTTGCTGGCTTCAATGCATCCCACTGAGACATCAAATATTTCGTCCTGGTAGCCTTGCCATCTTAAAATCCTCTCCGGTGACGGACTCCCGCGTCCCCGAGATATAAGATGCCATTAATCTGGGGTGCATCTCCACTGGTGCAATTGGTCCATGAAACCTTTATTTGCCTCTCTTTCTTTCAGGATAATGGTGTAGCTGGTATTGATTTCAAGCGTCCACGATGTGACGCTGCAGAGCGGCCAATACTTGTGCGACACCGAAAGCTGGATGGATTGCTTGATACAACAGTTCTCCAACTACAAATATTCGTAGTGTGCTCTGTTTCTGTATAATTGACTCTTACTTACGTTACAAAATGAGATGTGCACGATCAGATTCAAAGATCGCAACCGATATTCCAGAGACGATTGCCTTTCCCTGTAGCAAACGTCAGAATCGAGAATGCTCTGGCAACGAGACGACGATAGTTTCAAGATGTCTAATGGTGTCTACTTGACAATGAAGATGGATCTCAATCATTCTTATGACAACTTAAGAATGCATGGCGTGCAGATAAAAATTCATGTGCGCATGGCGGTCTTGACCATTCAACAAATCGACCCCAAGAACAAGTCAAGATTGATTTGCACCGCTCAACTTTGCCAATTGTCTATGTCACGCTCGGTATTAGACAGAACTAATGAAATACCATGGACAGGTTAAGGAACCAAACGAGCAAGATTGATCGGGTTTGCTGGGGAGAGTTGTTTTGATACCAGCCGCGAAAGTACGTTTACAATTATTTGACATACTGCGATATTCACGCATTGATGGGAAGAGCTGTTGCTGCTCTTGAGCAACGTCAGACATGCAAAAACGATGCATCAGAGTCCGAAAGGACATGTTTATAACGTCTCACGTAGACGTAAACAGACGAGAGGCCAAGTAGACAAAATACCAGTGATCTGACGATTGATGGCAGATGTCACATTCAGAGTGAATATCGGAAAGCCGGCAGAGTGCCGGTCGGTCTCTCAGGCCGTGGCTCGACTAAAAGAGTCGAGCTGATGCAGCAATAGCAACAGAAAATACATGCCCCATGTGAGTTTTCCCCTTTTTTTCGCCGTGACCAATCCGTAAATTCAAATAAACCATTTTCCTTTTCAACCGTTTATCGGACAATACCATCGAAGCGAGACTTGAACCACTTGACGGTCTCCTCACGCTTGATGCGGTGAGAGGCACCGATCTTGGACTTGGTTCGGCGGCGGCGGGTGACACGCTCACCAGGTCGGGTCATGCAGCAGTAGAAATCTAATTTGGAGGTTAGCACAAATACTCGAAGATAGATTGTTGGAATACGTCCCCATGCCGTAGATACCGATTGAAGGATCGTATTTAATGCCGAGATCGATGTGCTCGCTGATACCGAAGCCGAAGTTGCCAGTCTCGGAGAAGTTGCGCTTGCGGAGCTCGTACTCCTTGACCTTGAGACCACGCTCAAGAATCTCCTCAGCCTTGGAATATGTTAGCCTCGCGCCTCTTCTGAGCCTTTCAAGGCCTTTAGATATGTTGATAATCCATCTGTGGATAATCAAGCTGTGTATTTACCTTGGGGCCTCGGACGGTGACGTGAACGGCGATCTTTTCGTTACGTCGGATACCGAAAGTTCGGACAGTGTAACGGGCCTTGCCTGTAAGGGGAAAATTCAGTCAGATGGAGTCGCATCACCAGTTTCAAGAATCAGGCAACTCACTGTAGACAGGAGTCTGACCAGACAACTGCTCCAAGACCTTGGCAGCACGAGTGAGTCTATCACCAGACTCTCCGACGGAGATGTTCAGAACGAGCTTCTGAATCTTCAGCTCCCGCATGGGGTTGTTTGCCTTCTCGGAAGCCATGGCTGCTGTTATTAGTCGACCTGGTGATGGAATTGTCGGGGATCGCAAAGGTTGCGAAAAGGATTTCAGATTTTGTGAAGCAAATTCGAGATTTGGATTTGACGTTGAGGGTTTCTCTGCCCTTAAGCGAGCCCCGCTCTGTGGGTCAGACGCTTGGTCTGGAAAGGACTAGCGCGAAAGGTGTACATTGTCGGTGTACCTTTCAGCCTTCCGCATCAGGCTCCGCAAATTTTGGACATCATAACTCACCTTCAGAGCTCCAGGCATTGAAGGTTGTTGCGATCGCGCGCAAACTCACCGCGATACAGCACCAATTTTTGAAACATTGAACAGCTGCACCAGCAAGTTCTTATAAATACCGCCAATATGTCAAACAAGCAAGGAAAGATGGTATGCTCATAACCTAGTTCTCACGCGTCTCAAAACTGCTTGTTGTCCATAGCTAATCACTTCTTTCTTCTAGGCCGGTTACGTACGTATACCCCGAGCGCGCATGCGACGTCGATATCGTATCTCTCTCTTATGAATCAATCACGCTGACTTGGACGAAACAGATCAACTGGCGCATGCGAGTCACTCTGAATGATGGACGAGCAATGACCGGTCAGATGCTTGCTTTCGATAAGGTACATCATCTTCCTCTATCGTCACTATGAACATTCAAGCTGACTGGAACCTAGCACATGAACCTCGTCCTTGCGGATACCGAAGAGTTTCGACGCGTCAAGCGCAAGCAGAACAAGCCCGCTGCCCCTGGCGCAAGCGGCTCGGCTTCCCTCGTCGAGTCTGAGGAGAAGCGAACTCTTGGTCTCACAATCGTCCGAGGCGCTCACATCATTTCCCTCTCTGTCGAGTCTCCTCCTCCCGCTGACCCCAGCGCCCGACTTGGAAAGAGCGCGCCTGGTGGAATCTCTTCTGCTCTTGCTGCTGGTCCCGGCGTCGCCCGACCTGCTGGTCGAGGAGCTGCCCCTCCTTCGCTGGCTGTATGTGCCCCTATTCTCTCAACAATCATACATGAATGCTAACACTTCCCAGGGTCCTGCTGCCGGTGTTGGCGGCGCTCCCCCTCCTGGTTTCCCCGGTTTCCCTGGCGGTGCTCCTGGATTCCCAGGCCCAGCTGGTCGTGGTGGTAAGTTCACCAGATCCCAATACACCCACAGAGTCTCTAACCATTTTCAAGCTCCTCCCCCTGGCTTCCCTGGAACCTTCCCTCCTCCAGCTGGCTTCCCCGGAGGCGCCCAGTTCCCTCCTCCCGGTTTCAACCCCGGTGGTCCCCCACCTCCTGGATTTCAGCCTCCTCCCCGAAGATAGGTTATGTAGATGCTGGGTAATTGGGGTAATTCTGCTGGTCCAAAACAAGGCCGTCACATCTTTTACAAGGCTGAGAACGTCTTGCATGTCGTCGAACCAAAGGACCATGGATACCGGAAGCAAATGTCGATATTTTGAGTTTGGGTCATACAAAAATGTATGTGAATTTCTTCATGGCGCTCTACCATTCTCCATCAGTGTTAACAAGCTTGCCAAGAACTTTACTACAGAGCACTTGAGGCGCATGGTGGTGTATTGAACTAGAAGTGGTTTGTGTTTTTAGGGTAATCAGCCACTTCAAAGGCTATGAATTGATGGTGTTGAAATATCATGGGTCATTTGTTGCTGCAATAGTGTACAAAAGTTCAAGCCGGAATTGAAGAGCTTTGAAATCATCACAAACCCATTTCCAAACTCGATCCATCATAGGGTCAAGGAGACAATTGTGGTTTTCCGAGCACAGGGAAGTATCGAAAACTGTCGAGGCCAGTAACTCTATTTTCATTAGATGCCGACTTATGCTTCGATAGCAGAGTTATACTGGAAGGCATGTTTGATGGCTTTGTTCACGAACGGTTGACAGGCTGACTATTATTGTGTGTATAACAGGTCTATATCAGTGAATTCTGTCACCGTAGCGCTATCAGATCTTGGTGGGCATTGTGTCTTGGGTAATGTTAGTAACATTTTGCAATATTTAGTGAAAGTTCGAGAGAGCTGGCTATCAAAAGAATGTTGGCTCATCTATGGTATTCAGATCTATTGCCTCATTCTTCTGGTTACTAGCGGCGTTGCAAGTTCGTTTCGAGCGTGTACTTGATCAATACATATCACCAATGCATCGTTGCAAATATCTCCAGTGTATTCCAACCGATCAACAATACTGAATCATTATTTTTGACTGTGACAATTGTAATCTGAAGGAATCACCTAGGTTTCGCCCATCCCGCTCAATTCCATATCTCGTTCAAAACCAAACCAACTCCCAGAGCGCCTCATGAACCCAACCTAACCTATACCTTTTGAACTTCAAATGCCGACAGCGTGGCTAAACACCTTGGCAGCCAACTGGCTGAGCAGTCTTGACTTGTCATCCTGAGGAAGCTCCTGGAAAACAGAGTACACGCTCTTCCCCTTGGCGTCACGCACAGCTCCCAGCCTGTTTCCCGCAACGGCACCCGCAACAAGACCTGGCACGTTGGCGACGATAAAGCCTAGGGCGCCGCCACTAGCACCACCAATCATGCTCCAGAATCTGCCAGTAGGGTGATTATCCCTACCCTCGGCCATACCCTCTTCGCGCATCATCTCCTCAAACACATCACTGAACTGCGCATTCTCAGTCTGCTCGCGGTCCTGTGGTGGAGCTTGACCTCCTGTAGCTTGGTTTGTGAAGAAGTTCCATGCCCACGAGTACGGGCTCTGGCGTGGTCCAGCGCCACCCTCTGTCTCAGTCTCGGGAATATCGTCAAAGGGGTCTGATGGGGTGCCGGTGTTGAAGAGCTTGCGTTGGGCGTCGTACTCGCGACGGCGTGTAGGCTCGGAGAGGGTGAAATAAGCATCGTTGACAAGCTGGAACTTGCGAGTTCGCTGGGCTCGCTCTGGGGAATCATTGGAGACGCGGTCAGGATGCGTCTTTAGAGCGGCGCTGAAGACATTTGTTAGTCATGTCGCCAGCTGGAGTCATGTGCAGCTGGAGTCATACCGCTTGTAAGCATCCCGAATCTGCTGAGTGGTCGCTGTTTCAGGGACCTCGAGAATAGCATCTGAGCAAAGCTTGGTTAGCTGTCGCATTCGTATGTAGTGGGGTCCATCATGGAAGCTTACAGTAGTTGGGGGGAGCTCCAGAACTCATGATGGCTTAGTGTGATGGGGAATAGGTTGCCCAGGCAAGGAACGGAGGCTTGTAGCGAACGAATGTTCTACGATTTTGGTAAAGGATGGAGATGCCAAATTGCAGCAGGTTCGTAGGTAAGGCAAGTTTGTACTGGGGATAGAGATAAGAGGTAGTGGTGGTGGTGAACCAAGGTCCCCTCCTCAAACCGTTCCAGGCCCAGGGCGGAAGTGTCAACGTCATTGTGGCGGTGCGTGACATATGGTCGTGGCGATCCAATCAAGTAACTTGTTTCCATGTCTAAACGTTGGGTATCTCAAACTAGAACTCCAACCAATTATCTTCTCAAAGGAAGATATCATATACGCATCCCCGGCATCGCTATGCTTTCCCCTTTGAAAAACACTAATAGAGATAAAATAAAGACGTGAAGAAGAAAAGAAAAGCGAAAAAAAAAGGTCTTGGTGAATATCGTGTAAAGATTCATACCCAAGAATGAGATTGTTTCCGTTTTATATCCGTGTCATATCTTACCAGCCAACCAACACTCGTATTCTTTCTCCAAATCCGTATATTGCGTTTACATGGAGTTCCCTGGTGGCTTTTCTTGGTCCCCTTCGTTTATTCTGTATGACAAATGCTTCATTCCATTCCCTGCTCTAAGAATTTCTGGGCTCTCGAGAGCGCATCGGCCGTGATATTATTGGCGTCGGCTACTCGTCCAGCTTTCTGATAATGTGCTGCCAGCACCCACATGTCGCGAATGACGCGCAAGTTGTTGTCGCCGCCGTGCGCCAATTCTCTCTTGGAGATGGCGTGTTGTAGGTTCTGTTCAGCCATGGCCCAATCTTTCTTCTCTTCCTGCACTCGAGCCAGCATCTTGCATGCGTATGCGTGAAATCGGTCGTTGGATCTGGGTCCTGTATTGGTTCTGGTGACGTCGAGTAGGTTAACGGCGAGCTCTTCAGCTTTGACTTTGTCGCCGACATCCATTTGTGTGAATTCTAGTCGTAATGCTTCGACTCGTAACCGATCCGCATCGATCACGTCCGACGTCTTGGCTTGCGCTTCAGACATTCTCTCTAGGGCTTGGTACATGGCCTCCTGTCGCTTGCCCAATTCGCTTCCCTTTCGCAGCCGTGTTCTCCCATCCCAAATCAGCTGTTCGTAAAGCCAAAGCCGATGCGCATCTGATGTTTCGATGTGCTGACCCAAAAGATCGACGTTTCGTAGCCAGGCTTGGCGTAGTAAGTGGCACAAGTAACTCCGCCCCTCGTCAGAGTGGTAGTCGCAATTCCGTAATTGTTGGAGGATGAGGAGGAGAGGATGCTGGGCGGGGAGTTGTCGTTTCGCGAGTACTGTAGCGTGATCTAGGAACAGGCCCAAGAGTTGAAGATGCCCCCTGTCCACCATATCGAAGATCGTATCTAGTACGTGCCAGATTAGGTCGGGATGATCCTCGCTTAGAACAAACTCGAGCACGTAGAACCCTCGTCGTGCAGCCATTCCCGCAAGGTCTCCCTTGCCGTGATACCAAAGATCGAAAACGAGCTCGAAAATCCGATACATTGTGCGGCTGTCCTGAATAGGGGGCGAGTTTGGATTTGCTAAGTAGGCGGACATAGGATCTGATATATCGGGAAGGAATTCTAGCCTGGACTGACTCCAGTTGAAGACACTGCCGAGTACTTGCTCGAGGTTGGCGTAGGGCCCCGTATTTGACGGCCGGACCAGGGTCATTGTCATGTCCGTGTCATCCTGATCCTGGATTTCTTCCGGCGATGTTGAAGACGAAGATGAGTCTTGGTCGTCAACGGTGCCTGTGCTAGATTGTTCAAACGTCGTCTCGGTGTCTTCGGTTTCTGCTCTTGTTTCTGTCTTCATACCTGTCCCCATCTCCGCCTTCATGTCCACATCGACCTCTGCTGCAGGAGTAGGTGCTGCAGAGTTATTGGATGTACCTTTTCGATATGTGCGCTTTCTCAAATTCCACTTCTTTAAACGCTTCTTAAACATCTGTTCTCTTTGAATCACGAATCAGCTTTTTCTTCCCAACCCCTCGGTTCTTTTCTGTTAGGGAGGGGGTTATGACTGGGGAAGGGAGGGTTGGCTATCCCACTCACGTTGCTGCGAAACCATATCTAGCCTGCAGGATGGCCATGGTCTCATTCAGCTTCCTGTTGTCTTTGATGTAAAGCTTCTTGATGATTTCCCGCATCGACTCCCACTCATCCTCCGAATGCTCCTTTGTGTATGTCCTGTCATCCACCGGTGGCGGACAGCCCGGAAGCCGGGGAGCCAGGACTGGCAGACTGGACGACATGATGTTCTATCATCAAGCGAAGTGGGATGTGATTTGGGTGCAACAGCAGTACTGTATGTAATAGATTTTGGATCAAACCTAGTAGGCAGTAGAGTTGCAGGGGTTGGTTTGGTAGGTAAGTAAGTAGCCCGATCAGTGACTGTAATAGTGTACCGTAACGGCGGTAGTGAAATTCTTGGCAGCAAGTTCCAGTTGCAGAGGTCAGTTAGCCAAAAGTCGATCGATAGCTTCTGTAAGTGCAATCGAGTGTAACTGTAGCTGTAGCTGGCTGATGTGTATGTCGATATCGGCAGTGACATCGGCATGCCGGACCGTTTCTTGGATGTGCATGGCGAATGGGTACTTAACATGTCAAGTACGCCTCGTGTGTTTCTTTTAGTCTTCAACTGCCCGGCAGATAGAAGCCGTTTACAAGTCTCGGGGATAGTTTCATCTGATTGGATAGGAGAGTTCCCTGCATGCCGGGTATGATCTAGGCTTGTTCCGGGTAGGTTCGGAGGTCAAATTGGCATGCTCTTTGGTCTCGAATCCGTTCGATTCACTGCTTGTTCCTGGTGTGAGCGGTAGAAAGTTGGGTGTCAAAGTTGACAGCCTCATCAGTAAACTAAAGGCACAGTAGCTCGGGACGTAGCATGTGCTCTTCATCGTCGGTACCCAATTCCAGTCCAGGACGGTTTAGAAATGTGGAAATTCACTAAGTCAAGACGGTTTGACTGTTTGACACACGATGGATCCACAGGGGCAGTTCTATAGTACAGAATAATCTTTAGCAGTTACGAGATTCCCAGTTTGTGTCAGAAACGAGCTTTGGTGATGACCTCACTAGCTTGACGGCCCACTTCCCGAACAATGTCGGACCGCGTTGACAACTGGCTGTTTTCTCTGACCCTGAGCAACACTTACCACTGTAACTGATTTTGAACCATCATTCATGACATCAGTTTCTCAGGGTCAAACTTTTCCATCTTGGTTCATCATCATCCTCTCCTTTCTTGATTGAGCCAGCAACAAAACCAAGCTTTGTATAATGAAAAGTAGGTACGTAACGTCAAAGATGCGGTGGCGCTTTAGGCGAACTTGCATTGTCGAGGTATCCTGATTTCGATTTCTGCATTTGCTTCTTCTGCATCTGCATTTTTTAAAAAGACATCGAGTACAAAGTTGTGTGACATACCAAGCCTACTACTGCACGTTCTAATGAGCTTAAATCCACTCTCTTCGGCCTTGCTCCGATGCTTATTTGCCCAATTGGAGTTGAAGATTCCAGCAAGGATCATCATCAGTGTTGTGCAGTCAAGTTCATCAGTCAGGCAGGTTCAGCTCGGCGAACTATTTCATTCGTCCGTCCTCCACAGATTTTTCACTATTCAACCGTTTCAAGGGTATTATCCGTACTTCCCTTCCCTTCCCTAGCCTGCCTAGGGTACTGTAGTCCGAACCCAACCTATGTGATCGACTGATCCCCAGCTAATTAGGGTTACTATACACCCTTCAGGCTTAGCAGCCCTGTCTCTCTATTCCCACAAGCCCCAATGCAAGTGCTAGCTGTCAATCTTTGTACATTGGACAGGGTTACTTGATGGCTTGTTTCCCTAGCAGCCTAACTTGCTATGCTGTACAGTTCGTGCAGTAGTCAGTCAACTTAGTACTGGTAGACATTCACCTTCAACAGGAACGCCAAGTCTTAACTTCTATTGGCAATTCATTCACCATTCCATCCATGACACCAGCTAGTGCATCCGTAGCGCGACCAATAGTCGCCACTCACCGATCCCAAATAGGATGGACAGTTGCATTCGGCCCTAGTCACCATCTACCGACGAGACAACTGTTTCTGTGTGCTACGCCCTCTTGAAACTTCCATGATAGGCTCAGCGCCTTCTCGAAAACGCCATCCACGGTCCGTTCATTTGCATATGTATGCCGAGCGCCACCTACCAGCACTACCGGATACCAAGCTTTTGTCAATTCGGAAGCTGCCAGCGACCTAACCGAACCCACAACTCCTGCAAGTCTAGGTTCCTATCCCCGTTAGCCTGCAGACTCTCAAATTCCCTACCCGTACCTAAGTCATAGTTCGAGTCTCATATGCTCAGGCCACTTGGGCGCCAGCCCTTGATGCAGGCGCAGCTCGCATCCTTGGCCTAGACGAGGTTAGAACCGCCTGTATATAGCCTGAATCGGCCGAGAAGACAGCCGTGGATGCAGCCACATCCCTGCGCTTCGGTCGATTATTCCGCACCCATATACATATCCGTACGTCCACACGGAAACAACGAGGTCGCTAGTTCACGTGCAAGCGGCAAACACGTACCAGAGTATGTTTCTATTCATGAAGGATTCAGCCGTCTCTTGGCATTGTTGTCGTTGACTTCTATGTGGCACATACCGATATAGGGAGTAAGTCGCTAGTTGCTCTTGAATCTTGTAGCGGTGGATATTCCCGTTCAACTCGGATTCCCTACGGTGCTCGACATCGCTGCAACAAACTTGCCTCTTCGATCTGTTGGTGAAATTTGTTTTAGTCTCGCTTGTTTTGTAATCCTTTTTTGTCGATGTTGAGTAAACATATTCTGGACCTATTGTTTGAACCGCCTCTGTTAGTTATTAGTGGGCTCGTGATTGAGATCTACTTCGCCATCCTCCTGGTTGACCGATACACGCGGACCCATTCAAGTCCACACATGTTCAGAGTTCTCAGCCTCTGAAGGGTAGTCACGGATGTCGTTGCGAATGGAATAACATGCAGGACGCGATGCAGTTTCGTTACTGGGCTTCACATAGGGGTGAGCATTGAATCGCAGACCGTATGGTCATTCACCTATATGAGGCTTGGGTCCGTCGCGCTTGATCCCCCGCAGACCGTTCACAAGATGCTAGAATTCCGGTGACCTCGCAAGCTTCTTCAAAACCGGAATTTCCGATGTTTCTTGATACTCTGTCGTTAGACATTGTGTGGAGGATCCCTGTGCTGAACCCATACAACGTCTCGAGGGTATTATAATCCACCTTGGCAAGGATATGAAAGGAAAAGTCCCCAGTTCCCGACTGCAAACCCCCTTGGTCGTTACCGTTACGTTTCCATGTGCTGGAGAGAGTAAGGGGCTTGTAAAGTCCAAGTGTGAATGCATGATTTCCTCGATATTCTTGGCAGTAGGAGAGAAACATCGTGGGAACTGTTCGAGAACACAAGGACTGTTGAGGATGGTGTCTTGAGCCTTGAATACGGCGTGCTAATCATCTCATCTCCCACGGTCGAGGTCCTAACAGGGAATGATAGGTCGAAAGTCCACATCATGTTCCACAACTTGGTAGGTGGCCTACCCAGGGAGGGACAATTTGTCGCCAGGGCTGTACTCTATTGATGAAAATCGAAGTATCTTTACTTCGGTCGCCTAGTGGAGTCAACGAAGACTCTCTCATGTTATTATCGAGCAGTTGACACTGGTGCGGCTGAATGTGTTTCTGCCCCTTGCCCCACGAGTTTAACCTGTCTCACAACGCCTTATGATAGCTTCCCGCGCTCTAGATCATTGTGCTAGTAGTACTAGAGATATGATATGTTCAAGAGGAACCACAAACACTAGCGTTTGTTCTTCTGGCGCACGAATCGCGGATGATCAACCGGAGGCGGCGAACTTGGGTGTGGGTTCAGGGATGTTGGGGTGCACAAACAAACGATCTACCCTTCAGATGCTACGCTTTCTTCCATTGCATGGTCACATATCTTACTACAGGAGGATATAGCTTTGACAAGAAAAGCTAAGCAGTGTTGGTGTAGCTTAGAGCGCGATTGATTCTGTGGTTCTCGTACTTGTCATAACTAGGCAGGTAGGCAACGGCCCTAGATTCCTGCTCTTTGTCCCGGGCAGGTACCCTCTTTCACGTAGTTTCATAGATTTTTTGTCGAGTAGGTAAGTAGGGGCTGAGGTTGTGCGTAATGATATGGTTGGCGGGCGAGAGGAGAGAACAGCCTACTTGCCGTTGGCTGCCAGGGGCTGGTGAGAAAGACCAGGTAGGTAGCTGCAGTCATCGGATGTATGCATTAGCGACTTTATTGATTCGTACATGCCATTCAATGCAGCAATATCTACGTGTTTGCCTCTAAAATAAAGGGAAGGGGCGACTGTCATGTGGAATTGCGATGCTTCATCACCTTGCATCGACCACCCCTACACCGAATGGGATAAGCAAGACAATGTTCAGTTTGCTTCTTGCTTGTAGCAACCCAAGATTAGTATCCTAACCGCCGGCACTTTCCCTGGACTTCTTATTGCTGACCGAGTGGAAGGTCTCATTAATGTGTGACTACCTGTTGGGTTTAAAGGAGGCACAATTTCCAGGCCCCTTGGGGAAATCACTACCCTTACAGTCGAAAAAAAGGAAGTGGGACAAGGAGAAAACTTGTTGGCCAAGTCATACAACCTGCACGGGAGCACCGGCCTCGTTTTCTTCCCCTCCAACAGCTCTCTGTAACGATAACCGTGAACAACATTACAAATCAGGTACTGGTGTGCGGGCGAAACTGCGTGCGATGGCATCAGAACGAAGCTCTACAACTGGTATGGCGGTATCAACTGATAATCATCGGTCAGCCATGCATTTTTCGAAGAACTCAGGCCCGATATAGTCATTTGGAAGGCCAAGACTGTAATCAAAGTGTGTCGGGCATTCGCACAGGCCAGAGACTTGGCCTGGAGAGCTATAAAGGACAATCACACAGCATTGCATCGGGGCTTGCCTCCCGCAAGATTCTGCAAGCACGCGCCCCCCCGAAGGTTATATGTATGCAGGCTCGTGGACATACGGCGAACTGATCCGCACGAATTATGAAGTTTGCCTACTGCAAGGACAATAAGAGTCCCTTAACTTCCGCACTGGTCAGCCTTGTTTTTTCACGAAGGAAACACTGCGAGTGGGAGAGATACGAACTACCCATTGCCAATAAGGAGGTACTCGCAGAGTGAAGCTTACAGTAGTAGTACCAGGCCTACCAGTTGCAGCTAGTGTACTCCTGTCAACATTCGTTTCTTGCGGCCTACGGTACTGTCTAGCTTGTTAGCTAATAAGTAGTCTATCACATAATTAAGGTTATTGGAATATTGCTCCGATCTCGTTAGTGGAAACTTGAGGCTCTCTTGAATTCTTTCTCATTACGCAGTAGTCAGATAGTCCTCTCCGCTTCGCTGCATTCTGTGGCAGTAGAGTGTGTACGCTATACGGATAGGATACTCTCAAGTTATGCCACTGACCGTTGGCGACATGTCAGAATCGCAGGCGATGTATTTTACCATCAGGTGCACCGTAACCCATTGTGGCTTTCTGCGGCGTTCTCAGCACGCTGGCAAGTTATGGGCTTGTCGACTAAAGAACGAGACGAAACTGAAACCAGTGAACAACAATATTAGTATCTGCGTATATATATCCATTCCCCCACCATTTTAGATTGCAGTCTAGAAGATTAATGTCAACTTGTCTGATTAACCCCGCCGAGATCAGATCACGATGTGACCCATGGCCTGAAACTCACTGGAACCTCTAGTCTACGTCTGATAGGATACTCGCTCTGAGAGTGCCCCATGGAGAAACTTTTCAAACCTATAAAATTCGAACATGGTTCGTAAAGCTAGATGACCATTAGTTCGAGACTAAGCTAAATGATCACCACAAATCTAGACTGACGTCCTAATCACGGGCATTCAAGTCTCGATCTGCAGTGTTGTCAACAGCCGCAAGTGGTATCGAGATGGTTGAATTGCCTCTTTGGGTAAACTGTCTTGTGCTTCATTCAATCCAAGTTATGGGGTTGATGATTCTGGCGGTTCACCTGTGTGATGAGCCGGAGTTTTTTTGTTGGCACGAAAAGGGGCAGCGAATCTCCATTTGTACGTAGCACTGAACTTCAACTCTATTTTGCACAACGTAGCTTTATATACCTAGACATGGCCAATTGTCTGTTATCCACTTTTTTCTTAACATGATATCCATTGGTACCTACTGGTTGATTCTCAAGTGAGAGATTCTTTCTCCCACTTCAAATACCCTCAACACCTATGCTAATGGTCGTAAATGCTCATGACACTTCTCCATACTCGTGATAAATATTTCGTAGTAAATTACCCTATACTTTCGATCGTCCCGGAACCCGGAAGCATTTTCAGCCGGAAGAAGATGACGCACGGACCAGGATCCGCATCAACAGCCATAAAATCTCGAACGCACTGTTGAAGCTACGCTTTTTCTTTTCTCTTTTCTTCTTCGTGCGGCTGGCATAACATGAAATTTTTATACCCGTGTTGCTCGAATCCTTGTCTCCGTGGATATAATCGCAGCGTCAGTTATGCCCCAGATTAATCAAAATTGCAGGCCCGCCCTACCATCGTTTGGCTTCGGTGTTCTGTCACACTGGAGTCGTGGTTGGGAGGCAGGACAAACCAAAATCTTTGCCTCGTGATATGTATTTGCATGCAATTCTGCTTGCTTGGTGCTTTGGAATGTTTTCCGACACTCAACAACGACCATGCGCGTAGAAATGGAAATAGTGCAGTCATGGGTCAATATGACCGCGGTCTATTATCTAACCCGAGTTATGATGATGACATGGTTAGCCTTTTGTCCCTAAACTCCTATTGCCTGTTTCGATATGATGTATGCGCGTCCTTGACTAAAACGCATTTCATTCGCGCCAAGGTTCTCATTGTAAGACGTAACATCTGTTTCTACTGATGATTGCCTTAATCATCCTCTCCAACCTTCTGCAGCTTGCCCATCTCGCGTTTAGCACCCGCCTCGCCAATGAGTCTCACTCGGTCAAGACGGACGGTCTCTCCATCGCCCTCGCCTCGCTGGACGTAGATCACAAGACTTGATGTCTTCTGAAACTTGACATATCGCAGGCTCAGGTTAACTGTTCCGTCAGAGTTCCAGTCCTCGGGACCGATCTCGATTGCCTGTGTGGGCTCGGTATCGTCGGCTTCGCCAAAGTCGAGGTTGTGGGTGCGGTTGATGTACAGGTGAATGTTGCCAGGTCGCATCACATCTTCGTCGTCCTTGGGAGGGAGAGAGGTAAGCTGTAACACATGTATTAGTCAAGGCGCATACAGTACGAAGAAGTGATGAACTTGCTTGAAGGGTGTGAAGCTTGACGATGGATTGGAAAGGGACGTAGAGAAGCATCTGATCGTCAGCGCCGCTTTGAACGTAGTCCTTGGATGTTCCCTTGCCGTTACGAAGGCCACTTGGCTTGGAATCATCGAACAGAACCCGAACACCACCACCGGCAGCCTCATCGGCATTGAGAACCTCGAGATCTCGGAGCTCTATTTGATCGGTGATATCACTGTAGCCCCGGGGTGCTTCAGCACCCTTCCACTTGCCAACATCGCTGCTGCCCGAGCCCGAGCCTGTGGCTGTGGTTGTGGCTGTAGGTGTGGTTGCGCCTGGGCCCGAGTCATCGCCAAGAAGGTCAACCTCAGCTACAAGCTTCTGGACAATGGCCTTCAGCTTATGAGGGTCAGCGCCCTGAACCTTGTCGATTTCTTTTCGATCCCGGAAGATGAGGAATGTAGGGAGGGCCGAAACGTTGTATTCTCGGGAGAGGTCAGTTTGCTCATCGCTGTTGATCTTGGCGAAGGTGACGAGCTTGGGGCGCGAGAGTTTGCTGGCAAGGGCCTCGTAGATAGGAGCAATTTGCTTGCAAGGACCACACCAGTCGGCGTAGACTAAAGAAGGGGCATGTTAGCTTCCATCGCTATTCGTGATCTGTCACTCGAGATGCAGCGGGATGGCGGGGTATCGGCCATGTGGAAGAAGAAAGCAACTTACAGTCAGCGACAACGATGCGTGATGACCTGAGGAGAGAGTCAAACTCGCTCTTTGAGCTTATCACAACAAGATGTTCCGACATGATGGAGACTTGTGACAGTTAAGCTGGATGGGATATGATGGTGTGGCAGGTACAATTAATGAACTGGGGACCTCTAACTAAGCGTTGAGCCATCCAATAGAAATTGATCATCTGGAGGGGTCATTGTTATACCGGGGTTGGCGTCATACGGCCAATGAGAGGCAAAATCATGGAACAATAGTGGAGAATGGATCTCAACAATGGAAATCCGGAGTGTAAGTTTGTGCTTCTATGGTTGTCATGACATTGAGCTATGTTAACTTCAGCTTCATGCTCTTGTTGACAGTTTAAAAGAACAGAGTTTTCAAAATAGCCAAGCCCTGATACCGACAGGACTACACAATATGAAATTGAGCATTGGTACCAACTACCGGCTTGACTATCTTCCTTCTTGGTCTTGTATTTGCTTCTTAGTTTCTTACATTTGCGTATGGTCTTTGTTTACTGCCAGCCTTTGTTTTTTGGAACTTTGATAGAGTCGCAACTTCTGTTACCAGTGACCCATTCACTGGGAAAGTCCATACGGTTAATAACGTATGTTCATATCAAAAGTTTGAACCAAAATGTGAACTGAAAATGATGCATGAGATGAATACTGAAAGTTTAGGAGAGGCCAAGTAAATCAACCCTTTATTCTCTTCCCAAGAAAGTTGTTAGTAACTCCTATAAAACGGCATAAAAATACGAGCCTTTGTGTCATATTGTACTGTGGCAATGGATTTGTCTGATGGCAACTATGTGGCCCGCCAGAGAGAGGCATTGAAGTTGCATTACCGAGCGTGGAAGCAGGTGTTTGGTACTGGCATCAACAAGAGATAGACACCAAATGGGACAAACACCAGACCGGAAAGCCCATCTGATAGCTGCCTACCCTCCTCTCGGGCGGTAGTAGGCAGCACTTCCTTCCCTCCTTCCTACCTTTTAAGTTATTTCTTTATGCACCACAGGGAGCAAAATCGTGCACTTGAATTTTCGTCTTTCGTTCTCCTTACATGGAAAACCTACTATCTAAACGCCAGCCAGCATCATCACGGAAGTCCCGTATCATCATGCCAGACCATGGCAAATGGTCACTTCGATCTCGAGTGGCTGAAAAAAAATCTCTGGCCCCTTCAGACTTGCTTGGAGTTTACTGCCAAATGTCAATCTGAGTGTCGAAACCACCCTCACTCTCCATAGCGGTAAGCAATAACCCACGCGTTGGATCAACTGTTGTGCTAATAGAGGAAAGGCTCTCAACTATTGCATTTTAGAGCAGACATCGGACCTCCCACTCCTTTTCTCGTCTCATCTACCTCTACTGCCTTCGACCCGAGCGCACCAAGTTTTCCTCAGTTCAACAGACTCCCACCTGAAATTCGAGCTGCTATATGGAAGCTATCATTTGGCCCCCCGAGAGTCTTTCGCACAACCGCCACCTCTGCTATCAAAGGGTTGTTGCCTATGGCAGTGAACCACAAGCCGCCCTCTGCCACCAAGGCCTACAGAGAGGCAAGAGAAGTTTCACTGCAGGTCGGCAAGTTCCTCTTCGGCGTGCAGGGAAGCAAAATAAAAAGCCTGTGGTTTCGTGTCTCTAAGGATATATTGTATTGGGAGCAGAAAAGCTTTGATTTCTCCTCGCTCCTTGATCTTGATGATGACTTTCTCTGTTATGACCTTGACCATGTTGAGAACATAGCCATTGACCATCAGAGTTGCAATCGCCTGATGACTTGTGGCGATGTCGGCGTTGTAAGCCTTATATTCCCGCAGACGAAGGAGCTACTCCTCGTTCTTTCCCACGGGAGTCTGCGGGATAGCGATGTTCACTTTTCCTATACAAAAAAGGAGGACATGCCACAGTTTGAAACTCCAGAGACTTTTGTGTCTTGGAAGGTAATAAGGAAGGAGATCATGGAGTCGTATAGGGAGTATAAGGAGTTTGCGGATGAAGACGATGTGGAGCCCAAGCTTTCAGTACCCAAACTCTATGCGGTTGAGGCTGTTCCTGTCCGTGGGAAATCAAAGGAGTGAACGGTAGATGAGCCATCTGTGGAGGATGTAGTCGAGTTTCTGATCACAAAAGTAGAGGATTGATGTTAGGTATCTACCATGGGAAAGCCCCAAGAATAGCTCAGCAGCTGACAATGTTCCCTCCTCAATCTCTATATTAAATTGACCAGCGTACATTCACAACAGGAAACTTGCTCAGTCAAAAAACAAGTGGTAGTGAGCGACTCAAAGATCTCCGTTCCCTAGTTTTGGCTCAGCTACCTCGGATAGCGTCTTGCTGTTATGCACCTGAACATTTTTCTAGAACCTAGAAGAATAACCCCCAGCGTCCAAAGTCCTTGACCGATGAACTCGGTCCTGAGTCGGCGGATAGTAAACTTGTGCCTGTGCCCTTCTACGCATTCCAGGACCTGCATCATAGGGTGACGAGTACTCCGCCACTTGAGTAGTCTGTTGTGTAGGAGTAGAAGTCCAGTATGTAGTTTCTAACGTTTGTGGCATGGTTACGGGACCAGAATATGTGCCCGAACCCCCATTTACCGACCGTCTCAACAACCACCGAGTTATGTTACCCAGCTCCCCCATGAACCACAACCCAATAAGAATAATCAGGATAGTCAGCGGGATGGCAACAGCCCAATAAAGCCACTGAGAGTAAGGCATATCTCTCACATCACTCGTGTTCATACCGAAAATACTCGAAACAGCGCTGAGGGGGAGAAAGACGATCGTAACAAGCGTGAAAGCATAAATGGCTCTTTCTTGTCGATCTCGCGTAAAGTCCATCTTATAAGCAATAGCGCGCTCAAGATCCTCAGAGAATTCACTGAAGCGTCGAAACTCGAACTCGCGCTGCTCGATAAGGCGTGAGCATTCTAGGAAGAAGAGACCGCGGAGACCGCCCGCATCCGTTGGCGACAGCTTGGAAGTTGAGGTCATATCAAAGAGGAAGTCATCATCGAGCCCCATATAATCGTTGGCTGTTGCCTCTTGGGCATAGCCGATAGGGGCAATTCGCGCGTAGTCGTCTTCTTGTCGATGAGAGTAAGTCGGAGGTGGAGGGACCGTCTCTGCGTAGTGTCGTTTGTTGTGCTGTCTCTCTGCGTCTTTTAACGCTGTTTCATGCTCGAATTGGCTTATAACAATATCCACTGTATCGATGGCGGTCAAGGACTTTCGCAGTCGAGAGATGAGTGACTTTTGCTTGTAGAGTGTTCGCTTGACTGCTATCAGCTCTTGTTGTACTAGGTCGAGCTGATGTTGGAACGACCTATCCGAAGGCTTCGACGTGATTGCATTATCCTATCACTGTTAACTGTGAATGACAAAATAATTCTTTTTGGTGAAACAAACCAGAGAATTGAGGTATTGCGAGTAAGTGTCACAAATATCATCAGACTTGCCAACTTGGTCCTGTAACAGACCCATCGCGATAAGCGAAAGAACCTCAAGCGGCAACACTGCAGCTTTGTCCAGTAGACTCTTCCCACACAGCCCCTGAACAAGCTTTTTCGATCCCATCTCAATAAGGGCCTCTGCTCTTTTTATTCTGCTGTCCCATTTGAGCTCGTCCTTAGAGCTATAGACCATGCCCATGACGATGTA
Source organism: Fusarium longipes (assembly GCA_013618495.1). Classification (NCBI taxonomy): domain Eukaryota; kingdom Fungi; phylum Ascomycota; class Sordariomycetes; order Hypocreales; family Nectriaceae; genus Fusarium; species Fusarium longipes. The sequence goes on along the minus strand of JABFEY010000069.1, from coordinate 167,281 downwards.
TAGCCATGCTTTGGAAAGTTCGACTGGCAGCTCGACTTCGGCACGCTCCTCTTTCGAGGAATGGGCAAAGATGTTTTGAAGAGCGAAAAGATTTCGAGTCAGGTATCTAAGCGATGTCCTAAGATTGCCGGGAATGTTGTCAAATGATGGGCGCAGGAAATCGCCGTCGATAGAGGGCAACTTTCAAAGTTAGCATGTTCTTTACCAGACTTCGTAGGGACCTTTACCTCGATCATAACTCTGACAGCCCCCCAGAACTTGTCAACCATAGGGCCATTGAAACTCAAAGGAATGAAGAAACTAAAAACGATATCGGCAGCGTTGAAAATGTCGATCTTCTCCTGGTATGCCCGGCGAATAGTGTCACTCCCATTGGCTTCAACTCGATCGGCCAGTTCGTTCAAATACTCGTAGCACTCCGTCCTAGTTGCTGACTTGCAGGATTTGTATGCCTTGCGCTCCGACAAGGTCGTCTCACTTGTCAAGAAACTCTCAGCGGCATTCAGCTGAACCTCCAGAAACTTGAGCCCCCCATTCTGGACACTTAGACCTTTGAGGCCTCCTGTTGGCAAGGCTAGTATATGGGCGAAATCATTGATCTTGGTTTTGCCTTTTCCACTATGCGTAGTAGGTAGCAGATGAGGTTCTGGGCGAAGAATAGCACGCGGAGGAGGCTCAGGCAGGGGGCCAAGCTTCATAGTCAGCTTGAGCGGCACAGATCGATTGCTGGAAGCCAGTTTGAGGAGCCTTGGCCATGCTTCAGCAGTGATTGCTTGTTCTTTATGCCAGAATTCTGGTAGGTTAGGCCAGAAGGTCTGGAACTTGGACAGGAACTTCTAAACAGAAACTATTGTAAGCAAGTAAACTTCCAAGAGGCAACCGGAGACTGCTATGTTTGAGGTGTCTCCCAGGTCTGGACTCGCTCCAGGGCCTTATGTTAAGGTCGACTCACAAACCACGTCTGGCATTCTTCAACTTCGAATGACCAGACAACCGAATCTCCGTATTCTACTAGAATCCTTCCTTGACGTTCAGTTGTCAGAACACGAGCTGGATGTTCTTTGATCTCGATGGCTTGGCCATACAAATCCTCTCGAGTCATGGTTCCACATGTTACTATCAGACCTGTCCCAAGGTTGTACAGTCAGTGACTAATCTACACAAAAACAACAAGCCAGACTTACTGTTATCAAGGGTAAGACACCAGAGCTGGGAAATGTGAAAACACTCCCCACGTTCTGTATTTCTCAAACGGACGACAGCCTGTTCCATATCCCTCGCTGCAGTGTTCCTTGAGTACTGGACCTGTAACAGTGTCTGGGCAGGGAACAGAGATGAGCTGGTAGCTGCTAGCAGGCCCGAGTATTGCTCGAGTGAGAAGTATGGAATACAGATCCACCTAGCTGAGCCAGTGACTGTCTCAGTAGTTGGTACTTCCTGCTTGAGCGATCTCAAGGGCACTTCGATGTATTTAGGGTCCAAGTAGCCGACCTTTGCACCCTTGGGATTGGTTCTTGTTTTGACGCAATTCTTCTTGACGTCTGCGCGAAGTCTTGAGATGGCTTTCTTCTCTAGTTCGGAAAGACCAGAAATACGGCTAATTTCGACCTAGGCAATTGATCAGCACAAGGTTCCAAGTGTTTTCAGGGTAACCTACCCAGAACTCTTCAAAATTCATGACGTCTTGAGGGACATGACTGACAAGAGTTAGCAGAGGAAGACATCATCGAGTATCGATAAAACTTGCAGCCATCTGAACAGGGGATGTTTCTGCCCTTTCAAGTCGTGAACCACATTCAGAGTTGCAGTGTGAGAGCTACCCATCTCACCATTCCCAGTGTAAACCGAAGAATCAAAAAAAGTCAATTGAGAACGCGCCTGACCACCTTTACCGTCCCTAGCAAGAGCGACATGTTCTTCTGGCACGGGTGACTCAGCATCAGAGTCCTCGCCCTTTGAAGACTCAGTAACTATAGATTGAGCTTGGGTGGAACAGTCGAACTTGTCATAGGGGTCAAAATCATCGCTCGAGAAGCTATCTGCCCTCGGCCTTGTGTACCAGTCGTCATTCCCAGTTGTGCGCGAATAAGCCTCGCGGGAGCGATACCTGTTATGCCTCGGCATCTCATAATGGGAATAGAGCGGTGATCTTGATCGACTATGCTCACGACGAACATCTTTCCTGTCGTATGAGAATTGTCTTGTCAGCTCTTCCTTCCCATCGTTGTCTTCATTCTCAATTGGACGTGGAGACTCGGTGTACTCCCTACCAGGGCTGGTGGAATCACCGGCCGGCAACGGAGCTGGTATTTCCCATTCAGTATAAGTTTGCGTAGGGACTGCATCTCTAGACTGTCGTTGAGGCCGATTGTAGTATACCTCGACAGGCGCATCATCCATGGATCGTCGGGGTGGTGGCCTGAATACTGGTCCGGTGTCATTGCGGATACGAATCCTCTCGACCGGCGCTTCAGCTGCCTCAGCCGTGCCTCGCCTGGAAGGATATCTTACCTCGTGTCGATGAGGCTGGATAGAATGCTACTAATAGTGAGTTGAGTTGCCAGACAAAATAATTGGGTACCTAGTGAATGTAAACAAACCGGGTAGTACTCTTCCACAGGTCCCCAGCGGACACGGGTACGACCGTCACCTGGTGGTGATGAAGGCATTGTCACTGTATATTACAGCATTGCTTTGTTTAGGTACGAAGAGATTTTAGCGAGTTAAACAATTAATCATCTCATACCCAAGTACCTTACCTGGATGAGATCGGGGATCGTCATTTCAGCCGTAGCTTGTACCTCCCCTTCCACTATTGGTCATTGGTGTTCAGTTGAGGCAGGGGCACGACGCTAGCGCTTATGATCAGCGGATAAGCCCGCTATAAACTATAAGCCAATCCAACCTAGTTAACCTAGGTCGACCTCCAACTCTAACCTATAATACTACCTAGTACTACTCTGTACGATTACTATCATCCGAATGGAACTATTACATGATCGATTATATGGAGTCTTCTTTCTTTACAACTTGGATCATTGCATTTTACGAGCGAATAAATCTATGCCCATCCCAAATGTCAGCGACTCTATGGTATATGTTTACACAAAAGCCTCAGTATAACCAGACCTCCAACACATGCTATCCTTCCCCTTGTTCGTCTCTCGTCTCAATCTCAATCCAGAGATCAAAACAGCATACCCCTAGCAAGCAACAGACTTAAATCATAGAGAAACACGTCTTTCCCGGTGAACAATGGGAAAGTAGTACGATAGGTCACCCCTAGAGGCCGTGTTCTCTGAGATGGCGTCAGTCTGTGTAGCAACCGACTCTGTTGTCCTCCTTTCATTTCCCGGCTTCATCTCTTCAAACATCTCCCTCAGTGCCATCTCGCTCGGCAAAGGACTGTTATAGATGATAGGGTTTCTGCAAAGACGCTTATACTCAGCAATGTCTGGCATACTCATCTGCAGGATCTTCCACCAAGATGATTTCAACTCGCTGACGAAGAGCGGCTGCCGCACGAGCCAAAAGAGCATGGCATCGAGAATGCTTGCCATGGCGAGCCTCATGGGCAGCATCAGGTTCTGAGGTTGTTCTCTGACAATGACTTCTAAAGCTGTCTGGTAGTGCCACGAGAATTGGACCCAGGAAGAGCAATCCATGTCCCGATGTAGGTAGTATCTTCGAATCACAGTTGTGATTTCCATCGCAGTGTTTTCAACCACTCGGAGGAGGTGCTTCGCCATCCGGGCCATACGCAGATATGTAGCGGCAATATAGGCTAATACGCAGCGTGGAATATGCGCAGATTGCCAGGGCTTTGTGGGATCGAACTCACAAATTTCGATTCCTGTCATATGTGTCAGCCGTTCAGCCTCCTCTATCAGTCCAAGGCAAAAACATACTACCAGTATAGATGAATCGCAAACAGTGAGCAACAGCCTCGGGAGCAAAACTTAGATCCACCACAACCGGCGTTCCATCCTAGCGTCGTCAGTTCAGTTCCAAATAAGCAGGCTAAAGGATTAGATTCTTACCAAGCTTGGTGGTGGCAAGTTGTCGCGGAACCAGCCTGATTGAGGCACTACAATGTTGCGATGGACTTTGATGAGTATGTTACCTGTACGTACCAGCACATCGGCGCCAAAGGGAGATTTCCAAAGGCTTTTGGCGGTTAGTTCCTGTTTCCAACAGTCTTTGGATGGATGTGACTAACTTCTCTGTGGCTCGAGGCGCTGCAGCTTCAAAAAGTTGGCGAGTCGTGGAAGAACTGTTGGATACCGGGGATGATGATCTGTTTGAAAGCGCAGGTTGTGCGATGTCATCTCCGAGCCGCGACTCATTCAGCAATATCGGGGATCCTCTAGATGCTTCGGCAGTGGATATCTTGTCTGGTGACCACCGCGATTGGGGTTTTGGCAGGGGCGGGAACATGCCCGTGAGAGAGGTCGCCGGGAGTTTCTTTGTTGAACTCCATGGGTTACTCTTCGGAGGCGACGCAGGTCGCAGGGTGGGTGGTGTTTCTGTCTCTGACTTGTGTAATAGTTTGACCATCGGTACAGCGGCATTCTTTTTGCGCCGCCCGTCGATGGAGCTCTTATCCATGACGACGAGTATCGAGGTAGTCAGGAAATGAAATGCCAAAGATGTTGAATCCAGGTATGCAGAAATTTGGCTGTGAAAAGTTGACAGGCAGGTGGGCGCGTGTCAAGGGCGCACAACTGTGTAAGTAGAAAACTACAAAGGCTGCACAATAGCAATTTCTGTGTGTGACCTGCGTCACAATGGAGTTATAGGTCGATTTTTAGAGGGCTCAAGAGAGTGAATCATGAGGGAGAATGTTCGATGACCGTCAACAGCTGTCGGCCGTCTGTCGACTCAAGGACCCGTTTCTTTGTGATTCGTGCTCGAACGGATACCTGCACTGCCGTGCTATTTGGCGAGGAGAAAGTGCACGGTAAATAACTGATTGGTATTGATAAAACAATTTTGTTGCTTGGGATTGGATTTGTTGCTTCATTTTTCAGTTGTAGGTTGATTTGCTGCCTGGTTTGGGGAGGAAGCGAAACATCCATCTTTGAGCTCATGCATTCGCTAACAATTGTTTGTCACTACCCCTAGATCGATATGAGATAAAGCACCATCTTTCTCAGCAATCTGACTACTAACTTCAATAATTGGTAGCGTGATATATCATTTCCAAATGGCTATCTATCCCACAAGTGCTAGTCAGGTAGTCGACAAGCACATACTGGCAGTTGGCAACAATCTATCTTCAGATCCCCCTTCTCGACACCATCATCTTGGCACTGAATCACGTACAAATCTCATATTCTCGAGCATCTCCTTGAAAGCTCTTCTCCCTCTTAGCTAGCCCGGGCTAGTTTCTAGGCACCTGCCGGTAGTCTCTTTCTGCATAGCCTTTTCCTTTGTTATGCATCATATTGAGACACGATGCAGTCGTCACGCAAATTGCCAGAGACCTTATTGGCCTCATGTTTCACTCGAATTAATCCTCCCAAGTGCACCAGGAGCGTTTTATAATCGCAAAATTAGATCTGAGTGTCACTGCACAAAACTGTTGGTCTGGTTGCCTCTGGGCAGAGCCATCTGGGCAGAGCCATCTGGGCAGAGCCATCTGTTGACACGAACAAGCCGCCAAATCTTGACTCTCGAAGGTGAGCTTAATGGCGCAGAAATACAAGCAGATGTACAGTCGCCATCTCTCTGTCCTCACTTTTCACATTCAGTAAGTTCTCCGTCGAGACCTTCAAGGAGCTAGCATCTTTCGGTTGAATGGGAAAGACTTAGTAAAAGCTGGTTGCCGGTCGTACTTCTTCACAAGCCTCTGCTTCTGCTCAAGCATGACACAACTCCCATATACTATAACAATCAAACAAAGTGTGCCCTGGGATCTAGCCATGCCTCAGGCTATTAGGAAACCGGATACTAAGAAGCATAAGAGACGAAATTCACCTGTTCGATGCGTGTCTAGGCTACAATTTTCCATCAACGAGGACAACTGCTAGCATTAGGGTGAATTTATCAATTTACTTAACCCGAAATACATTGACCTCCTACATGAAAGTTACATTTTCACTCGACCGTGCTTGTTAACGAAGAAATATACGGAAGATGCGGACGTCATGTCCCGACTTTGGCTGACTAATCACCTTCCAGTGTCCGGAAGTGTCGGGGTCGGCGACAAACATCGCCGTCCTCCACCATCGCATCATCAAAAGACCGGCATATCGAAGCAACAAGCTCCGATGGAGCTCGATCCTCGTCTTGGCGCAACTGGCGATAGAGCCTCATCCCTAACTAATTTTGGGTCAGACGGAACGTCAAGAGAGTCGCCGGCTCACCATGTCTCATCTACTAGTGGCTCACTGATGCCCTTCTCTCATACCCACGACGCGCATGATGACCATAACAGCGCCGATAACACTCCCAGCGCATCAGTTGAGAATCGAGACACGCCACAGCATCAGTATTCGCAGCTTCACGACGAACATGACGGAGATACGAATGACCCCAAGCGACCGCGGGCGTGTGAAGCATGTCGCGGTTTGAAAGTGCGTTGCGAACCTGATCCTAACGATGAAGGACCCTGCAAAAGATGTCGGAAGGCCGGAAGGAATTGTGTCGTGACGATGCCGACGCGCAAGCGCCAAAAGAAGACGGACAGCAGAGTCGCCGAACTGGAGAAGAAGATCGATGCATTGACAGCGAGTTTGCAAGCCAGAGCGACACCTGTAGTTGGTCAGACGTATGCACAAAGTCAAGGCCAGGCCCACGGCATCGCGGACGCATCCAGGAATCTCACGCCGAAATCGCACAATGATTTCGGCACACCTACAGCTTCGCACAGCAATTCCAATTGGAGACCTCCAGCATGGGGATCGTTCGCTTCGGCTCAGCCTCTCATGCCGCAGACGTCTACAACTGAATTTAACTCAGAACGTGCGTCCCCAGCTCGGTCGGCTGCGACGATGGCTCATACACCAGCAAGTGGACAAAAGAGGAAATTTTCCGACGGTCGTGAAGCTTCAGTCGATCAGACTCGTGCTGAGGAGACTCCAGCTGAGGCCCTGGCGGCATACCTAACAAGGGCGAAGGGCGGCGATATTGTGGAGCGTGGCATCATCACCATGGACAAAGCCGCTGAGCTATTTGCTCGTTACAACGATCATATGATCTCGCATCTTCCGTCTGTCATATTCCAACCTGGCTTTACAGCATCTGAACTTCGAAAGACCAAACCGATACTGTTTTTAGCCATTATGGCAGTTGCATCCGCAGAGTCGCCCGCTCTTCAAAAGACTCTTCAAAAGGAAATGATGCTTACCTTTGCCGAGAAGGTAATACTTTCTGGCGAGAAGAGTCTTGAGCTGGTGCAAGCGATCAATGTTGGCGTAATCTGGTATTGGCCACCAGAGCACTTTGAAGAGCTCAAGTTTTACCAGCTTGTTCACATGTCGGCTGTCATGGCCATTGATATTGGACTCGGTCAGAAGTTCAAGCAGCGCCGTGGGCTGGTCATGCCCGATACTTGGCGTCCTACACCAGGCACCTCGATTGCTGGACCTATGCCTCAGAGCCGCCGTTGGACGCCTCCAGACTCAATGAGTCTAGAAAGCCGGCGCACATGGCTGACGTGCTATTTCCTAGCAGCTAACACCTCTATGGCCCTACATCGACCCAACCTGATACGTTGGAATTCTTTCATGGACGAAAGTCTGCAGCTCTTGCAATCATCGCCAGACGCTGCGCCTACTGATGCTTATTTTTGCCATCTCGTTTGGACACATCATCTGTCTGAAGAGGTTGGTGTACAGTTTTCCCTCGATGACCCAACCACAGATATCAGTATGAACGATCCGAGGACGCAATACATACTCAGGGGTCTCGAGCAAGAGTTGAAACAATATAAAGAAAAAGTCCCCCCAGACTTGTTACAGCGTAAGCAAATTATAACATTCCCACCCGCCGTTTTTGCCTGCTGACTGTTAGCAGCAACTCTTCTGATAAGCTTTGGTGTGCTCAACTTATATATGCATGAGGTGGCGCTGCAGTCTCGAGCCGAGAGTTTACGGCCTCCTTTTTCAACGGCCAATCTGCAAAACGGCCTTGTCGGTGGAGACAAGCTGTCTGCTGCGTACATCAGTGCCGTATCCACATGTCTGGCCTCTATAAGAGACATGCTTGGTACCTTTCTGGCCATGGATGTCTTTAGCGTGCGATGTCTCCCTGTATTCAATTTCGTTCGTGTGGCATACGCTGTTGTCATGCTGATCAAGCTCTACTTTACGGTGTCAGCGACAGGCTCAGATCTTGGCCGAGTGATTGACAAAGAAGACCTGCAAGTCGGCAAGTATCTTGACGGTCTCCTCGATAAGTTCCGTGCAACTGCGGCAGATGATCGTTGTCGACCTGCTGCCAAGTTCCTTGTCGTTCTCGTCATGCTTCGGAGTTGGTTCTATAAGCAAGCAAAATCCGAAGCCAAAGAGTCACAACCAGCTCCTCCATCGTCCTCAGTCAGACAATCTCCTTCGCAACAGCAACAGTCAAACCCTGCCACCGTCTCATCAGCGCAATCCACTGACCGCAGTTCCACCGCCAACACTCCTCTCCAACTTCTCTCTGAAGTCGCTACCGGTGCAGGCTCTCGTAACCGTAATTCGTCAGCCAACCAGCCGTCAAGAACAGGATACATATCGAATATTCCACAAGCTCCACCACCCTTCTTTCATGATACACCTGACAATGTGTCAAGCTCCACCGCTTCCGTGCCATACTACAACGAGACATTTTCGGCAGATCTGGCTGCGGCAATGGCGCCTGTGATGCCATCACTACCTTATGCACTTGACGGTATGGGCAACAACAACAACGGGGACATGCTTGATTTCCCAAACCTCATTCCAGGTTGGGATCTGGAAGGCATGGGCATGGGAATAGGCGCACAAGGGATGTTGGAAGATGGGATGCGCATCTTTCTTGAGGAGCCGTGGTTTACTTCCATGTTCCAAGGCAACCCTGCGGCTACTAACAATAACATGAATTTTTAAGCGTCCGTCGCTATTCCACGACTAGCAGGGAGTTTTGGATATGGTATCTTCACATTTCGCAATATGTAGTCTGGATTTGTTGTCATTATATTTGTTCTCATTCCAGTTGTTCTCGACCACAATCGCACATCGTAGCTATACCCATCCAGGTCTGGTTTTTTGTTTCTGAATGATCCCAGTTGTAGAACAGGCACGACTTCTACTACCGCCATCCCTCTGATCTTCGCAGGACAACATCTATTTCAGTATATACTCTCCAACAAAAGCAGTAATATAATCCTTCTTTCCCAGCGGGACACCTTCCTTTCTTAGAATAGCATAGGCCATTGACAAGTGAAAATTGATGTTGGGAACAGCCGCCCCCATAGCAAACGCCTTGCCTGTCAAGTCCATCGTCCCGGCAGAAGGCAGAGCCGTCGGCGCGACCTCCTCGCCATGGCGGTTGACAGCATCCTTGTCAGCCTTCGCGAGAATTTCCTGTGCTTTGGCAATGCGCGAGTGCATATCGTCGAACGTGACGACCTCGTCTTCAAACTCGACTGACTCTCGGCCGGACAGTCTGGCAGCTAGTTTCTCTGAGAAGCGAGTGGCTGCGTGAACCTGGAAGCTAAGGGGGTTCATGTCCTCGTAGAGACGTGCTTTGGGAAAGCTAGCAGCATTGGGGTGCTTCTGTGCTTCCTTGAGGATATGAGAGAGTGAACTAAGTGCGAGCTTGGCCTCGACTATGGTAGCGTCGTAGAGTGAGAAGGCCATGATTGAGCTGTTTAAAGTGAATGGGGTGGTAATGATTCGAAGCTTTTTGGATAGACTGAGTGAGTTATTAAGAGAAATGTCCTTATGAGATGAACAAGTATATATAGTAGCTACTACAAGTATAAAAATGTCTCAACCTCTATATGGGGCAGTCGACCAGGCATGTATTTGCGAGGTCTAGCGCTGTCTCTTCTCGCGAGTTTGACAAGCCTTGTGGGTACTATCACATTTCCACGTATATGATTAGCAGGCTTGGCGACGAAGGATGCAACTGGATTCGAATGCCTGCTTGACTGAGGGTCCTAGAGCGGCTCTCCAATCCACAAGACGTATCATTCCGGTAAATCAATGATGTCGGTAGTTGGCCATTTTCGGGTAAGGCCGTTTCCCGAACTATGACATAAGGGGATTATCAGTAGCGTTATCCAAGCTTGAGATAGTGTCCCAAAACAATTAAAGGTTCCAAGTCTTTAAACAACAGGGTCAGCCGCTCACTTATATGGTTTCTAGTGCCTCGGGGAACAACCAGGATGAACAACATGAAGATAAGTAAGCCTGAAAACATCTCAAGCATCATGTTATTGATTTCAAAATATCTTATATAGAAATGACCTAACCATAACGCCATGCTAAGTAGAAAAAAAGCACCATGTTTGAGCCAAGATTGATAATACTCATTCCACTTGCAATCCTTCAAATTCCTTCAAACCGTCTTTCTCATATGAACTAGCCCGGTCCTTGTTTCTTCCCGTCCTATAGCTGTCTTGGAGTCTTTCGAACCAAGAGTCCACTTAAGTGGTGATACTGATCAATCGAGAAAGAATGAATCCGTCTAAAGAACCATTAAGTAAAAACTCCGATATGCAAGGTATTAAGTATAAATCGTCATGAAATAGTGTGGTAATGGTGTGTATGGTATCATCGCATGTCGAAACGAGTGGGTATGTGGCAATAACAAAACAGGTAAAAGGTTAAGCACATATACAGTTTAGAAACGTGTTTCCTCTCTCAGACGGCTCTTCGATCCCTGGTGTTGGGGGCCCATCATGCCACCCATAAAGATGGAACTCTCACGACGTCTGCTGGCCGACATCGCACCTTGATCGTATGATGCAGAAGCGCTGCCGAGATCTTCATATGAGGCCTGCAACAGACGTCTGTCGTTAGCCGAAGGCGGCCTGTAGCCACCATCGTAAGCACTGGCCGATGGATCGTAACCTGGTCTGGATGCACTGGGAGGAGGCGAAGCTCGCATTGGGGCGTTGTTAACGAGAAGGGGAGGAGTAGGAGTCGATCGTTGTGCGTCTCGTCGCATCTGGCCATGAGGAGATGACATACTGCCAGCGGTAGACGGACGAGCAGGGATGTCAAATCGCGGTGGCGCCTCGAATCGCTGGAGTTCTGGTTCGGAGACTGGTGATGGGAGCTCGTAAACCTCGGGATCGATGCCAAAGATGCCCTCGTAGTTTTGTAGAAACATTGCAAAAACGGGCGCCGGGATGTTAAGAGTTGGTGAAAAGACAATGCCAACGTTGCGGACGGTCATCTTATTTATGTCCGCGTTGTTGATGATCTTAATCAAGAAACCAATCAGATACTTGAGCAGCGTCGCATTGGCCTGGGGAAGTCGCTGAACCAGCTCACCCAACGCCGACATCTTTTCCGCGTGGTCTGTGATCTCCATCGTTGTGAGGAATTCCATGTGCAGATCTCGAGTCAAGATTGTAGTTGGCAGTTCTCGCAGGTAGAGCTTTAGTAGCGAGGCAACGGCATGGATGTCATAGTATTGACGGTCGGTGATCAGATTGATGTCCCCTTCATTGTTAAATCGCTCTCTGAGCTGCTTGATGACAATGTTAGAGCCACTCAAACGGAAGATTCCTTCTTCGAGGATAGCGTTCTTTGAGTCTAGATACTGAATACATCGGTAAACGACAGCCGGAAGGGGCACATTCACATCCGTAGGGGAACAGTATCGAACTGCTTCACCCAAAGGTGCGCCAAAGGCTTGACGCACAGGACCTTGGTAAGAGTTCTGGGGTGGAGTGGCATTCGCGCCGCCTTCACTGCCGCCAAACAGAGAATCCTGGCCCTCGGACGAGGACCGAGTCTTGGGTCCAAATCCGAAAAAACTTCGCTTTCTCTGCTTCTTCTCATCAGCAGTCGGCAGGTTTGGCTTGTTCCCCCAAGCGCCCAAATCAGATATAGGCTGAGGGTCTCTAGGACCTGAAATAAGCTTGCTCTGCGATGAAGAGAAGGTGTCGAATCCGTGGGCATGCGGAGTTTCGGGCAGGCCGCCCGAGGTCTTGGGCCGTACGGGACCAGTAATCTGAGGGGCATCTCCTGCCTGAGTAGAATCGTACCGAACACCAACTAAAGTATCGGAATCTGACGGATGATGGTAGGATTTCCTGGGCACTTTTCGAACTTTGCCAGAATGAGGAGGCTCGAGGCGGTGGTCAGTACGATGCTCGGTACGATTGTCATGACCTGGTGTCTGACGATCGTGTTGAGTGTGGCCGCTTCTTGATGACAACGGCGGTTCAACATCCTCAGGATCGCGATAATCAACCCATTGCAGAAGACCGTCGACCCACAGATCTCTCTCCTTATCACTTTCCGCGCAAAGGACATGTCTGAAATGACTGCTTGTGTCCTTCTTCTTGGGTTCCAGGATAAGGAAGGCGTGGCGAAACTGGTTATCTAGGTCGTCGCCATTGGCGGAATGCGCTGGTGACTGGTTATCGCTGTTCTGATTCTGCTTGCCAATCTGTGCGCCTTGGAGCTTTATGGTTCCCAAATGCGCACCGCCGGGCACCTCATAGTACTTTAACAGAGGCCCATTTAGCACGAAATATCTGGCTTTCCAGCCACCAAAATTCTTGCCCTTCTTGGTCAAGTAGCCGCTGCGACGAGGTCGTCCATCAGGCCCAATCTTGTTACCAGTCATTTCCGATCCCAGATCGCCCAATGATGCCGCATCGTCCAAATTCGGTGGGAGAACATGAGACGACAGATATTTGCAAAGCTCGACGGCTGTTTTTGTGTCAAAAGGAATATCCAGAATGTCGTCCATGAATTGCTCCAAGATCGTCCTGCGAGCGTCGAGCTTAGCCGGCGCATGACCACTAAATAGAGAACGTTCAGGCGCCCTGACTGTGTAAGAAGAACACTGCTTCAGTCTTGAGTCAAGCCTTGTCAGTGAGGCCAAGTCCTTCTCGATCCTCCAAAGTTCCCCATTGTCAGATCGCGAGATAATGGCCAGAGTGAAGACAGGATCCTCTTCGAGTTGAGTAAGGGACATCATACTCGCTCGAGACGGTTTCATGCGGGAAGACGCAACCATAATTTTGATAGAGGGTAGTGCGTTTGGTGGCAGTAAGAGGTCCGGGTACTCTTCCGTCACCAGACCCTTGTAAACCTCTGTACGTTCGCCAGGGCTTGACATTCTGATGATTGGTTGATCTCCGTGGCCAAGAACTTCCTGCTGCGCAGTCTCTTGTCTTTGGGACGAGGAACCTTCGGACGCAATGCCGTTTTCGGATGGTTTTGCTGGATGTGTGGCAGGTGTCGCTAACGGTGTATTTGGCGGCAACGGAATAGGTTGACGAGGTGGTCTTGGAGAGAGAGGTCCTGCTTGAAATGGTGTTGATCTTGGAGACAAAGGCGGCGAACTGAGGTTGGAAGGCCGGGGGCTTGCGGGTAGGCCCGGGCTCAACAAAGGAGCAGGGATTTCCCTGGTCTTGATGTTGCCGCTAAGCATCTCTCCCAGTGAGGCTGTCCCGAACTCTTGTGCAGGGACTTGGGCTGCGTCTCGCGGGGATCCAGGTTGACTGGATTTGCTAGACTTGCTCTTCTTGGACGCACTGCGCGCAGCAGCTTCCTTTATAGCAATGATCTCACGATCTCGATCATCCTCTTCTCGGGTTCTCCGGCGTCCACGACGATCGGGAACAATCTCGTCAACTTCCAAGATGTCGTCATAATCGGAATCAGCTTCTTCTTCTTCGGGGGAGGGGCTCAGATGCGTTCTTAGTTCCTTATTCAATTTCAAGGGTGCAGGTGGTGGTTTCCTCGGCGGGGGCACTGGAAACTTTGCTAGGCCTTCATCGGGCTGAGGAGTGGCCTCAAGAATGGCAACTGTTGGGAGATGTGTCACTGGAGGCTGCGGTGGTGGTATCTTGGGGGGTTCGCTCGGGAGGCTACGCGATGGCGGGATAGAGACGTTGTAGGGGATTTCCTTAAGTGGTTCCTCCAACTTGTCCGACTTCTCTTTCCGTGCCTCGTCCGCAGCACGCTCCTCGGCCTCGTGGTCGTACTTGTCCAGAGCATGGTCTTGAGGCTTAGGCATGGCATGCGCAGGGTTCAGGAGCTCACCCACGGCCGAATGTGGAGCACTAGGCTGGTCTGCTGGTGGAGTGATGGGATAGGGTGCCATGGAGATGTCGATCGGTGAATTCCTTGGGCTTTCGGCTTCGAGAATTGGTGATTCTGGAGGCACGGTCTGTTCCTTGGCTCGTTGTAAATCAGCCCGGGATGCCGATGGAGCGGGCGCTTTCGCGGGTTCTTTTGCGTCATCGTTTGAAGACAATGGAGCAGATGGAAGTGATATCACCTCCTTCAGCTTCTTTCTGTACTTCTCCTTGTCTTTTAGGGCTCTTTCCAGATCCTTGTTAAGACCTAGAATCATGGCCCGTTGTTTGTCCACTAAACGCCATAACTGGCTATTTTGTTGTGACTGAGAATGCTTTTCTTTTAACAAATATTGGATGAGTGTCTCTGGGCTGCCTGCTGTCTTGATCAGGTGGGCGATTTCTGAAGGCCCATGCTGACCGTCTGTGTTGATATTTGAACCAGACTTTGTCGAGATCGCTGAAATGGCCGAGTCGATGGAGGAATTTCGAGTTAGACCTCTGGAAGACTCGGCTTGAGCTGCAGCTACTGGACCAGCCATGGCCGGAGACACTGGCGAATTTGGGCCGGTTCCAGGCTTCGAAATTAGAGGCTCGGAGACGGTTCGCAACCCATTCGGACTGCCTGTATGGCCCTGTCTAAGCGGAAGTCAGTTTACAAGTAAGTTTCGAGTAATGGTGGCAGATGCGCTGGTTGCTGCCTATCTGGAAACGAACCTGGGGCTGAGAGGTTCAGGTGATCCTTCGTCCGAGGAGTCGCTAAGGAAAGAGGTCTCTTTGGCAAGGCTCGATGAAATCTCAGGCTCTGCGTTGGGTCGGTATGTTGGCGTTGGTGTAGATCGGCTTGGAAATACGTCGCTTCGTGGACTGTAACTTGCTTGTTCGTAAGGAAGATTGGCAGAGGCCTTAAGTGGGCTCGAGATGACTGGTCGAGGAGATCTAGTGGTCGCAATGTGTTAGAGAAGTGGCGCAAAGGGTTCCACGGCAGAGCGCAAGGTGTTCCTGGGTTCGAAATGCGAGGTATGGTGAAGGCTCGAGGTGTAGAGTTGACCTCGTACAGCACTTGACCTGGGGTAAGGAGGAAAGATAATTGCTGGCCAAGAAGGGCCAAGGAGCAAATATGTGTGGATGGGAGAGATTGTGAGAGACAGTGATGAAGGGGCCAGGAAGAAGCCTGGGGCCAGCGCTGGCCGGGGGGGTGTGGGTGGAGATGACCCAAGCAGCGTAAAGCATGCAATTGCTTGCGAGGGTTTGGAGTTGGGATGAAGATTCTGAAGATGTGTATGTAGGCCAATGCTTACTTACCTGTGACCCGGCGAGGACAAGGAACCGAATGAGAGCAAAGGTACAGATGGACTTGTGCGAATGATGCGACCAACGGTAGGACTATCGTCGACGGGGATTTCGGTGGGTGAACGAGGACGATGGTGAAAGTTGGTGTTGACAGGAGTAGCAACAGAAGCTTCAAGGCTCTGGCTCTGGCTTTGGAGCGCAAGCTGTGGCATGGTGCGCCGGGCTACCTTGCGGTGTTATGCACCATAGGGCACGGAACTGAGGTAGGTGAGGTGGGCGTTTCGAGATGCCGGTTGCTGCGGTGGGAATTAGTCCGGGCCCCAACGTTACATACAGCGCCGTGTAGTAGGTAGTGCAGTGCAGTACTGTATGTACAAGCCGGACTGTGTGAGACCGAGAAACGAACGTCGAAAAAGTAAGGATTACGGGTATAACAGAGCAACTTTTGGTGTGGAGCGCAATGCAGTGCCGTTGGGAAAGGTTTGAAGCGAGCGACTGGGAAGCGACTGTCGCAAGAAAGACTGGCCCGGTATTAACTATGCGAAGCCAGGCTGCCCTGGACGACAGGATACCTGATACCTTGCCTTGCCTTGCGTCGTCTTGCTTGGCTTGGGAATGGAGTAGGACAGGGAATGTCGTTTGCGGAGGAACCAGGTATTGCTGAAGCGAATATGGACGGGACGGTGGTACGTACTACGTATAGGTAAGTAGGCAGTATAATGCGTACCGTAGGTACCTATGCGCCGGCGTGGGGACCTCGGAGTGGGTAGCACAGACAGGTATGTAAGTGTTTGGTAACGTAGAATGGATGTAATATGTATGATGCAGATATGGAACAAAAAGAAAAGAGAAAAGAATAGATGAGAGAGAGAGCAGACTAAAAAAGGAGTGAGTGGTTCCTAATGGACGGATTCTTGAGGGGGGGAGATTTGCTGATTTCATAGTCTAAGTTATCGATGGAACCAGAGTAGTCTAGGTAGGTGCCGCCTGCCCTCTTGAATGGAAGCCTACCTATTCTGGATAGGGGGCAGACAAGAAAAAAACGGCCACTATGATCAAGTCGCTTAGATCATTCCCTCATCAGATGATTTCTCATGATACAACTTTTCTTTCTTTACGGTCAATTTTTAGAACTATTGACGACGGAATCCTGTTTCAAGCAGAAGCAAAGTTGGTTCAAACAAACGTTTGTTCACGTTGAAACTGGCGCGATGGAGCCAGGTCTTTTTCGCTTGTAAACTTTGATGGATGCTTGAGAGGATACAGTACGGATACCTACCGCAACCATAAAGTGCTACGGAGAGTGTCTCCGCCGAAAGATACTTGCTGTCGGGCTACTGAACAAGGATCAGGGGGCCCTTTTTCCCTTGACACGGCGGATGGATGCCCTTGCAAGCATCCATCTGCGCTGTACCTTGACGGCGCACACACACACACACACACGTACACAGCATGAGTGCAGTGCAAGGCGTCTATACTGGTGATAGTTGTAAACAGCAGCTACGGATGGATGTCGATGGTATTGCCATCAACCACATGGCACATCTAGATGACTCCACGTCTGACTGACAGGAAGGAAATAAGGGGTAGTCTGACTGATTCTTCATCCGTTAGCCTACCGCAGTAACAATCCCAGCATCCAGGTCAGCTTATCGCACTAACGCCTACTAATACAAACGAGGCTTCCGCCCTGCTCAGCCCACCCACTGGAAAATCGTCAATCGCACTCGACTAGAAGACGCCACTCAAGCGTCCACTTTACCATGACAATTCTGTACATGATTAATTTTGTGCCTGACCATGCTTGACTCAGTGTCTCTCGCATGGCAAGGTTGAAAGACGGGCGGGCGGGCGGCTGCTGCGGGGAATAATTTAATTCTGTCGTTTATTTATCGAATCCGCATCGTCATGATCGTCATGATTTGATACTGAGAAGCCAGAAAATTGGTTTCTTGGATGTAAAAACGAAGGACTAAAATTAAACGAAACTACAACTCTGGAGATATCGTCGTTTCAAACAGAACCGGGCCGCCAAAGTCTAGAACCACAACAACCGATTTCCCCATTCCAGTAGTTTGAAGAGAAAAAGGTTGCTTTATTTGGGGTTCACTCTGCAACACGACTGGAACGTAAACTGCCACCGGGGACTACTAGACGTTGCGAGTTTACTTTTTTTTTTTTGCCTTTTTGCGTGGACAAAGACTTTTTTTTTTAACGTTTTACTTTAGTGTAAGCTTGGGTTCACGCGTGGACTCTTTTAGTCAGGGGTAAAGTTAGTTGATTTCTGGTCTTTGCTCAAGCCTCCATCCCAGGAAGGGATTGAGATCGAGGCGCTATCTTGAGCGATCGTCTTTGTCGGCCAAAGCGCAATGGATGCCATGATGTTGCAGTATTGCTACCATGACTTACCATTGAATTGAGAATATTTGATTAGTTTAATGATGGCAACATTGAATGATCTCGATTATGTTTCAAATGTGCCAACCTTGCTACTGCTACGTACTAGGTACATATCTCTCACTCACACACACCATTGTTGACCTCTTTGTTAAAATTCTGATTGTTTCTCTAATGACTATCTTCTCTCAAAGCCATTGTCAGTTCGCAACTGGCCAAGCAGGAGTTGGTCTCCTTCAACACAAGGGCAGGGGGTCCCTTGAAAGCGTCAAGGATGACCCTCCCAATCAGAGCCGCAATGAGCTACACCACACCTGATTCAGCACGGCCGAGCAATCCACTGCAGGGTTTGGTTTGCAAGGGTTGATGAGTCTAACCGCTACAGACTGTCACGTAGCAATCGTGAAGGGGTCAGATGGCCGGAGTATTTCTACGATATGCTGGGGGTCCTTTGACTCCAGAAAAGACACGAATGAAACTTGGATGAACTAGAAAAAGAAAAGAAACAGATGGATGTCTTTTTGAATGGAATGGAAGGAAAAACAAGGACCCACCTGAACATTTGCACCCAACAACAATGGATGACTTGTTGTGCAGCACTTTCTCTGGGTTCCATGGATTTCCCAACCATTACAAGTCATTGTCTTCCGCGTTTCATAGTATCCAATTCATCACTGTACATTTCGCTTACATTTCGAGGTCCCCCAAAAACAGAAGGTCGCGTAATAACAAGACTATAGTACACATTTGTGTTCTATATCAATTGCGCATCGGCATCATGCAGGTACAATCTGGCCATCTCGAGTGGCCCGAACTCCGGAGATCCATTCTAAACCCTGGTCAACGTAAGTCATCAATCAAATCAGCGTCTTAGACTGGGTTGCTAACCGCCCAGAATCCAAGCACTGACCCAGTTATTTGAAGGATGACATGATACAGAACAAGCTTCAGATCACAAGACTCCGCATATATGGGCTTTGTTTAGGACCGCAACGAGAAACACAAGGCGCTTCGGGCTGAGATAGTTTGTAACATTATAGAAAATCGAGACATTCTTAGCAGAGACAATCCCGTATGGCTGCTATGACACGACAATGGCAATGTGCCCTCATACATGCATGTACATAGGCAGGTACACAACACAAACAAAACACAGCAGCCACTTGATAGATCAACTGCAAGCCGCCCTGCGAGCGTCACATACGGGACATCTGCCAAGCTGCAACTTTGCATGTGCACATTGTGCAGTCCTTGACTCCCTTCTTTTGCTGCACTACAACCTATAGGAATAATTCACTAGATACCGACAATAGGGGTAGAGCAGCATCTTCAACACATGCTTTTCTACTTCTTCCTTGCAGCTTTCCACCGAGACACATACGTCCGTCGCCACGGAGCATGTCTCGCAAGTAGTGAAGCACCAGAGAAACCACTGAATTCTTCCGTGTGGTCGGATTGTGACTGAGCGGCAAGGCTTAGGAACGGGAACGGGATTTGTGTTCCTGGATCTTGCCATTGGCACATGTACGATCTTCGCGTCAAGGGCTGCGATTTGTGCCAAGACAATGTTCCAGATGAGCTTTTCGTAACGAAAAAGAGCACCCGGACGGGAATTGCAACTTTCTCAGCTATTGATGAGAATTCCCGAGACCCACGTGGATGGCAGTCTGCCTGCCTCCCTGGATAATCTTTGTAATAGTGCTTGCTATTGTAGTGAGTTTATAGACAAGTTGGAGCAATATCGTGACTCTAGATCGATCCTAGAGGATGAGCTACTCCTTCAAAGCCAAGGATAAAGCTCCTAAAGTTACGAGACTAGGGATGCCTACTAATCATGCCTACTAATCATGCCTACCTAGGTACCTACTTATCGATATCGAATAGAGTGGATCTTTAGGATGAGGTTTAAACATGACCCCAATTCTCGATCAATGATCCGAAGTCCTCTTTGCATCTGCAGATAATTAGTCAAATTCACAATCATATCAGACTCAACAAAAGCGGTGTGATACTCATATGTGACGGCATGTTAAGAAGAAGAGCCACTATCGTTCCATAAACCAGGTCTTCCCATGTTTATTCATGGATTTAAATATCCATGTCACGCGTGCAAAACTCCTGTACTTATGCATATTCTTCCGCCGTCATCAAAAGCCAAACAACTGTGTCATGACGGACAGAAATCTCCACCGCGTAATGCAACCTTGTAGTTACACGCAGTTGATTTCGATCATCGCGACTCCGCCCGCAACAATGCACGAAATATTCTCCACGTTTTCCCTTCTAGCGCGCGAAGAGTAATCACTCAATTACTCGCGTCAATGAATGATGTCCCCCTTTGCTGGTCGGTCCCTGATGAGCTCGGATGCTGTGAAGAACCCTTATTTTTCATTCCCATAGTGCCGGGCCCACCCGTTACAGGGTAAGGTCTACGGGCGGGAGGTAACCACATGCGACTTGAACTCCGTGAAAGCTTGGATACTATCGCAGTAGGAACACGAGGCGCTTGTTCTGGCATGGCAACTCAAGATGGGATCACTGTGCGAGTTCAATATTTTCGATCCTGCAACGGATGGTCACTGCGTGAACTACCTATTTCGAGGTATGTTCAACATCTAGTGTTTCACTTTCTCATAGGCTTGACAGGAAGCCAATCGTCTCGGCACTGTTGATTATTTCCAAACTTTTCCTAGCATCCATTGAACTTTAGGGTATATTCAAGCAGAATCGTACGATAAATCTTGGCTAGCAGTTTAGGAATAGTATCATCCGGTATTCTGATACACTGACTAATACCTCACCTACTCACATTCCCTATACACGTCAACGATGATAGTTTTGAAGACGGTATAGTTGGAAATATTTGCCTCCGTAATGCATACACCTCATAAACACATATCGGAGCTATCAACCCGGGCGTCAAGTGTCCGATCACCAATATTGATGCTATTATTCCGGGAGGGTTGCCGCCTGATGTCTTTTGAAACGCCCAACGATGATCGACTCGATGTATGATCGCCGCTCAAATCCCAGATAAACCAACCACCTCACGCCTACATGTCAGACGCCATTCACGGCAAATGGCCTACCGATGCGTGCTGATATGGCACAGTTTCAGCATTCGTTGTGGCTATTGTTAATATGAACAACCTGAATCAAGTTTGCATGAAGTACTAGTTCTTTTCAGATGGAGTGACTCCTGTAGGAACTTGCTAGTGACCTCGATACGCGTTCGACAAGTTCGCCGTCAGCATTATTAGAACTCTTTCCAGGCTGAACTCAAGTAATCCTCCATGGTATTGTGTTTGCAACCCTGGCGAACGGAGGGTCTTACCACCCCTGAGCATCAGCGACAGCTCAGGGGTCTATAGTGCCTAGGTTGGTTTCAGGAGAGGCGGTGGAAGTGGTGATCGCCATGACAAGCCACTAAAGTAAAATTATGGCTATCAAGATTAGAAGCCGAGACCTGAACTGGTCCCTGTATTGATAAGTTCCTCGGCTCCGTGTGGAAGCGGGATTGTTGAAGATAAGAGACGGCACCGAGTTGTGAAAATGACCCACTAAAGCCGAGTTCCGGGGCTCCGAGTCGGACGACCGGCATCGGCGGATCCGGGGCTTTTGATTCGACGGTTCTCATCTTGGACAGCCAGCCCCGGCTTCGGTCTTGGAATATCCCGCTGGAAGTATTATTGATTGGGTGCCGTATTGTGTTTTCAAGGTCATGCTATGTGATACCGGATTCATGACAAAATTCCAATACCACCTCGCTTAAGCAAGGCCTTGGACGAATTTATTTGTTCTTTTGTCTCGGACCAAGGTTCTATAACGTTTCTCCCAACGGTCGGCCGGCATCAGCATAATGCCAGCCCAACGAGACAAGCTCAGCCCTGCATCGCTTGAGTTTTTATTTTTCGTTTTTTTTCTTTTCTTTTCCAGGGTCTAGGGGTCTAGAACATGGACAAATGGGCCATGCCTTCTCAGACCCTGCCCACCAACAAGCAAAAAGCTGGTTTCTTATTGTGGATGACTGAGAGGGCGGGGGCTGACGTGCATTAGAGTTGCGCATGTGCGACGTCATGATCCTGTGACCAACCCAAACTTGGAGTCTTTTTTTGTCGGTACGGACATTTCCAAGGTGGAATAACTGTCAACAAGTGGCTTAGAACTTGAATGGCTGATGGCTTAGACTTCGGGTATGGGCAAGTCGGGTTGGGTTAGAGTAAACCATGGAAGCTTAATGCCTCTTTCCTTTCTTAAATCAATCACTTGTTGCAGCCCAATCACGCATTTCAATTCATACCTACCTTAGTACTTAAGATTGCCGTTCCCATTCACACCCGCCCGTTAACTGTCATCCGTTCATTCACTTTGACTAATACCACGTACCACTTTGAGCCGTCGTGACCTGCCCTGAGTACTTACGGCGGTCACAGTTACCGCTACAGCACATCACCCCCACTGTGATCATCAACCGATCGGTCCCCATTCATCGTCGTTTGGCCTCTTTGTTCGTCGCATTGCGGGTAACTGCATCTCATCTGTATCAACCACCAAAATGGGTATGTCTGTCTGCTCTCCGTACTGCGCTCAGTGCGCTGCACTGCACTGCAAATTGCCGTGTATCCCGTGTCGCAAAGTCAACCGTCACTGACGTCATCGCAATAGTCACCAAACCCTACGAGAAGAAGCGACTCTATCTTCAGCATCCCGAGGAGGACTATGCCGTCGTCAGTCATCGTGTAACCCGAATTATCCCTCCACCCCCAAGGGAGCCTTCTCCTCCGCCGCCGCCACCTGTCATCTATAGACCTCCGCTACCACCACCACCTCCTCCACAACCTTGCCCTCCACCGGTTATCGAGGTGCCTTCTCCGCCACCGCCGCCTCCTCCAGTCGAGAAGCCCAAGCCCAAACCATCGCCTCCTCCTCCTCCTCCGGTAGAGGAGCCAAGGCCTTGCTCGCCGCCCCCTGACGAACCTATCGAGGTTATTGCTGTCGATGTTGAGCCGCATCACAAGAAAAAGAAGAAGCCCAAGTCTCGCTCTCGAAGCAGTCACAGTCATCACTCTTCGTATGACCACGATAGAGAGCGTGTAATCGAACGCGAGAGATTTGTGCCAGTTCCAGTGCCAGTTCAAGTCGAGCCGCGCTACGAAACCTTCCGCTATGTCGAGGGAACTCGGCGTCAGCAATACTCCCCTCCATCACCACCTAGACGGATGATTGAGGATGATCGTGTGCGACTTCGCATCACTGATCGCGAACGCGAGTACTATCGATGATAAGGAGTCAATACCTCGAAACGGACAGAAACGGATTTATGAATCTGTGTTATGATTAATGACTTTGATTTCACTTCACGGCTGAATCTAGGGTATAGGAAGGAGTACTATGTGAGGAGTTTGGGCAATTTGAATATTCTTAGATTATTAAAGTCTTAAATGGAAACGTTGCTATATTAAGCTGGTATCAAGTGTTGACGACGATTATTGTGTACAAAGCAGACATTATTGTTATGTTGCACATATGGCAATACGAGAATACCGTCTTGAAGTTACTCTGGTCAAATATAAGACCTAAAGAGGAATCACTGGAGGCTGCCAATGAAGAAGCAAAAGCCAAAGTCATGAACTGATCATGGATGTGAGGGCGAGAATGGGATACTATCCAAAAGTCGAGTAACGTCTTTCGTAACGACAAGATGAGGAACCCAGTCAGTGTGGTTGGCAAAGTCGACCAAAGTGATACGAGCACCATGGACGATGTCGATGTGAGTGGTAGCAATTACTGGGGACTCTTTTTTGAGTCCTAGACATCCTAGTGAAGCTCTTCTCACGCAGAGCACTTTGACGTTCAAGCAGGCCTCAACTGCACGAAGGACGACATTGTCAACGAGTTTGTTTTATCCCACTCTTCGGATTCCGTAATTAATCTTTATCTTGTGATTGGCCCACTGAAGATATGGATCTGGAAGCTTTCTGGCAGGTAAATTGTTGGCTTCGGTTCACCGTATTGGATGACTGAAGTCACTTATTCTTCGCTGGAGGTGTCGACAGCAGCAACACCAGCCCCGTCGCCTGCCTCCGTGCTCCCCAGCAAGCACGGTCAAGAGAGCCCTAGTAAAACTCGCTTTTGCTATTATTTGTGTATTGTGAGCAGACTTCCGAAGATGGATATGATTATAGGGGAGTGTGTTGAGAGTGAATTGGATGTCAACGTGCTTCTGCCAATGGTCATGCATACAGTAACTACATATCTGCAATGACACAACACGCTGTTGCACAAGCTGCTCATAGATTTTCTCAGTGTATCTAAGAAAAGAGGAATACACAGGAGGAGGACTATCTGGAGAATGTTTTTATCTTTTTCGTACTTCAAATGAAATACAAGCTAAAGTGTCCTGAGGTTGAATCGCACGTTATTCTCATTTTCATCACCCCAAGGTCTATGATGGTCACAAGTAGACTCGAAAGAACATAAAGTTTGATCGAATTAATGTGATAGTCTATTTTTTCTTCTTATTTAGGATGTATCAGAGCGGATTGGTGAATGAGAGATATGTCGAACCGCACTATTGTTGTTTCTATGTACCTCTCTGTGAACATACATTTGTTCTATGTGAGTGTTTAGCTTGCTTATTAAATACCAGTAACTCTAAATTCCTAACTTTGATCATGCCACACGCAAATTAACACCATTATTTGTTTATTTCTTTTCTGTCGTATCTGCTGGTTGCGCAGCATAAAATGAGGCTCTTAAACGTGGAGGTTAAAGCTGTGACATCATAATCGGTAACGCCTTGCAGACAATACCTCATCGATTTGTTTGCATCGGTCGATTGGAATCCAGTTTTATCAAGTTAAAATAACCTCTAATCTCATAGACTTGATCCTTTTAAGTTTTGTCCGTCTCATAAGTTACTGAATTCTGAAAGACAATCATCTGTCTAACTCACCTGATTTGACAACCCCGCGCAAACCTCCAACAACGTCGCGTCCTCAACCTCGCAACCGCCTCATTATTCTTGCCATGTCAGCCCAAGATTCCGGCCCCAAGATGTCTGCTGCTACAAAAGATGTTATCACAAAGGTGCAGCGCATGATCCCGCCAATGCTGGAGAAGTTCCACAAGGGTGTGTTTGTTACCAAAAAAAATTAACATAGACAATTCATGAGACTGATACGATGGGCAGGCCAGCTTGGTAGAGTCGCCGTTATCGGTGGTAGTGAGAACTATACAGGCGCGCCATACTTTTCAGCCATGGCGAGCGCAAGGCTGGGAGCTGATTTGGTACGAATCTCTTGTCAAGTGTGAATATCGACCCCAGGCTGACTTCTTTAGTCCCATGTCATTTGCACGCCTGCCGCCGCAACCGTTATCAAGTCGTACTCACCAAACCTCATGGTCCACCCCTTGATGCGACAGAGTGAAAATGCCAAGAAGGAACACGAGCCTGCAGCCTGGAACGCGTCTAAGGAACACGAATCCAGTGCTGAACGCATCGCTTCCCAGATCAAGGACCTGCTTCCTCGACTCCATGTCATCGTCATTGGACCTGGACTGGGCCGCGATCCATTGATGCATGAAACCGTTGCTATCGTCATTCGCGCTGCCCGTGACCAAGGTCTTCCGATTGTTTTAGACGCCGACGCTCTGGCAATTGTCCACAAACAACCAGAACTTATCCGCGGCTACCATGGCGCTGTGCTGACACCCAACGTTGTCGAGTTCGGCAAGCTGTGCGAGGCTCTCAAGGTTAAGGTTGACGATGATGCGCCCGAAACTGCTCGAGTTGAGGCTCTGGCCAGGACTCTTAAGGGTGTAACTGTTGTCCAGAAGGGTGCAAAGGACTACATCTCTAACGGCGAGACAACATTGACGGTCGATCTCGAGGGTGGTAAGAAGAGAAGTGGTGGACAGGGAGACACCTTGACTGGATCCATTGCCACATTCCTAGGATGGAGGAACGCCTACATAGAGCGTCTCTGGGATGTGGGCAATAACCCCATCGATGAGCACGAGTTGGTAGGATTGGCGGCTTTTGGCGGCTCTGCCATCACAAGAGTATGTATACACATCTTTCCTCGAGAATACGGGTTTCCTCTACACAAAATATCGAATGATATTCTAACAACGTTCACAGGAGTGTTCCCGCTTGGCCTTCTCAAAGAAGGGCCGCAGTCTACAAGCGAGCGACTTGACGGACGAGGTGCACGTTTCATTCCTCAACATCTTTGGTGAGGACAAGGAAGTAGATGAGTCAAAGCTATAAACATGATTTAAAATTCTGCAAGGCTAGTCAAATAATACGACACGGAATATACGATACTAGTTATATACAGTCTTGAATGTGAACGTGCGAGAGCCAGAGTTACTCTTGACCAAGAGACAGCTGTCTGTGTTCACTCATTTCTACGCTCGTGCCTGCCTTTCGCGATTTGATCTACCTATTCGTCCTGAATTCATTGCGAGTGATTTCGTGGTCACTATAAATCGTCATTCTAATTGTTGTGTGGATTGTCACGGCAATCTCACAAGAAATGATATACAACGCTGAGCAGACAAGTCAACCAGACAACCTATATCTTGTACTCTGGTCTCGAACTCAGAGCCCTTGGCTTGTCTTTCTGTTACGTTAGCTCATTCAGTTCATCCTCTTGTCTTTTCATCGGCCAGGTAGCACACCTATATATTCCATCAATCAGGCCTTGACTCATGATGCCTTGGGGTTACAGAAAACTAAACCTTGCTTGCGTAAAGGATGAATAATTAGTCATTCAATGGCGTTTGAGCTGCTCTTATTTTCTATATCCCAAGGAAAGGTCGTATGCTTTGTTTCCCCCCTCAGGATGACACAATACCCGCGTCGCTTCCAAAAGCGTGGTATATTATCCTATAAGTAGGAAAAACCCCTGTACTAGCAATATAAGACCGCCAGAAAGCTTCAACGGCAGTACATCCATATCCCGAACAACCGTCTAGCGGAACACGCTTTCCGGTCTCCGGAATGCAAGTAACCCACAGCTGCAACTAGAAGCTGCAAGCCTTGCATCAACTCGCTTGTCGACTCGAAGTTGACAAAATGAGCTGATACTGACTTGCTTCCTTACTGGACACGTAAGGAAGCAAGACAGTATTTCAGGAACATACGATTACCGCGCCATGTTCCGTGGGAGAGTTAAGACGATGTAACCATTCAGAATATTGTCTTATATTGGATGTGGTATTCTGCAGGTACACACAAGCTAATACAACAACTCTGATTGTCAATTTGGCATCTTCACAGTAAAAATGGCCAAGAATAAACGCCAATGGTAGCGAAGACCAATCCCCATTCATTCTAGTTATGGCCTGCAGGACAACATCGGCACCGAACGCCCTGCCATATTCCGTTCCTACTCCCACTCCCCCCCCGTGTTTTGAGTTACAACCCAAAATTATGAGACTATCACTGCTGTGTGCCACGTCTCCCGACCTGCCTCCTCTTCAAAAGCACACTCAGCCGTGTTGCCACCTTGTACATCACCACGCCTATTTGCCAGTTGTTACACGTGTATAGCATCATTGTGCTCATACACGGAACCCATAACGCCAGCAATTTCACAAAGTCCAAAACTCCCCATGCTCGCTATTATCGTAGTTTATCTTAATCGAGATATCCCCTCTGCCGAACTCTTAATGTCTTGCATCATATCAGCCTCAACCACCCCCCTTGCGCCTAACGGTGAATTCGATGTAGCTTGCATGTTTTGTTGCGGGTTCGCACTTGCCAAAAACCATCCAGCTCAAAGAAGGCTTGCTTGCAAAACACATAAAATGCATTAAATTCCAGCCATGTGTTTAGCGAGAGATCTCCTTCAAGGGAAATTGGCTGGGTATGATAACCATATCAGGAACAGCGATGCGTAGTGCATCCGACGGATGGAAGGGATCAGACGGCTATGAAGATCGTCGGATAGTTGTGGTGAGGTGGGCGAGCCGTCATGGTTGGTATCGTCATATCGTTATCGTCATTATATCTGGGCAGAGGATTTGTTGGTATCTGAGGCGCTGCTGCACTCAGTCCATGTAAAAGTCACCCTTCAGAATTCTCTCCTGGAAAGCATCAGGCTTGGGACGCTCAGGCTGCTTGGGCTGCTGCTTGATCGAAGAAGCCTGGGCTGGAGGCTGAGGCATCTCGGAAACGGACTTTGCCCGATCGTGAATAGAGCCTCGTGGTGGAGAGGAGGAGGCGAGCGAGAAGGAAGCGCGAGGAGCTCCTATGACAGAGCTCTCGGCACGAGACCTAAGCTGCTCGGACCAGTTGAAGCCTTGCTGGTCTGGGCGCAAAATATAATTGTCAGATGGGGCTCTTGCATGTTTGGTGTTGCTTGCCTGTGGAACAGAAGAAGCGAGGCTTGGACGACGCCCAGCAGACAAAGCTGCCGCGAGGCTTGACCCTTGACCAGGGGAGCCTACAAGCGATGCCTTCCGCCCACCTGGGACGGGGCGCCCATTCTGAGAAGCGGGAGGAGAGGATGGGCTATTACCATTTCCTGGACTACCATTAGGACGCATGTTACGCATGTTGGCAGTACCGAAGCTCATCCGTCGGACAAATGGTGTAGTAGGTGCAGTCTTGGAGTACATGTCGTCATCTTCAATGGCGCTCTCATCAATGGAGTCAGAATTGTTAGAGTTGGTCGACATACTTCCTCGGCGAACGAAGGAAGATGTGTTTGTGGGTGAAGTGCCCGAAAGACCGAGAGTGGTGACAGAAAGGCGTCGACGGCCAGTGTCAATCGGACCAGAAGACTGAACAGGAAAACCAGTGCCGTTGGAAATCGAATTTCCCCTCTGGAAAAGGTTGGTCAGAGCGGCCTGAGTGATTGATCCTCGTCTGTTGCGTGTGTACATCTCGCCGTTGTTGTTACCGTTGGGGGGAGCAGTGTCTGCGGACATGTTGGGCAACTAATTTAACGACTTTCGTCGTCGATAGTTATAGTTTTGGTAACGGTGGGATATGGGGAGATATGCGTAGCAGTGGCGCCAGAGTGGTTCGACGATGGCACAAGCAGCGTTACACGTGAATGCGATGGTGGGTTGATGGTGTTTTAGAGAATTTGTGAACTGTCAAATGCCTTGTAGAGTTGAAAACAAAGAAGAGTTGAGGGAATGAGTAAGAGGGAAGAAAGGGAAAGAAAAAGAGAAAAAGTTTAGAAAGTCGAGATGGAAACGGGGGGATCGAGGGGTTGATAAAGACGAACGGACAGTGAAGTCACTAAGGAGAGTGACGAACGATTATGAATTGGGGGTTGATCAACTCTAAAACAGGGGGCACAGAGGGCAAGTTGGTGATGAGAGATCGCCGTTGCCGGTTTAGGTAAGAGGCGTCCTTCTAGGTCAACGTTGGAGGAGGGGCGACGACATGAAGATGAGCGAGACCGGCGGATTGACAGCCCGTACTGTAACATACAGATGAGAATCGAGGACAAGCAGAAACGGGCTCTAAGCTGGGGCAAGATGGTAGCAGTAAACAATTGACCAGGGTCAATTCTAAGGTCCAGCCTGTCTTATTCGCAGCAGCCTAGTTAGAGTTGGGGGAGCATTCAAGATGGGTCGTTCCCCCCTCCATGGAAGCTGACGCCGGTAGTCTACATGTGCATGCAAGCGCGGCTAGCTCATTGTTTGATTCTGATTTTGAGAACAGGCGGGTGAGACCTTCCCCTTCCCTTCCTTCCTACTCAGATGGAGGGGAAAGGCAGGTTGCGTCCGGGGCCCGAGTGACGTAGTGGCTACCAAGTGGATATGTGTTCCCAAAATCGGGCTCATGGTTGGTCAGATCACCCAATGAAGAGGGGGTTGCTACCTAAGCTAATTACTACAGCAATGTTCTAGGGTCCATTATGGAGGGTTTATGGATACTTGGGGTGAGGTGAATCGAATCGTATCCGGGCTCCCCCAAAGATAAAGGAGAAGCCCTGAGTCTGGGGCTGAACCCTTGTCTCTCATCTCGTTTCTTGTCCATCTCAAAATCGAGGCTAGCAGTCACGGTGCTCCTTGGCTTCCTGCGCATATGCTGGTGTTGACATTCAATATTGTTGAGATTGCCAGCGATATTCGCGCCAATTTCTAATTTAACTCCAGTTTTCCGACTCGGACGCCTTTGCTTGCGTAACAGGGGATTGAGTAGAATGTCCGCGAACCTGCAGCTTGTTTCCTCTCACCTATCACTACATAGTATTAACACAAGCCCCAAGACACCATAACAAGATTGGCAAATCTGACGTGGACGAGTAGATAGATACTGTAGGTGCTGCCCACACTATGCAAAAGTGACGATCTGTCTTTCCACGGTGTTTCGTTGAGGGAGGGTGAACGTGTTGAGTGAGCACTACTAGGGATGAGGCAGAGACTCACCGACACACGTATCCGCTTGCTTCCTTATCATCTAACCGTCGAGTTCCTTCCGTAATGCTGATACATGGCTATCTCGGAAGGACCTTGAAGACTCGGGCCAGGTAATGTTGATAGGCAAGTGCCGGACTAAAGAGGCAAGCAGACAAATCAAGAAAGAACGTAGTATAGGTAAGCGTTCGATTATTGGAATGCAATGGATTGTTGTGTCCCAAAATAGTACCGGCTGGTCCCTGACATCCTCATTCTTATCACAACCGCCTCTCCCGGCTCTCGCAATAACATAGAGCTGATCTTGCCTCTACCACATGTATTTGGCACTCGACTCCATCATACTATCTTTTCCTCCCCTTCAAACTTGTCATTCTCGGTGATAAGCTATCAGAGAATTGAAGATATCGAACACGTCAACTGCCAGCCACCGACTATTCCTCAAGGAATGACTCGATATTACCCAGCTGCCCAGCAACGAAACCATGAGCAGATCGAACTCAGGGTGCAATACGAACAAACCGCCATTTGGAACTTCTAGTGCTGCACGGGCTGCTGTTCTAAAAGCGAGCGGCTCAGAGCACGGTGGACCCTCAAGGTCCCTGCTTAGGGCTCTGTGCTAAATTCCATGTTCCTCCCCGGCATCTGCGGCTTCGAGCATGGGTCTGAGCTCTTATGGTGCCTCCACTAGCGCTTTCTGGCCAACTGCGGAGAAAACGAGTCTGTAAAGGGACCGCCCCGAGAAGCCAATCCTACAGCGGAAAAGCTGCCTAATTATAGGGCCCCTTGCGATATCCACACAGCAAACGATCCATTACCACCTGGCATCGACGTCACCCCAAAATGACGGGTTGCTTTTTTGCGGGGTAAATTCAAGTCGCTACGCCCACCAGCCATCATTGAGACAAATTCACCAGCAGTTTTATTTTGGGGGCTGCAACTTTGCCACCCAGGTACAGTTTCTCCGTCAACAAGATGCGAGAAGTGTTGAACAAGCATGGGAAATATGCTCAACCTTAATCTTTTTCGTGCTTGGAGAATACACCGATAGATGACCGAGCAGCCAATTAATACCCCACGATTGATTGCTCCACTGGCCAGCCATCAGCTAGTTACATATGCACTTTTGGTCATGGTGGAAGATAAGAGTGAAAAGTGAAAGAGGGTCTGTGATTATCAAGGACTTAACTCCTGAGGCAGCGCGACTCTTGAGAACCAGCAGAGTCACGTCAGATGAGCAAGTGCTAGTCTACCATAACGGTGGTGGGAGAAAAGGCCATGATGGTATGCGACGTAACTCAAACACGCAAACGAAACACCATAATCGGCATTCGATTTAGCTCACCTGTTGAGGGCGGAGAAGTGCCCTCTTCTCTCATGAGAATTCCGTTCGTTGTTACTTGACATCTCATCTATTGGATCATCCTCCAATCAAGCCATTGACAGCGCAACACACCTCGCTTCCCTTGACATGACTCTCATAAACCTTGAAGTGCGCACGGTCTGGTGTCTGGCTCATTCTTAGCGCCCAGCATCTCAGATCAAGTGATGGTTGTGATACCAAAGTGGTGGTGGTATGTATGTGGGCACTATGGTAGCTTCGAACAAGGAAGACACGATCGGCACCATTTGGAAGATTCAGCACGGTAGGGCGATGTAAAGCAGAGTCGTCATCCTTTTGGCATATATTTGCCGACACCCATTTGCAGTACCTGCTGCAAGCTTTCCTTCATGGGGTTGTGGATTCGTAACAGCCACGATCTAAGGTATGTTGATGAAAGTTCACCAACCCTGAGTCCTTCCTCGTTGGAGAACAGTTAAATCCATATATTATAGTTGAATGTCCAACAGTCTCACACCTCACCTGATTGTGCTATCCTGGCTTCAGCTGATCGTTTCTAGTTTCACCCAACGAGGACAAACTTATCTCATGCTATAAACTTTTAGCCTGCTCGAAATTCTACAAATGCCACGTTATTCGGGAGGACTGAACTCAGAATACGCACGGTTAAGAATCCTTGTCCGAGCAAGTGTTTCTCCCAAGATTGTCTTCTCAGTAGCCAATCATGAACTAGGATCCTTACCCCGCGTCAGCCCACATGCTCCCGCGACCGGCTCACGGCATCCTCGGCCGGTGAGATGCATTGGTGTACTTGGCTTGACCTCGACAACCTGTCTTGAGCTGTTTCGGGCAGGATTTTCCAAACCATCGACACCCTCTTCAAATTTAATGTGTTTGACACTACTCACTGAACCCTCTCTGCCATGGTTTTGTCGTTGATCAATGGCTGTTCATTGAAGCTGGTGGTTCCATGTAGGATCATCATGAACCGTCTGGTTCCAGGATAGTTTGTCGAGTCACCATCGGTATCCGCATAGATACGGGAATCTCGCACATTAAATTTTGATAGCCAAATGCGATAGAAGGAATAGTTTCTGTCAGTCATGGTTTACCACACCACTAAGAGATTCGCGAGCTTGGTAAGGTCATGGCCTACCTATCAAATTTGAGAGCCAAGACAAATGCTAGAAAGGACACACAAAAGATGGAGACTGCCCGCAGTACTGCAGCTTGCAGCCTGCACGGTGACAGACTAGTTCAAATGATACTGTATGTTCCTGGTGGTGGGGGAAAGCATCGCCAACAACAAGCTCGTCTATTGTCTGAACGGTCTGGACCGCGGTGCAGTATGTCGATCTGATTCGAGCTATCCAATAACCATTGTGGCTTGGAAACACTACATAACAGCAGCTAAAGTAAGGTTATGTTTGCTGGCTGGCAGTTGGAATTTACTTTCTTCTCGTCGCCCATTTCTTGTGTCCCTCCATTCCTTTCCCTCTCTTCTATTCTTTTCTCTTCTCTTCTCCGATTTTACACCCATCCTTTTCCTTCTTTCTTACGGCACAGCTCGACCATCTTCTCTAACCTTGTCTCTCGTTCACCTGACTCTCATTTGTGACCTGCTTATCTTTACTGTTCTTCATTTGTGATACTCACCGCTTTTGTTCTCGAAATGGCTTGCATATTCTTCCCCACGTCGCGTGGGTTGTCTGCTTCGTTCTCGCCTCGACCTTGTCTTTTGAAACACCATCGCCTGTCTCCTACCTGCATGAATGATCAAGAAGACCCAGACCGGGCACTCGGTCCGCTATCCTTCCTACGTTCACCTCCCGTTCGTGTCCTTTTGACGCCATTTTGATGCCTGTCTTGCCCACAACCGTCCATCCTTCAACCATACGAACTCGCCTTAGCTCCAGCATAGACTTGCAACGCTTCTATTCTCCATTAATGTGACGGTCAACAGCAAAACAACCATTTCAACCCAAAACCATAGGTGAGTGGCTGTCGTAGCTAACATGCGCAGATTTCTGTGTCCAGTTCTCCTGTGAAGTAGCCCTAGATCAACTCCATGTGATCGGGCGTCAAGATCGAACCAGCAGTCCTTACGCGTGGGACCCCGCCATACTTGAAGGAATAATCAAGTTGTGTATCTTGGAGAAACAAGCCTCCAGCCAGACTGGTAGGGACACAAAGAACATACTCAAGTAACAGCACTCACGAAGCGTAGGTCACTTCCAAACGAGCACCGTATAGCAACATGACCGACATGTGCTGAGAAAGGATGCTGGAGGGGATATGCGATTAGGCTTGACCGGATATGATGTGATACGAATGGCTTGACCTGTATATAAAGAATGTCCTCTTGATCGCTCATGAAAGCGAATCTTCTGTGGTCATCAAGACTCTGAGATAAGCAATGAGACAGATCTTTCTCACAGATGCCTACTTGAATGACATACCATGAAGCATTACCTAGTCTGCTGAGACTGTCAACCAAACCGTATTTGATATTTTCACATCATGCAATACCAACAAGAGCATTTTGTAGTCAACGGCATCAGTCATCATAACTACGCAATTCTATGACAATTCACTGGAGGCGCTACATTAGGTGACCTGCTTCATCTTGAAACAATCAGAATATAAAATGTCTATAATTGTGACTCCTATAACCATTGGAATGACCTGCCCAGGGCAACTATTTCCTTCCTGTCGAACGCCTTACTCCAGCTGTACAAATACACTGCAGATTTGTCCATCGTTATTTATCACATGGCATTTCCCCTTTTCTTTCCACATAGCCCACAAACTCCACAATCGCCAGAATTACGATACTGTGTGGTCTGACATGCGTCACTCAAGCATCGCCACGAGCCTGGTGATGAGGAATCCAACACGTTGGCGCACATTGCGCATGTAAGAGCTAGGCCAGGGTTGACGTACGAACACATCGAGCATGTCCCACAGGCCGGTAACAGTGGACCACTCGTTGAGCTGTCTGGTTCTTCCGTTGTTTTTGAAGATTGGGTTTTGGGTTCTTCTCCAGCTTTTGAGTTATCATTTCCTTCGGCAGTGCTCAGCGAAATTGTGATCTTGGAATGTTTGGACTCTCTTGACGACTCCGACTTGATTTCTGTGGTCGGTGCTGCTGTTGTTTGAGGTTGTCTCTTTTGGTCTTGGATTCTTGTCACTTCAGGCACTTCCAATGCCTCCGGCCCAGGTGACTCCCTTTTGATACCCCTGATCATCCTTTGGAGCTCCTGCGTCTCATCTCTTGCCCCAGGGTCATCGGCATTCTCATCTTCGCAGACTTTGACCATCCCTCGACCTTGACCATCAAGTAGTTTCTTGCCGTCAACATCGATGGCGTCCTTACAACTTTCTCCAGGCTCGTCTTCGAGGTCGCTGTCACTGCCTGATTCCGTCTCATCATCGTCTTTAATATCGTCCGGCTCCTCTTTCTGTTTTTCAAAACGGGCCAGTGCTGCGGCTGCTCGAAGTTCACGTCCTCTCATGCTCCCAGCAACTCGAGGCTTTGCTTGGATCTTCTTCCCGCTTTCTAACTTGACCTTTGTCGCTTCATCCGCACCAAGAGCAACCCCGTTTGCGCCAAACTTCTGCAGAATCCTCTTCTCCTTTCGTTCTTGGTAGGATAGCTGTGGTTTGACCTTTCTTTTGCGTCGCGATCTATACGTGCCTCCGCAGAGATGTTCCGGAAGAATCTCATCGGCAAGTACTGTGTTCTTCTCCCACTCGCCAGTGGAGAGATTGGCGCCCCTACCCCAGATTCCATCTCCAGTGTACTTTTTAGACCAAAGCTCATGCATCTGTGACGCATAAGAATTTCGGACCGCCCAGAATGCTCGTGAGTGGTTCATCTGTTTGCAGTGTGCCAACTCATGCATCATGACCATCTGGACATAGTTGAACGGAAGCCAGCGACCGGTACTAGGCGACTTGAGAACGAGCTGAACTACTTCTCCTGCATTAAAGTTGCGTCCGACAAATTCACGGTTTGGTTCGTATTCTTCTAGAGACGTGACATAGAGGTGGTGTTCTCTCATGATGGGGCCTTTGTAAGGCTAATGTCAGTCGAAATCCAACTTAGAAATAGGAAAGAACTTACGACATTGTGCAGCTATTCTTTCGAGAAAGTCCTGCGCGATCTTTTTATCGGGACCTTCTAAAGGCTTGATAAAGACGATATTAGGATTTGGCTGCGTTTTTCTTTCATTCAGCCGTTGATATCCAGTGACCATTTTGCCAGGGTCTAGAGGATGAAAACGTGTTCTACGGAACAACCACAAGATTTATTTGTCTGTCAATAAATGAAAATAGTCGTGGATGAAGACGCATGAATGAATGAATGACGCAGAGTGACAATGAGTTCATAGGTAAGTGGAGTTGAACAAGGGTAATGGTGGTGATATGCCGGGACGCGTAAAGTGGAAAATTGCAATCGCGAAGTCATGTGATCAGCTTTAATAAACATCCATTCACAGCAACAGATGGATTGTTATGACCGACATCTCTTACTACCTACCTGGATACCTATACACGAAAGATCAAACTATGAGACTCCGACAGTCTTGGCCCATACACCATGAGACCCATATAATCATTATTCTGTCTCTAGTCCACCACATACGACCAAAGCTCGTNNGGTGACGACCAGCGAATCCCCAGTGTTGTATGTTTTGTTTTGAACTTTGTTTTTGTTTGTTACTAGTTCTTGTTACCGTGAGGTATATAGTCATGGTTTGCAACCGAAAGTTGTGGCGATCCATGGTCGCTTCATTCTCATTACCGCAGGCCATAGGGATTGAATTGAAAAAAATATGCAATCGATTGTATAATATCTATATGCTGTAAAGACTTGAAAAATTCCCGCTTACTGATTTATATCTATATATCGAAAAGAACCGATGCCTGAGCGCCTAGAATAATATATGATATCCTTGCCATCACTACCCGTTCTCTTATGTTTGCCATTATTCTTGAACTGGCCTCTCTTCAACATTGGCGATTGCACTTTGCAATGCACTCGTCAAATCTATATGGAACAAAGGCTTGTTCTGACCATGGACCACGGCACCTCTTCGCCTCTGCTTTTCCAACTCCCCGGGCGACATGGACCCATAAGATCGCATAGAAGGCATCCCTCCCGTCAGAGGTTCGTCTTCTGCGACGTTGGAATTTCTGGACACAGAGTCTTGGAAATTCGTCTCTTCAGCTAGTGCCGCGCCTCTGTCTCCAATCTCCGCAACACTGAAAATGGATTTCCATCTTCGCTGCAATCCCTCCTCATCAGGTCTGCAGGGTACTCCGAATCCCGCTGCTATAAGAGCTCGCTTGGTCCATCGGTTGTTGATGCATGCAAAATGCCAGTCAACTCCGTCTGGAGACGCGTATGTATCAAGTTGATTCCGTATATCAATCAATCGCTGTATCGAAGTAATATCGACGTTATTGACAGAACTGAAATCCATAACCACAGCCTTTAACGTCGGCAGGATAGAATCGGAGTCGACATGTACAGGCCGCTTTGCAGATTTCCTGGGCCCTGGGTTATTCCATGGTCTGTCTCCTGGGCGCTCAAACACTTCGGGACTACTACGCTGAGTATTAGACAGGACGAAATGGGCGAGGTAGTCCAGTGAGGAATTGGCATTTGGGTAGTTGAAGCCTTCAGAGAATCTGTAGATAAATATTCCAGGATACGGATGATCAACCTCAACCTGGGGATTAGAGCCATCATTATGATCGAGCGGAAGAAACACGTTTCTTGCGGAGATATCCAGATTCTCAGTCGTCCCAAATCTCCCAAAGACTTTGCGATGATCGTCACCGATAACATGATCTCCGATGACCGAGTGCACCTTGACTTTGCCCATGAATCGACCATGAGCCTTGAGGATTCGATACAGGAACACTGCCCCTGATAACAGAACTGTGGCATACAGTCCGGCCTCAATGTGCGCAAAGATGCTGATTATTACTCCGGTAAGGAAGATGAAAACTTCAACCGGCGAGACTCTCCAGAACTGATAGATCGTGTTTGGGGGCGTGACGAGATCACCAACAGCATGGATTATGACAGCTGCAAGAGCGGCGCTCGGGATGTAGAAGAATATGGCTGTTAACAGGTATGTCGCTAATAGGACAACAAGTCCGGTAACTATGCCAGCTGCGGGCGTTCTCACACCAGCTTTTGACTGAATAGCTGTGCGGCTGAACGATCCTGTGGATGGGAATGCTCCAAGAAATGGACCGACGAGATTAGCCATTCCAATAGCAATCATTTCCTGCGAAGGGTCGATTGTGTAGTTGTTGACTCGTCCAAACGATTTAGAAATAGCGATGTGCTCGACGAGCAAGACAATAACGGTTGCTGGTAAGTAGGGACCGAAGCTCGAAATGAGATCTGATGTTATTTTGGGGACCCCGATGTTCTGGAATCCTTTGTTTCTGTCAGTTCGGTATCAAGCCAGCAGAATACTATGACGGCTCACCCTTTGGTACGGCTCCCAGGATGTTAAAGAGGGGATCCTCCCGCCTGTGTTTATTCAGAGTCCAGCTAATGGTCGTATACATTATTATAACGAACACAGTTCGCATTGTGGTGATGAAGAATAGCAATCTCTTGTGCTTATGGTATCGCTC
The DNA here is from genome assembly GCA_013618495.1 of Fusarium longipes. Classification (NCBI taxonomy): domain Eukaryota; kingdom Fungi; phylum Ascomycota; class Sordariomycetes; order Hypocreales; family Nectriaceae; genus Fusarium; species Fusarium longipes. The sequence continues at coordinate 128,960 of JABFEY010000069.1, read as the reverse complement.
CGCAGCGGCGGTGAAGCCCTGTCTAAAGAGGTATAGAATAGCCAGAGCCGATAAACCGACAATGGCATCATAGTTTGCCTCTCCCAGATGTTCAATCGTGTTCTTCAAAACTTTGTATGGCGAACCCCGAGTCGAGAAGCCTGATAGACCAAGTAGCGCTGGCAGTTGACCAACGCAAATAGTGATAGCAGAGCCAGTCATAAAAGCAGAGAGTGATGTAATAGAGATAAGATCCACAATCCATCCGCATCTGAGCAACCCAATGGAAAGAACAATAAGTCCAGCAGCAATAGACAAGGCCGAAGCAATGATATGAGCTTGTGTTTCTTGCCCAGAGTTCTGAATGTCATGGACAACGTTGCCCACAACGGTGGAGAGGACAGCAACAGGGCCAATCGAGATATCTTTGGACGTCCCGAATATCCAGTAGATCATGGCCCCTATGAAAGACGAGTAGAGGCCGAACTGAGGTTCCAGATTTGCAAGCATGGCATAGGCCATTCCTTGCGGAACAACGACGGCACCGATTGTGATACCGGCGACCAAGTCACCTGCAAGCCACTGCAAGTTGTAATGGCTTATCCAATTCATGAAAGGCAATAGTGAAGTTCCATATGTGACAAGGTCCTCTCTTGAGGGGATTTGTTCTTTGATCCATTCTGCTGACGTGGGCTCAGTCTCGTAGAACGAGCCGCCACCCTGTACTGAGAGGACTGAATGATCACTCATTTGGGCGTGTTGGCCTTGGGTTTGAACCTCAAGTTTGATGCCTAGGATTTTGGCCAGGCCATTGCCTAGAGTGGTTCGGGCCGTCATTATAGTTCTTGATGTATTTGCATCCAGGGAATGTTCCTCCGGGCAGGGTATATAGACACCGAAGATGAAACCGGTCAGGCGTCCAAGTTCCTCACTAAGGCAAGATGTTGTTTATTACAGCCGGAGCATATTTTATGTATTCTTCAGTAAACACACTGGCAGGGCGTACAGATGGTTCAGTGTTGTGGCTGCAGTTGTTGCACTGTTGAAAGATTATCCGTACAAGAGCAGTATCCAATAGTATGGTCCCGGGTTTCAGCTCAGATCGATGACGAATATCGTGGGGTTAAAGACGACATTGGAAGACGGGGGATGAGATTTCAAGGGACTGGGAGATGGATATTATTTATTCATGATGTCAGGCACAGAATATGGGGAATTATCTTGGTCATCCGGACTGTCGGCTACTCAAGTATGATAGGCTATAGAAGGTCAGATCAAATTAGCACGAGCTTCTCTTAATAATAATCTCCATCTTTTCCTGCGCAAATAAGAAAAGTTGCGCAGCCTTGACCGGCTTTTGAGTGTCTAGAATGATATATAAATGGGCGTTGGTGTCTGGATGACCGATGTCGCAATCGCCACTTTACCTATCATGGTAATAGTGTAACGGCCTTAGTAACTAAACCCTTGACAAGCTAGAGAGCCACAAGGACTGAGATTGAAGCAGATAAGCGATGAGTTGCTACTGCTCTCTAGGAGTTCTGTCAAGAACTGATTCTTGCTGGGGTTTTGAGAAACTCAGAGATGGTGACAAGCACCTGAGTACCTATCTTGGGTATTCTTACATTCGATGTGAACATAAAAGCTACAATGTGATACACGTAAGCTTGTGATCTGTACTATGTAGAAGCCTTGACTGTGTTGTGTATAATAATCCATCAAATATTTCCTAAAGTCACGATTCGCATGACCGGTATCTGTTCTCAGCTTGTTTAAAAATTCCTAGGTAGTGTGCTATCTAGATCGAATTGATAGAAAGAATAGATCTCGCTAAAGCGCATATAAAGTCGGCGGATCGGCCCAGCCAGCCCCGATCTCAAAATAGCATACAACTAACAGCCGACCAACCTCTCATATTACGTGCATTGCACTTCATTTCGTTCCTCGCAATCATGGATAGGAAAACTAGCAAGACGTCGAAAGCATGGAAATGGAGACATATGACGAAATCTCGAGAGGTCTTGTAGTAGAAACTGTTGCAGCTGTTCAACTTGATTATACCTACCTATACCTCCATACCGACCTACCTTGATATAATCAATAGTAAAAGATGATTGGACATTCAACAAAGCCAAGTAACCATGGATGTTTAATTGAAAACGCGAAACAAACACGATTCATCAAATTGTCCGTCCCGCCAGCGATATATTCTACCTTTTCCTTCCCTTCCCTTCTTCCTCCCTCGTGCTGTGCCCTTCCTTTCCAAGCCTTTAACCAACCTCCAGCCTCCCCGCTAATGGAAAACTAAACTACAAATTGATCATTCTCAACGGCATCAGCCCCAGTAATAATACTACGGCTAATCATATTCTACAACCTCGTCAATTATTCGCATCGGTTCTTTTGTATAATCTCGGATACCTCCTTCTCTTTCTCTCCTTACCTATGCTTCTCTTCGCAGCTCAGCGATAACCTCAGTCACCACAACCATGTCGGAACCATCATCAAACTCCAACCTCAATGCCAGCTTTAAAGCATCGACACCCTCGCTTCCTGCCCCTGTAACCACGACACAACTCCAAGCCCCGCCATCGCCGCGCACTCATCGCGCCCTTCGTCGTCTTCAATCCGCACACACTCTCGGCGCCCGCGCCCGCGAACAGGCCACGCCCTCTCTCATCTCCCAGCAGCGGCAGCGCGACGACCAGCGTACTACCAGCTCCAACGGCCTTGTGTCACCTACAAAGTCCTCGCCGGCCCCGCCTCCCCTTTCAAATCAGAACGTTAATCGCTCGCCCCAGCGAGGTCGTGCCAACAGCGATGCCACTCCACCCCTTGTCCACCAGATGAACGTCGTGACAGCCAGCAAACGTGCCGGGAATAAGAAACCCGTCTTTTCGCATGGCCATTTGCCGTTGCATCAGATCATACGCGAGGGGCCGACTGATGGTGACTTCTTGGGCGCTTTGGAGAGTGCGCGCTGGAAGGTTATTGATGAGGGTGTCAAGAGTGCTGAAGATGGCATGGTAAGATCGACAAGTCACCCTTGACATGCGCATGGAATTGACAATGGTACAGTCAACATTAAGAATATATGTCTGGCTCGTCCTCCTTGATGCCCCCATCCTATCTACCGACGACTATCTCGCTCTCATACACCGGGGTGCTTCTCCAGCATACTCCAAAATCCGCAATGACACATTCCGCACCCTCACGACCGATCCGCTTTTCCGTCGCCGTGTCAGCGAGGCCAGTCTTATTCGACTCCTCAACGCAATCGCATGGAAGCTTCATGATACCCGTGAGGAAACCCGTCAGAGCCGTCCTACCAGCAGCCGCGCTTCACTTCCAGGTGGCAGCAGCATATCGGGCCGTTCACACTCAAATGCAAGCACATCCTCACCTACCGCTCGAAACCGAGCTCGCGCCTTGACTCTCACAACTGAAGGCTCTGAATCTGGCGCTGGCGCCACGACCTTGGAGCCTGGTACGTACGTTCAGGGCATGAATGTCCTGGCAGCTCCTTTTCTCTACGCAGCTCGCAGTGAGGCAGAGGCGTTTGTGGCTTTCCACTCTCTGTTAACTCGTGAATGCCCTGGTTATATCCGTGGTGCTATGGATGGTGTCCATCGAGGTCTTGCCCTGGTAGATAAAGTGCTTGCCATTGTAGATCCCAAACTGAGCATGTATCTCACTGCAAAGGGACTATCAGCTGAGATCTATGCCTTTCCCTCTGTCCTGACGCTATGCGCTTGTACACCGCCTCTACCCGAAGTCCTCCGATTATGGGACTTTTTGTTTGCCTACGGACCGCATCTGAACATTGTTTGCATCGTGGCACAGCTCACGATTATGCGGTCACAGATTTTGCAATCACCTAGGTAAGAAATCCACATACAAGGCTTTGGCTACAACGATCGCTAACTCTTCGTAGCCCGAACAAAGTCCTCAGATCTTTTCCTCAGCTTAATGCGGATCTCGTCAAATCCGTCACTATTGGCATTATCAAGAAGATTCCAGATGACATTTATGCCGAGATCGTATCTCACGCTCTCTAATCCGGGCTAGTTTTATCGTACACAAGATCGAGATAAAGCTGTGAGTCCTAAGATGATACAGAATCAAGGCACAGCATGAGCAGGGGTCTACCCAACTGCGACCTCATCTGACGTGCATACCACCTCGCGAATCGGAACTTTATCTCGAGCTGAATTCCTTGCACAACACCTCTAAAAGCGTTGAGGGTCTTACAGTGTAAGGACGCCTTATTAAATACCGCCACTACGCCGTCCAGTGTATTGCTACAGACTGGACAAGCTTTTTTTGTTTCTTTGTTTATGGTTAATGATCAAATGCGTTATGATTGGGAGGAATATGATGGAACATGAGTGATGAAAAGGTTCATAACGGGTAACAGGGACGTCCATAAAAGCACAGATATTCTAAATGAATTAATGAATGAATATACGACTAGTTGGTTTATCTATTATCTATCTACATGCGAATCGAAGCGAAGCGAAAACGTGTTGCTGGTCTAATGCCCATTGCACGCACGTCATATTATGGACGTACGGGGCCCCAACGCTCTATTAATCAGACTCAACGCCGGCTTACATGCATACAGTTATTCGTCAGACAACATAAAGCTTTTGCTCCCGCGGAAAGAGAAGTTGAAGCGCAACTTTTGTTTACCGTCACTCACGTTGTGATCGTCAATCATAGATACTCGTCAACGTGAATGTGGAATGTGGCAGATGAACGTTCTGTTCTGGCTCTGCTCCCAGGTAGAGAGGCCCCTTGGCGAAATATGAAGAGCGCTCGTGATGGGAATACACAGGAGGTACTCAGTGCAGCATTGCCACGTGGGCGGCGCCGCAATCAGTCCTGGTGACTATCAGTTGAGCATAGGCTTATAATCCAAGCCAAAGTTCACCAGATGTGGCAGAAGCAATCAGACATGCGATACATTTGGGTGCCATGAGAAGATTCGACTAAGACATAACGGATTCTTTGGCAAATGCCGTTCCCATGCTTCAGCCCTTAATAAGAAGGGCAGCCACCCTCAGCTCGGTGGAAAGCATTGGCGAAGAAGGCTTGCATGGCTGAATAATGGAACAAGATACCTCCAAGAACAGCAGCGTGCCAGAGGTTATGGCTACCGCCAATATAGTCAAAGCAACCAGGATACCATCTCTCAGGGATCTTGCTAGCATAAACAACGGCACCGGAAAAGTAGACAAGCATCGACTTGGAAATTGGCGAATAAAAATCGTAAACAAAGTCGAGGCCATGGGTCCATCCAAGTTGCACCATAGGAAGGAATCCTGTCAAGGCAAGACCGACGTAAAAGGCGACACGAACCCATGCCATATCAGCACCATTAAACCGAGGATGCCAAGGGAGAATGACGCCACCGATTCCAAGGAACGCTGTCAAGCCCATGTAGACATAACGGCTGAAAGGATCGCAATAAAAGGCCGTGTATTCAGTCGTCATAATGGAGGCTGCGATCAAGAGGGAAATACCGGTATAGTCCACGCAGGCGAAGATTGAAATAGCATCCACATCCGCAACGGCATTCATGGTGTGCCAGATTGTCGAGCAGACAAGTGTTAAGCAAGCCATGACAAAAAAGACGCCAGCGACAAATACATCAGACTTGGTGCTGAGTGAAAAGTTGGCAGTATTAGGATAAAAGTAGAGCGCAATTGACAGGACCAGGATAAGGCCGAGCGCGTGAGACCAAATGTTGAACAGCTCATTGGAGAGGTTGAAGGCTGAACGAACACAATCGAGTTTGGACTCGGTGAAGCGATAACCCTTGTGGATGTGGGGATTGTTTCGCCAAGGAGAGGGGAGGTCATCATAAGAAAGAAGACGTCCTTCCTTGGCCAAGACAATAGCCTGTTGAATATGTTCCTCTAGGGAGTACGCTGCTTGGATGGCGCGCTCAATACCCTCATTTGCGACTCGACGTCCCTCATCCATAAAGGCCTCGGCGGCATTTGCGGCATTTGCGAAACCTTGCTCGCGCAACTTGTAGGCGCGGGTCTCAAAATCGGAAAGCATATTCTCGAGCAAGTCGACGCCCATGTGAGCCTTTTCGTTCAATGACTCAGCGGCTTCTAGAGTCTCTTTGTATCTCGTCTCAAGAGTGTCGACCATGATATGTAGACGGCGTCGTCCGGCACCGAGGACTTCTTCTGAAGCATGGGAGCACCTTGAGCGAACAGCCTGGAGTGTGGAAAAGGTGCGTGATATGCTCGAGTCTTTGCTAAGGTCGACATAGCTCTCGATAAAGTCGAGACGGCGCTCGAGCTCCGAGAGGAACAAGTCGACTTTGAGAAGGAGACCTTCTTCACCATCCATGATATGGCCGACGATGGATCGTCTCCTGGGAAGGAAGAAGGAGTGTCGTCGCTTTCGGGTTTCGGCGTCAGGTCGAATGTCTGATCCAGAAGTGGTCGCTATGTTATCACTGTCACGAGCCTTGTACGCACATGCCGTAGTGATGGCGGTGGTAACGTCGGACATGGTGGCGGCTTCACAACTTTATCGGAAATGCTGTGTTTTTTGTACTGTGGCAGTTGAGCCAAAGAGAAGTACAGTAATAAGCTGGCAAGCGTTGTGACGCTGCAACCGTAGTGGCGACGAGTCAGATTCGATGCATCAAGTGATGCTGATGATCAATTGGTGAGGTTTGCTGAATATTCACATGCAGTTTGCCTGGTTTGATGTTTTGTCGAAACCACGAGCGATAAATGAAGAGTGCAATTGGTTGTTATAAATCAGCAATAAGTCTCGGGACAAAGTTTGGGTGAAGTATGGAAGGAACCCCTGCGGTTAACTGCGACGCGGGGACAGCGATAGCCGAGTTTGGTTGGCGGAAATAGTCCAGTGCTCGCTTTTTCCCTTTCTCAGTCGGATAAGGATCTGCGAATAAGCCAGAAAGCCAAGCCTTGGTGATGGAGAAATAATATGATTATTGAGGGGTCAAATAATAATTAAAGGAGAGTAAACAGTGACGGAGCGGAATTGAAGCAAAGGAGGGAGAGATGAATAGCTCAGATGAGAAAGGAATGAACAAGGCGCATGATGGTTGAGATGTTGAGGAAGTGACTTGGACCATCAATTCTATAAGGGAAAAAAAAAATGGAATGGAACTGGATTAATCCCAGCACCTGAAATGACGGTACCGGGGGCTGTCTTGGCGTCCCTTGTTGAGTTACTTAACGGACGCCACCTGCAAAACGACAGCATCGTTTATTGGGCAGCGATTAATGAAGCAAAGACAGGATGTACTCTGGCACAAAACAAATTCTTTTGTTCAGACTATGGAAGCACTTTTGTATCAGCGGTTTGACTTGGAGAAACAGCTCCTGCTCTTTCTGGGAAATCTCATCTGGTTTCATTAATTCAAGCCCTCCTCATCAACAACTGATCCTCGAAGTAGAACATCGTGACTTTCACAAGATAGCTCGGTAACGATACAGCTCGCCACGGCCCGCTTGGCGACTTTAGAGGTGTTGACTCGGACCAATAAGACATTAATTTTCAAAACGCCGCCGATGCATCCACAGACACTTGCAGCTGAGAGGTCTACTCTGGTTGGTTCTTGTTCCTGAACTAGAAGATAGAAGAACTCGACCTGAAGATGATGCGGATGACAACATTCAAAGCCTGGCGAAGTAGTATCAGCTGACGATGGATAGACTTCTCTTTGATCTCACAGACTCACAGTTATCCCAAGATTCGTCCGTAATATCTATCCGGTGGTCCCGGTGCAGAAAGGGGTCGGAGCGGGTTCATGCTTACATTTGGAATAATATGGGGTTTATATTGGAGCCAGTCCATTTGTTGTTGTCAACATCGGCCGCGTATGCATCTACAGCCATACGTATCGTATGTCTCTGTAAGCTCTGCTTGCTAGCTAGTCAGGTTATCAAATCATTCATTATATGTCCAGGCATCTGGAAGAGATCAAAGACATAGACTGGTGGAGATGTTTTGTTGTCTCTGAATCGGTTTTCGTTGTTAAATGTCACCGCTCTGTCTACCCAGCAGGCTAACCGGCGCAGGGACTATATTTCATCTATGCGCTGATCTTAGGCGGTATGGAAATCAAAGGATGTCTCTGTGTCTGTTCTCAAGGGTCATATGCAAGTTGACATGAATATCTTGGTAAGCATTCGTCGCATAATTGTCAGGCATTACGGCCAAGAGATATAAGTAAAACTTGGTATAGACTGCATTTGAGTATCTTTTGGTCAAGAGAACTTGAAGCACAAAGTTCATACAGTTCTCTCACTTAGAGGAATATCCAGATAGGATCACAACTCCCTGCATCTGTCACATACCTGGGTAGGTAAGTAAAGTAAAGAGCCTGCTTGGTATGAGACAAATGGGAAGAAATTAGCAAAATTCACTTTTCCATATATCAAGTCAAGTTCCATCCCAAGTTTGTGCCTAGGTCGTTCTTTAAGGGGGGGTTATTTGGGTTATAAAATGTCTTTCAAGTCATCTATTATTACCAAGTTTTCATGGTAGGTGCTGATAGTATGAGAATACATAGTAGTAGGTGGTGGTAATGTATAATTATGGAAGCGACCCACATTTACACTCACCCAATAATTATCCTTCCTGCAGGAACAAGCAAACAGTCTCATCCCAGCTCAACCTCCCAACCGCTGTTTACGTATTGATTGCGTCTACAACGAAGAACAGTTTATCGCACCTGGCTATTCTCTTAATATATCTAATAGCCAAGTGGAAAATATGGCCATCGATAAGATCGTAACAGACCCCCGGCTCTGCGCCGTCTTGCAAATTTCCGATCAGGCACGCGATCAAGCCAGTGCCCTCATCAACCTCGGCGAACAAACATACAGCGAAGGACCTGTATCAGACGAGGCGCAAGATGCGATTTTCAAGCAACAAAGGCTTCTTTTCACCACTGTGGCACATTTGAAAGGTTTGCACCGAAATGCCTGCCTCACGGCCCGCGAGACAAAGGCTCAGACTGCCGAGTCGCGTCAGGAAGTCGACCGCTTGCATCTCCAACTTCAAAATCTGTACTACGAACAACGGCATCTCCAAGGAGAGATCACTGCCTGCGATTCATACGAGTAAGCCTATGACATGGGTCGGCTACGACGGCCTGCTAACACGTTACAGCCACAAATACCAACAACTACCTCTGATCCCCGTGGAAGAGTTCCTCGAACAACACCCTGAGCATCAAGGCGACGACGAGAATACATTGATGGTGGCGCGCATCGACCACGAGCGAGCCGAGCGCGAAGCATTGGAGCAACAAAGGCAGGAGCTCCTCAAGCGGAAGCAGAAGCTCATTGCAGATAACAAAAGGCGAAAGGATGACTTGGCCAACCTCGATAACGATCTCGAGAAGTTCATTGATGTCAGTATCACCAATGTTTTGTCACGATGTGTTCCTTTGTTCTAACATTCTTCCAGGCTGCCAAACCAATCCAGAAACTTTTCGAGAAGGCACCTTAATATTCGGTTTTATACGATGACGAAACTGCTTGATCTTTGCTTTCCAGATTTCAGGTTGAGCCGAGGACTCGACGTGGAAACAATAGGCGAGTGAGACGGGGTATTCGGTATTGAGGTTCAAGGGTCGATGCAATTTGACATCACAGCAGGATGATATACAGCGGGAGTTCGGCTTTGATATTTACAGAAGGGTTTGGGACAAAAGGAGAAAACCCTCCCTACACGAACGGGTTCTGAAAGGTTTCCTCCAATACAAGATACCCTTGGGAAGCACCAGAAACCAGCATATGAATCGAGAATCCATTTTCGTTTGATGCGTAAGAACAATTTCTCCCCATACAGAAACAGCTCTAATAGCTTAATTGGCCTTCCTCTACCACATCATATTTCCCAAGTCGTATGACCATTGATTGTCCTTGGGGCTACAGGCGCAATTATACCCAACATTTAGTTAAACGATGACGCTCTACCTTTGTCGTATTAGAGCGGGTCTTTACGAAAATGCGATATCCAATCACTTGTCCCCGTGGGCTGATGATAGCCATGCATCATCGGTATCGACTAACACAATCGCCAATTACCGGAAGATAACCATAAAACCCTTAACCAGGCTCCATGAAATATCAGTGTGGGATTAGCGCATGTCAAATTGAGCTCCTGGCCAGTTGCGGCGGCGCGTGGCGAAGTTACGACTCGTTATTGACAACGAGGGCTAGAATGAACACCAAGCAAGCGTTGCGACGCACACCTGAATACCTCAAAGCTGGCCGAACCGCGTGAACAAGAAATTCAACCAATCATATTTCGCTGCCTGCCAACGTTTATTGGCAATGTATCTGGTCGGAGGTGAAGCTCTTGGCTAAGAGCCTCGAGACCTGTTGCTCGCGATCTCTATCTTTTAGGGTCGAGAATATCATGACGATGTCTCAACTAGTACCGTCCACGACACGGATCAGTCGAACATTTATGCACCGCGGTAGCCAAATCTCTTATCGAGAGTCGAGCTGGACAATGGATTTTCTGACCAAAGTTGGGAAAGACATAGTTATGGGCACATCATAAACATGGAAAGTCAAATAGAGCAATCATAACAATGATCAGCTGCTACATTACTGCTTTTGCCAGGATGGATATGTTGAAAACATACATAGCTCCCATTGTATGAAAGGCGCGAGTCATATATCTGGCTAGTCATCAAAGTGCCTCTAGATCAGGACATACCACAAACTTCTAGGTTGCCAGGTTAGAATCCCTTACCTACCAAACTACGTCCTGGGAATCACATTTCAATCTCAAAAGCTGCTTCACAGTTGATCTGACCACCAAAGGTCCGGAGGTGTCGATCAATCAACTCCTTGAGGCTTGGAATGGCTCAGAAGAGGTCATGCACTTCTCTAGACTAGATGCTCGATCAAAACGAAAGAAGCATTGGCTGCAACGCATCAAATACAAATTGGGACTAGCACCGGCAAGGATCTATAGGCCTCATGGGCTTGTGCATCTATATCATGGGTATGCGGATCTACCTGTATCATGGTCGTGTTCTCGATCGTGAGTGGCCAGAGCTCAACGTTGGGAACCTCTAGTACCAAATTTCAGAGTCTATCTACCGTATGATAGCAGGTATATCTGCTAAAATGATGGCCTTTAAGCCGATCAACCCAGATGTCGCCATCATTTTGATACCAATACCCTCACCGCTTTGGCTCCTTCGAGGCACCTATAGCCATTATGGAATGGTCTCTCCAGAACTTGGGCCTCTAGATAATTCCCGGTTGCCAAGTTGAGCCATCTCAAGCGGACATGTTCCTCAAGTGCCCGTCCCTTACACCCAGTCTTTCATCAAATGGGTGTGGAGCCTTAAGGGATCATTATCTGGTCTTCATGGCCGAATCAGACCGTCTGTGACATGGCGCGTGCTATATGGGTTGGCAGCTATATCTTGTCAAGCATCATATTATTTGTGTATTGGTGATGTCCATTGTCTCCGTTCCCCGTGTCTTTTTAATCATCCGGAAATGGCTGCTGTCTCGATACCATAATGCATTTTTGTTTGTGAAGCTCAGTTGGGCAGCACTTGCACATGTAGATATACGTCACCAGCTTTTTTTTTTCTCTTTCACATCTTCTTTGATCAGGCTCATACTACCCCTGATTTCAATTAATATTTCCCTGTCCTCTTGTTTCGATCTCCAGCTTGAGCCAGTTGTTTCTGAGTTGCTCGACCTTCTTGGGCCGCTTCATACTTGATTACATGTGCAGATTCACCTGGCTGAACGACGAACTCCCCAAGCAGCATAAAACGCCATGTCAGTATTCACATGGTTCGTGCAACGCGCGGGAGGCATGAGCATGATTGCTCTCAGTGCTCTCTGCTACTGGGTCATCTCCTGCGACTCATCCCTGGAGCAGCACCAATACAGTTACGAGCAGCCCGATAGCAAAGACGCATATTACTCCTCGACATCGACAATAGGCGCAGGCTCGTGGAGTTACGTCTTTGCTTACTACTGTCTCTTTGTTCACATCCTTGTTTGCATATTCCCTCTTCGCGCATGCTGGACGATATGGAAGCTCACGCAGTCCATGAAACGAGCGGCGCGCAGTGATTCGTTACTCGATCTGAAGAAGCTTGCCTCGCGTCGTGACTCATACACTTCAGCTTCGAGTTCCGAAACTCTTGTGTCCAGTCGTATCAGTACTAGTTCGTCAACCGCCACTGAAGCTGGCGATTGCGATCCCGAATTCTACACAGATGCTGTACCGGGAGCCAACGACAACGTGGTTCATGTCATCGTCATTCCAAACTACAAAGAAGAGATTGACACTCTCAGGGAAACACTCGACGTTTTGGCATCCCATCCACAAGCCCACTATTCTTACGATGTAAGTCTTTTTTGGTATGCAAGCTGTGTTTGATTCCTAAAGGTTCTAATAGGTGTATCTTGGAATGGAACAACGGGAGAGCACCGCCGAGTCAAAAGCCCTCGGTTTGATACAGGAATTTTCAAAAAAGTTCCGAGCTATCGACTTCACCCTTCATCCATCAGATATCCCTGGTGAGGCTGCTGGAAAGGGGAGTAATATTGGATGGGCTGCTCGTAAATTGAGTGAGAAGTATCCAGCAACCATACGAAACAATGTCATAGTTACCGGTATTGATGGTACTGTAGTCCCTGTCCCCGACCTTTATATGCTCACTTCTAATACTCTTTGCTAGCTGACAGTCATCTTTCGTCAAACTACTTTACAATTCTAACAAATATGCACTTATCGTACTCTGAGACAGCTCTGACAACCGTCTACTCAGCCCCCATGATCTTTGATCGGAACGCGCACTCAGTCCCAGCTCTTGTTCGTGTTGCCGACATTTTATGGGGCGCTGCCGGAATGTCTGGCTTGTATCCCAGCTCGTCTATCGCGCCGCCCACGTCGGTGTACTCTCTTCCACTTGATCTGATCGATCGAGTTGGCGGGTGGGATTGCGGCAGCGAAGCCATCGGCGAAGACCTTCATATGTATATCAAGTGCTTCTTCGCACTCAATGGTAACTTGAAAAGTCGGGTCATCTACAGCCCTGTCAGCCAGAGCAATGTTACTGGTGGCGGTGGCCTTCTCAAAGATGCCCGCGCTCGTTACAAACAGGCTCTCCGTCACATGTGGGGTGCTCTTGACACAGGTTTCGCCCTTTGTAAGCTTGTTCAGCTATGGAGAGATCGGAAGCAGACCTGTCGAGCCTATCAACCCCTTCACTATACGCTCTCAGACACCAACGATGTCGCCATTCCCGAGAGTTACATGGGCGATGAGCAAATTGGTTTGTCCTACGTCGACAACGGTATATTTTCTAGTATTCAGAAGGATACTATCGATCAGCCACATTGGGAGCGAGTCTTCTATATGATGCACCGCCTTTTTGAAGCCCATTTTCTTCCAGTCCACATGGCCATTCTGGTTCTTTCTTCTGCGCTGTACGTCAAACTCACAGAAAATAACGACGACCCACGAAACCTAGTTTGGATTTTTAACTGGTGCAATGTTATTCGCATCTATGGTTTCTTCCAGATTGCGATATACATGTCTTTGTACGAAAGCTACCACCAAGCAGGAGTATCTGGCCGCGAGAGGGAAATGGCCAAGGCTGGTCTGGCTGATGGGATGGACTTTTCCAGGAGATCACTCAAGAAGAACTGGTCTGACTACCTTGTTATCCCTATTGTCGCTCCATTGTACGGTACCATTCCCAGTGCTCAGGCTCTGATCTGCCAGCTTTGGGGTCAGGACTTGGTTTATACTGTGAGCAAGAAGGCGACAAGGCGGCAAGTACCCATTGTGAAAGTGGATGATATTGTGTAAGGTGTTGATGGGATAAGATCTCGCTGACTATCAGAACCATAACGGATGCAGTATAATTGGGCATGGAAATAGATAGTGATATGATGGTAATAGTTTAGAATCCATTGCTACTAATAACATTAACTAATAATAAATAGTACGAATATACTAATTCACTGCTCCTAACGTGAAGAATACCCTGGCCTTCGATGTAATATATTGATTGTACAACTTATCTGTGTCTTCTCAGAAACAGCGTTTGAACTGAACAACATATCATGACCCTCGCCCTCACGTTGGGGGATCGATCGGGTCCGGTGGAGTTTTTTCGCCCCGAAGCACTTCGGATGTTAAAGTCGGGTTGACCAATGAGGAGAAGGCCGGACGACCAATACAGCAGTATTTGGGACCGTCAATATCTTGTCCCTCAGAGATATTTCCTTGTACAGACGGGTTGTAAATGGAATGAATAATGGCGAGAATGCACCCAACTATATAAATAGCATGACTGTCCAAACAAGGCACGGTTTGTTTTCCCAGTATCGAGCAACTTTTTATCAAGATGTCATCAAAACAACTACGTATTGGCGTTTTCATTCCATCGAGTGTTCAGCTTCTGGATCTCGCCACTGTCGATGTGCTCGCCTCCATGTCTAGTGAATATCTCGGCATCCTTCCCCTTCCCGCTCACATTAGCAAGATGGCACCTAGCACCAGAATCACATACATCACATCGCCGAAGCTCTTCCCGGATGTGGCACTTACAGCCGATCTAACTGTTCGTGCGACTCGCACATACGAAGACAGCGATGTTGCACCAGGAAACCTAGATATCATCATTGTCCCTGGTACAGAACCCGGCGATTCCATTGAGCAGGGAGCAAAAAAGTGGCTAAGGGATCAGTTTAATACTGAGGGAGTTGACGTGCTGTGCGTTTGTACCGCCGTTTTCTTATGCGGTGATGCGGGCATACTCGACGGGAAGAGTGTGAGTGGACCACGGGGGTTCCAGAATGATCTGAGAAAGAAATATCCCAACGTTAAGTTTGTGGGAGAAAAGTATCGATGGATTCAAGATGGTAACTTGTGGACAAGCGGTACGTCTTTATTTGGCGAACTATACACGCTCATATCCAACTAACAAAAACATAACTTTAGGAGGGATAACCAATGGCAACGATATGATGGTTGCATATGCTTACGCCAGCAGCAAATACTGGCCAAAGTCTATTGTTAGCATGGGCGCGATGCTTACAGATGTGGGCGATCGGCCTCAGATGTTTGATCAGGGCCAGGGAAAGTTCTTCTTGACGATGGTGTGGCATATTGTATATTCTTGGTTCTCGAGTTTGATGCCACTTAACAGGACATTGAACAAGACGGATTAGACTCTTCTACTGGCAGAGATAGACAAGATGAAAGTTGCTCTTAACATATGTAGTTTTCAAGACCTCTCTATCTAGATCCTCCATTTTAGGCCGTGACGTACAGACGTCATATCTGAAGTTGCCAATTACCCTGTAATGATATCTTGGTGGGATGGTCTTGATTGAAATATAGTACCTATGGATGGATGTTTTGATATGGGGACTTGAGACGAAAAGTCTGTCCCATTATTTCGCCTCACCTCTCCAGACTCGGCTTGTCCGTACTTGACTCGGTTCAAAAAGTTACCGTCTTTTCCTCCGAGGCTCTTGAGGCTCTCGTTCTTGCCTTTACCTGCTGTGTGGAGTTTGCGGCGGGAAAACCTGCACTAAAGCGGATACCACCTGCTGTTGCTGCGACAGCGACCGCCCCAATTGAGATAAAGGTTCTTATCGCTTCCTTCCATTGGTAGTATGCTCTTTCCAGTGGGACCACGTCTTGAGCCCCGAAAAAAATTTCGAAGCTCTGAGGATGCTTCTCGACTCTTAGTTTTCTTCTTTTGCAGTGAACGAGAGTTTTAACAAGACTTTACTTCAACACCAACTCTTCATCTTTTTCCCTTACGCTTTAATCAACTGTTTCATCTCTCTATTCCCTTTATACACTCGTACTCTTTTTGAATCAAAAATAATCACACAACCGTCACAATGTCTGCTGTTCCTGGTCCCGTTTACGGCCTCGAGGTCCCTCCTGGCGAGATCTTGATTCCTGCCGCCATGGAGTTCCCTGCTTCTGTAAGTTCATCCCTTGAGTCTTCATGATGCTCTCGATGTGATGCGATGCATTCCATCGACTGGACTCGCTTCTCGTGCCTGGCGCATCATTTGCGACGCCGTCTCTCACCAATTAGGATCAAAATTCTAACCAGAAAATCTTGCAGTTCCGCATCACAATGGCTGCCGTGGACCCTACCGAGGAGCCTGAGGCCGATGGCGAGGGTAACGTCCCTACCGTTCCTCGTTCCACTCTGCGCCTCGTCAAGCGCGCTCTCCCTGGCCTCGACGATGAGGATGAGGATGACGAGATTGACGACGAGTACATGAAGGCTCTTCTTGCTGGCTCTGACGATGAGGAGGACTCCGATGAGGAGGCCAACGGTGGTCCCAGCGACCCCGCCAAGGCTAAGAAGCAGCGACAGGCTGCTGCCATCAAGAAGCTCCTTGAGGCTGCTCAGGAGGAGTCCGACGAGGAGATGGAGGATGCTAAGCCCAACGGCAAGGCCAAGGGCAAGGGCAAGGCCACCAAAGAGTCCGACGAGGAGGACGAGGAGGACTCTGACGATGACAGCGAGGAGGGTGCCGACCTCGAGAACTTTGTCATCTGTACTCTTGACACCGAGAGAGTAAGTCATACACTGCACATGATCAGCACATTCAACTAACTTTGCAACAGAACTACCAGCAGCCTCTGGATATCACTGTCAACCATGGCGAGAAGGTCTTCTTCGTTGTCACCGGTTCCCACACTGTTTACCTGACCGGCAACTACATCATGGACGATGATGAGGATGACGAGGACTCTGAGGATGAGGATGAATACGATCTCTCCCCTGACGAGCTTGAGTACGGCCTCGAGGGTGACGACAGTGACGCTAGCGATGACCTCGATGGTCTTGAGGACCCCCGTGTCCAGGAGATCGACACTGACGAGGAGGAGGCCCCCAAGCTAGTTGCCGCCAACAAGGGCAAGAACAAGCGCGCCGCTGAGGAGGCTGAGGGCCTTGACGAGCTCATCTCCAAGGATGACTCTAAGCTTTCCAAGAAGCAGCAGAAGAAGCTCAAGAACAACAAGGGCGAGGCTGTCGCTGCCGAGGAGAAGAAGGACGCTAAGAAGGTTCAGTTCGCCAAGAACCTTGAGCAGGGCCCTACCGGTTCTACTGAGAAGGCCAAGCAGAGCAAGGACTCCAAGCCCGCCCCCGGTGTCAAGGTTGTTCAGGGCGTCACCATCGACGACCGAACCATTGGCAACGGCCGTACCGTGAAGAGCGGCGACACTGTCGGTGTCCGATACATTGGCAAGCTCCAGAACGGAAAGCAGTTCGACGGTTAGTCTCTACTATTCCCCTGCCTTGATTATAAGTTTACTGACAATACGATAGCCAACAAGAAGGGTAAGCCTTTCTCCTTCAAGGCTGGCAAGGGCCAGGTCATCAAGGGTTGGGACATTGGTGTCATCGGCATGGCCATTGGTGGTGAGCGCCGCCTGACCATCCCTGCCCACCTCGCCTACGGCTCTCGTGGTCTCCCTGGCATCCCTGCCAACAGCACATTGATCTTCGATGTCAAGCTTCTGGAGATCAAGTGAGTGTAGCAACTGCTGTGCCTTCCATTAGACCGAGTTGCCGACTCGCCACCAGCCTCGTATAATAATACCCCTAAAGAGCAGTGGCAGAAGGCAGCAAGTTGATGACATGGAGACGTCTACCCTTTCACAGGCTTCTGTATATCATCTGCGGCACGATAGACTTTGTGCCACATATGGGGATAAGGGGCCCTGGACCTGTGTTCATCTGTAAAGAGCCAGTGTTTTATGCGAAAACATGAGGGGAGCAGTATATGGCAACCAGGAATGATTGGGCGAGGACCGTCCCACGTTGCATGACATGAAATTGGCGTACGATAAAAAGGGTTATTGTTTCTTTTTTGCTGTTGATTGTGGGAGTCTTTCCCTAGTATCTGAAAGGATACTGTAGAGTTTAGCAGATAAAATGCTATTTCTTTCCTCTTCATTTCATGCCTTGCTTGTTTCCTCTTTCCGTGAATTGTGTTGAAACTGACTGGTAGACCTAGCTTTCGAATACCAACTTGGCAAGTGTAGCAGAGGAAGTCACGACAGTTCAAACCAGACCTACCCAACCAAGTATAGATTCAACCCCTATGGATGCTGTCTACCTACCACTTCTCCCGACTCACATCAATCATGTAATATACCTGCTTTGACATCAGCCACGCTGTCGTGAGTACACGCTTCAGGTGTCATTCTCTTCAGAGGACGGTTGATACATCGATTCATTAATTACACCTTGCTTTCTTATTCAATATTAATGCAACAATAACTTTCCTCTCATTATTTAATCTGCAGCATCATGGCACAGACGCTTCTCAAGAAGGCTAGCCAACAGTTCATACGACTTTCTTCATGCGATTCGAAAAATGCACTCGAACCGTCACCGGACTCTGAATTGAATGGCCCTGAAGGCATTGAAGCACATCATGGATGGAAACTCGGAAACGCCACCGCAAAAAGATGGAAGCCTCTTCGCAGTGCGTTCAAACATATAAGAATCAGTGGACGGAGTGGTAAGGTAACCATTTGTCCTGGCCATCAACTTGACCTAACTTCTGTAGTTATCGAGACGTCAAAGGATGCGAAAACGCCTGCAGAGGAACAAATTAAGGACCAGATAAAAACTGACCAACTGAACAAATACGCATTACGACATGGATTCAACGCAAGGAGCCCAAACTCGAAGGAATTGCTCCGAAAACTGCATCTAAACCCAATGGCCATGACCTCCAATTCGACCTTGGTGATTCGAACTCCTTCAAAAAGGGCACGGAGCTCTCTTCAATTATTGAATATCACACCATTAAGTGATTTGGAAACACCTCCTTGCTCCGAGGCAAGCACTAAGCCCTCGTCAATTCAGGAAGACTCCACGGCCAAGACATCAATTGAATCGTCCCCCCCACAGCAATATAAGGTGATAGCTGATAGGCGATACAATAGAAGGAATCCGTGGACTCGCTCCAGCCCTGAAGGCCGAGCGCTCAGCACTATTCCAGAAGCTGGCGTAATCCAGGCTCAACCCACGATCGCCACTGTAGAGAGAGCCTCTGCAGCAAAGATCTTTCTTGAGACCCATTTCAATGAGCTTCTGTACAAGCCCAATACTAGGGCCTTGAGAATCCAAAGTCTTGAAGCGCACTTGCACGGCTGCTCGAACATGTCGTTAGAAGAAAAGGAGAAGATCCGAATGCAGTACAAAATACAGGAAACCTGCCACTTGAGGGAGCTACGGGCAATGAAAGCTAATTGTATGGCTCTCAGTTCGAAGGATAATTCTGGACTGTCGACCAACAACTACGAACCGCTACAAATCTTAGGCAAAGGAAGTTTCGGGGTGGTCAGATTGGTGCGTGAGAAGCCTGCTCCGGGTCATGCTTTCCCTGGACAAGTATATGCTATGAAGATAATTCGAAAGTCGGAAATGATACGGAACAGCCAAGAAGGTCACCTCAGAGCGGAGAGAGATTTTCTTGTCGCCTCCGAAGGCTCACAATGGTTTGTGAAAGGCAAAGTCCAACTTCATGTTGAGTGCTCAGCTAATCAGTATACTTCGACAGGGCTGTCCCGTTGATTGCTAGCTTTCAGGACCCATCAAGTCTCTATCTGGTGATGGAGTACATGCCTGGCGGAGATTTCCTTGGGCTACTCATTCGAAGAAACATCTTGCCAGAAGAAATTGCAAAATTCTATATTGCGGAGATGATCCTTGCTATTGAAGAGGCCCATCGTTTGAACTTCATACATCGAGACATCAAACCAGACAACTTTCTCATATCGGCGACTGGCCACTTGAAGATTTCTGATTTTGGGCTAGCATTCGACGATCATTGGTCCCACGACGCTGCATATTACAACACTCATCGATACTCACTGGTCCGAGAACTCGGTATCAACATCAAGGGCGACGAGATGGACCAAAAGAGCAGCAAGGACATACTGAAGCAATTCGAATGGTATCAGTCTCTTGTTTCTGGAATTGACAGACATGGAAGATACCCCTTGGCCAAAGATGAGGATTTGCGAAGTCTTATCGGTTGGAGAGATCGACACGGAAGTCGCACTGCTGCGCGTTCCGTTGTTGGAACTAGTCAATACATGGCCCCTGAAGTCGTCCGTGGCGAAGAGTACGACGGGAGATGCGACTAGTAGAGCATAGGCATTATCCTATATGAATGTCTCTATGGGCATACTCCCTTCTTGGCGCAAGAAGGACGTAAGCAGACAAAACAAAACATTGTCGTGAGTATATCTACTTCCATCCTAGCTAGATTCAAAACTGACATGCTATAACAGAACTTCAAGAGAAATTTTACTTTTCCACGCGAGCCTCGCGGCGTTAGCGAAAAGTGTAAAGATCTAATCTACTCCCTGATACAAGAAAAAAGTGCTCGGTTGTGTTCGAGACAGTACCAAACGACATACCATAGCGGCTTCCAAACTTCACGATTTACAGATTACTCTGGCCGCTACGTTTTCCCTGGTGATGCGGAGGACATCAAAGCGCACAGGTGGTTCAGAAACATTCAATGGGAGCGCTTGCAGTCTCAGCCAGCACCTTACATTCCAAACCTGAAAAGCGATGATGATGCTCATTACTTTGACGAGTCTGAACCTTTCGAAGACTGGTCTGAGTCGATACCTTCCGGGATATACCTCAACACAGAAGATGTGCGGGAGTTGCTTTTTGGATTTGGCCACCACGTGCAGCAGAAGGCTATGGAGCTCATCAAAGTCCCGTTTGACGCAGCCAAACTCCGAAGCATGGACCATGATATAGATGCAGCAAAGGACCTTCAACCCAGCGAGAAGGCAGCCCTGAAGCAGTTTGTCAGGTTCTACGGACACAAAGAACGCAAGCGCCCACGAGACATGTTGCTTCGGGACAAGAGCACGAAAAAGATATCACTGAGGATTCGGAAAGAGACGGCGTTCATGGGATATACTTGGCGACGAATGAGACCTGGGGGTTACACCGATCAGAAACCCACAGAGACGCTTCCCGCATCTGAAGTTCAGGTTACGGCCTAAAACACTTTCATCCTGAAACCCCAAACAATAAGAAAAGAAAAAGAGAAGAAAAAGAAGAGAAAAAAGAAACAGGAATGGAGAACATAAAACCACGGGAGGAGAGCAAGTAAGCAATGAGGAGAAATATGAAACTCTCGAAATCCCTACAGGTAGTATTATCAATAGACATTAAGCATTAGGCCTCAGTGGCACATGTGTATATCCTATCCTCATCCCATCAATCATCCTAGTCCTTTACAAAAACATCAAGTCATCAACATGATATGTGTCATCTACTATTATTTCCATCATTGAGATTTTGACCTTTGCCCGGAACTGTGATCTGTTCTGGACTCTGTCAATGCAACAAGGTCGCCGGACGCCCCAGTTTTGGCATTGCGAATTTCCCATTCAAATTCTTTCAGACCACGTATCTCCCACGAAAAGAAGAGAAGGGAGAGCAGGCCATCAATAACACCTGCAACCAAGCTCAGGCTACTGACCAGCACAAGGATGAATGCGACATAATTCTCAGGGCTGAACCATACAGCGACAAGACAGGCAACCCACACGAGCAGTGCAATAAAGAAGTGTAAGCCCCGCCAGAAACGCTGCTGGAGTTCACGGGCGCGATACTTTTGAATCATGCAAAGAATCTCATCGTAAGTGGATGCGTGGAGCGAGTCACGGTTGGAAGAGCGGCCGCGCTTGAGCTGGGTGTCCGGATCGGCTGTCTGCGCTGCGTCGCCTGAGTGTATGCTGCTGGCTGGGCTGCTGGGAGCCAAAAACGCACCAGTCTGAAGAGCAGCAGACGGAGTCTCAGAGCGTGTATCCACCGGAGTGGATGTCGGAGAAGGAGTGTGCCGAATGAGAGTAGCCTGAACAGCGAAGTGATCGGAGAGGGAACAGAGTAGGTCGGGATGTCGTTCAGTCATGGAAACGTGGGCGGATTTGACGATCCAACCAGGGGTTGATGCTGGAGCATCGGGATCGACGCCTGTCGAGGCAAAGATATAATCAAGGCGTTGTCCATTGGGGTCAATGGTGTCAGGTGGGACTTCGCAAATATCGCCCTTCTTGAGGCGGTTCTGCTGATTCTTGTTCCAACGCCAGGTGTTGTAGATGGAATTGCTGGTTGCTCCATTCTCGATAAGGTTGAAGTCAGCTGTTGGCAACGGGCGGTGGCGATCCTTCTCAGAAGGGTGGTAGGCAGGCCCGAGAGAACTGTCCGGATGCAAGATGCGCCAGACGTCACGAACAGGTGCGTGCCCTGTGATGACACGATGGAATATAGACAGAGGGAGCATGTTGAAATCGCCCATGCCAACAACAAGATGTCCTCGTTCGGCAGCGCCGCGCAAAAGTTTGGACATTTCCCATGACTGAGCGACCTGATGACAACTGTACGTACTCACGGGTTCAGGCTCGTAAGGGGCATGAGTCTGATATGAATTAGTCAAGAGTTAAAATCCTGTGAATACGGGCAACCTACATGAGTGTTGAAGACCTCAATAACATCCTTCCGCCTTGGCCCAAAGCGAATTTTCGCACACGCGACACCCTTGCCCACGTACCAATCTCCTCTCCAAAAAGCGGTCGGACGTCCATTAAGGGGATATTTGAACATAGTGCTCTCCTCGATAGGCCAGTGACTCAAGATGGCCAAGCCGCCTCCAAAAGCGCCGCTGTAGTAGAACTTGCCATATGGAAGAATTTGACGAGTATGATGACGAATAGCTTCATAATCCTCCTGGGTGAAACATTCTTGCAAAGCGACGATCTGTGGTGTAGGCACAGCGTGTGCGATCCTGCGACCAATCTCGTCGAGTCGCGCGTTACGTTGCGTCGAAATGTAGCGAAGGCCCCAGCAGTTCAGGGTCAAGAGATTGATTGCAGAGGGAACACTCCGGTCATCATTGTGGTCGACGACTATGGTAGAAGGCGACGTGATACGCTCAGAGGCGTCACTTGCCGTGACCATGGCGCCGGTAGAGTATGCGGAAGTAATGGTGACTGATGTTTCCCGAGAGTAAGAAAAAGAAGTATTGAAACGGTGAATCAAATTGGGCTAGGTAATATGTATCCTTACATGTAGAGAGCTAGAATAAGATCTGCAGATGCAAAGATTGAATTCAGGTGGCGCGATGCCTCGGTTGAGGATATTAGTTAATTACGATGATAGCACCAGCCAGGTTCAACCGCCATTAGCGCAGAGCTAGTAGGCGTCAATGATAATTAGTGTCTGTTAGCCACGATCGATAATTCGGTCAGAAAAGAAGGTGAAAGGAGGTGATGCTGAAGAAAAGGAGCCTCATCAAGACACGCGACGCGCGGGTAAGGCACAGATGCAATTTACTCCAATGTCCAATGACACTAATCTCACAGCTCCTTCTTGTTTGGGGGTTGACTACCTACCGTACCTATCGGTAGTTACGATGGCTTGGGGAAGGTAAGCTGGAGTCATCCGGACTGGACCTTCCGTCTGAGAGAGGGACCGGCCACTCAGATGTGGGGAATGTCCACCGAAAGTGCCGAGAGTCTAAGTTACATGGAAGGCGCATAGAGAGGTGGCTCTCATGGACGGATCAGAAATATTTCATGGATACCTAAACAGAATGGATATCTACATGGGTATTATCTATGGGATGATGAAGATCTACCTGCCTACCCAACAGTCGGAATAGACAGATCTCGTGTATCGAAACATATACCGGACCTCTTCACAGTCCATGTAGCGAGTGCAATTTTAATGCTACACTAATTAAGGACAGAAGTTTCTAGGAACCTCTCAATGTCACACCATGCCTCATCCAGCACAGGACTACCTACCTACCTAGGTAATCTCAAGGTACGGGCAGCTCTTGTCAAAGCTCACTCACTTACATACAGCCTCATAATTGGTAGATACCCCTCATCAATGTCTGGAACTCAACACGCGTCATTCTTTGGTATTTCATAGAACCATCTCGTGTAATCTGGCAGTCTCGAGAACAGGCATTTTGTGCACTGTCATCATCTACGCCTATATGTTAATGCTTTGCTTTCTCTAGTGCTTGTATCACCATCGTGAACCACAAACCAGCTTCAAATTCAACATTCAATCTCATAGCATAATCGCAAACAGGTCTTGAATCCATACGCAATGTCAGTAGTCTTTGGATCCCTTCTCATCAAGTTCAAACCCGTCCTTGTTGAACATGCCGAGTCCCCCCCGGCATCTTTCTCCTCTGTGATCGACCACCTCAAGTCCATCCCGGGCGTCGAGTCCGTCTATCTTGGCCGTCCTCTGGAGAAGCCTGACTACTGGTTCCTGGGCATACGCTGGACCTCGCGTCCTGCTTATGACACATTTGTCTCCGGCTCTGCAGCCACCGATTGGCATGCCTCTTTGCGGGCTCTTGTAACTGGTCATCCCATCGTCAGCCCGACGACAGAGTATACAGGCCATGCTGAATCCGCTTTGCATGCGCCTGTCACTGAAATCTGTACATGCTGGGGCATCGATGACACCTTTACAGAAGATAATATGAAACCGTTCGCTGTGGCTTGTGACGAGGGTAAATTAGCAGGTCTTCATGGTCTGGCATACGGCGAGTTTGTCCAAGGAGAACACGAGGATTCATCGGTCATCCCTGGTCGTGCATCAAGGCTATTCATTGGATGGGACAGCAAAGAAGCCCATCTACAACACAAGAACAGCGGAAGTGGTAAGTTCGCCCTGAGAGCTGATGTATCGTGGCGACAGGCTGATGATGTCAAAGCAATCGATGACAATATTAATTACCTGCTTGCTCGGAATAAAAGCCTCGAGATAGTAAGTACTTTGGCCATGTCTTGAAATCTTCTTTGAAAACTAACACCATCTTAGTACCATGTACCACTCAAGAAGCTCTGATCACGGGCACAAACTTCAGGCCTCCAGTCGAGTTGATAGGGTTTGTTACTTCAAGACTCAGTCTGCCAAT
Organism: Fusarium longipes; assembly: GCA_013618495.1. Lineage (NCBI taxonomy): Eukaryota > Fungi > Ascomycota > Sordariomycetes > Hypocreales > Nectriaceae > Fusarium > Fusarium longipes. Next base: position 103,944 of record JABFEY010000069.1, on the reverse strand, counting down.
TTGCGCCCCTCTTTTAGAAATACCAAAGTCTCATTGAATTAAGTAGTGAACAAAAATAACACTGAGAAATACGCCATTGAAATCAAGGACCTTGAAATCTGCCTCCTGTCAAGTACAGTGAAGCTGCCATTCTTTGCCAAACAGCCCCGTCTTGTCTTCCTTTTCATCCGGATGAAATGCGAACCCACCCTTTGACACCGTTTCTATGTCGCTCAACCATCCGGCGACCTCTCACTATCCGTACTTTGAACCGCGATCTGGATAGGACTATGAATCGGCATCGAATCGTCGGCGACTTCTCAAACTCGTCGCTGGAACCGTTGCTTATTCGATACTGCCTTCTCTTGCAAAGGCAGAACACAATGCATCCTCCTTTTAGCTTCTTAATACCCCTGTAAATAACACTGTATTAATCGTATTCCGTGGATCGCTCAAACGTTGTCGCGCTTGTGTTGGAGGGTCGATTAAACTCGGTGTTTTTCCGATTCTGTCGTCAAGGTTAGAAGCTTAGTTGGTGCCGGATCTGTTTTGAACCTCACCAAGTCGAGAGTAGAGCATGTAGAGAGCCATGCGATTACATTCCTCCGTTCCAGTAATAGTCACAAGTCGTTCGTTACTGTTATCTTGCGGTTCATTAATCTTAATTACGCTGTTGCTCATTTGTCGTATCTCATTGATCTTCTGACCACCCTTGCCAATGATAGCACCGACCATGTCGTTTGGAATGTAGATCTGCTGGGTAATGGGGCCGCCGGGGATTGCGCCGCCCATAGGCTGAGCCTGAGGAGCACCGCTGTGTGGTTGAGGGCCTGTGTGAGGAGCCATGTGAGGCTGAGCATGGGGAGCTGCACCATATGCACCTCCTCCTTGCGCACCGCCGTAATGCATGGGTATGGCAGGGTTAGCTTGAGCGGCTGCGTGGGGGGGATACTGCTGAGGGTAAGGCGCAGGTGGCATATGATGAGAGCGACGGTCGTTGTGACGACCGTAGTTCTCACTTCGTCCGTAGTGACCCGAGGCGGGCTGAGGCGAGTATGGGACAACCTGCATGCCTCCTGGAATCGATCCAGCAGGGGCACCGCTCCGTGTCGCATAAGCAGATGCAGCAGGGCCGCCAAACCTATCATTTAGCTGCTCGAGCAGAGTGCTACCGACATAGTATGTCGCGATGTGAACGGCATCAGCGACACCCATAACGACCAAAGATCGCTCACTGGACATGGGTAGGCAGGAATCAGACGCGTTCAATCGGGCACCAGATGCATCCTGGATCTCGCGAATACGAGCACCACCCTTGCCAATGATGGAGCCGATCAGGATGTGTGGGATTAGCAGTCGGAGAGGATACGTCTTTGAGGATGCTGTCGAAGATTCGTTTAGGGGTTCGTTGTTCAATGTTCGGATGATCAAACCAAAAGCCTAGATCACGTTAACGCGAAAATCAATGGTTTTGGAAGAGATAGTTATACCTTGGCCACAGCGTCTACTATTCCGCTGACAGTAAGGATGCGCTCGACAGCTCCCTTCTGATAGTCACTAACAGTGCATTTGGCGTTGGACAGCTTCCGGATGTTGGAAACATTCTCGCCTCCCTTTCCAATGACAGTAGCTGCCTCCGGGCTAGAGATAACAGCCCGGATATGAATCCAAGAGGTCTCGTCATGGGCGGCAGCAGATGTTACAGCATTGGATGAGGAAGCAGCAACCGTCGCGGCAGCCGCAGCCTTAGTGTCGGATGCTGGATCCTGGGCGGCATCGTCGTCGTCTTCAGATTTGGCGGCTCCATTGACCTTGTCGTCATGGTCATCTGTAGGAACGTCGGTGGGAGCTTCAGGTACCTCGACATCGTCATCGTCGTCGTGCTTGATCTTGTCGAGGGCAGGTCGCTTGGCATCAGGCTGGTCACCGGCGCGCGAAGGCGAGGAAGCTTCTTCCAATGGGCGCTTGGCCGACTGGGTAGGTTGAGTAGGAGAAGCAGACATTTTTGGTCGTAATTGATATATTCACACGAATTTAGTCCTTTCGACACAGTCGAGAATTTGAAACGTTTCGTTCTTTTTTTTATTGCTTGTCTTATATACACTCAGGGGTTTTCAAAGGAAAACGTGCTGGTGTAGTGACTTTCGCAGGGCGCGCGCTTCGGTGAAGTATTCGTGAAGTGACTGGTGTCGCGCAAGGACGGTACGTGTTGCGGGCTGAATTGAATTGAACTGAATGGAAGGAGAAGGGATTCGAGTCTCGTGTGTTTTGAGGGCGGGTTCCAGAACTCTTTCAGCGGGCGTCTAATAGGTACCCGGGAAGATCTCCTAGATTGACTTGTAGGCGGGAGAGAAAGGGCGGAGATAATGATCTCGTGATGAGGATGTTGAACAGTTGTGAGGAGATTGTGAAGCGATCGATACTGGGACGGGCGGACTTCCTTTAAAAAGCAAAAAGAGGCAGTGCTCAGCTCAAACCTTCTGATCGTAGCGGAGACTCGAGGTTTATCGATCGCAATCTATCCGTATCTCGAAGCGCGAAAGCGGGATCCGGTGGGTGAGTATCTTGTCGCGAACTGTGACGGACAAGAAGCAGAGACAAGTTCTCTCAATGGGTCGGCGCGCGGTGTTTTAGCTTAGTACGCAGACTAGGTTGTCGCAATACCAAGGTGGAAGGACCAATCCTGGGAAAAGAAGGTAAGAGAAGAAAGAAAAAAGACACTCTCAAAAACGCGATTACAGGTAATCGCCGAGAATGAACAAGACGAAAAATCTTACGAGGATAAAAAGGGAAGGGGGGAGGGGAGGGGGAAAGGATACGACACGACGAGAGATCGATAGGTGCTCGAGTTGGGGTGAGGAGATTGGGAGAAAGCGGGAGAAGCAGCCCTGTGAGGATCCATCAGATGGAGAATGCTGAGAAGCGTCACGTGCTTGGCGTCCATAAATTGAGGGAAGCTTGGACCCTGCAACCTTCCTTCTCACCCACTATAGGTAGCAAAAGCTCACCTAGGCAAGCACGACTCCACAGTACAATATCACTGCAACTGGCGCCTTAACAATAAGGAGGTAATTAGTTGATTCCTAGATAGAACTCTCCAGTACTGGCTATTTTTTTTTTATCTCGTAAGACCAACTACTTTCAATTGATAATACTGCATACCCGATTGCAGCGATCATACATTATTGCCATATCAAGGTACTCGATGAGCCACAATAAAACACCAATAATAGCTTTGTACCACCTACTTGAGACGCGCTCCCAAATCTTCTATTGGCTTGGGTCTGGTTGATTGAACACATTGAATTCTCCCAACTGCCGACTATTACAGCAGCCATACTACGTTGTTGAAGGCCGACTTACAAATTAGTTACAAACCAACTCGTCTTCACATTCATAACCATGTCATCGCAAACGTACACAGTTCGTCTTGACCAAACACTACGAGAGCTTCAGCAACAGGTTCGCCAACATGAGGAAGAACTGGAAAGGGTATGTGTTTACATCGAGTCTTGGATGACGTCGCATAACAATTTCCGAATAGCTTCGTTCAAATGAACTGCCAAGTCCTGAGTCAGTAGCGGGACAAACGAGGGTCATTCAGGCAGCACTCAAAGAAGTAACAGAGTCAGGTCCCTTTCTCCCATCACCAGGCTCTCTGCTACCGGCGCTTTTGGCACTGCGGAAAACCCACCAGACAATTCAAGAATCGGACACATATCTTGATTTACAGCGCTCAGTGCACGAGCAGCTGTCACGGCAGCTTGAAGCTGACGAGGCGCGCCTCAAAGACCAAAACCTCCTTGGTGATGCCCTGACCGCGAGAATACAATCACTGCGCGATGAGGTTGATGCAAGCACCAATATCACTCCAGAAGAGGGCGCAAAGGAGCGATTGCAAGAGCTCAGGGCGAAGAAGAAGACCTTTGATAGAGATACTACCAAACTCATGAAAGTTCTACTTCGGTTCATCGCCGATCATCTGGCGCCTATGCTGGCAGCGGAAGAGCTGGGCGGACCCGTTGTTGGCGATCTTATGGATGTTGATGGAGAAGCTCTGGCTGCCGGGTTCAACGCCCAAGGAAAGCTCAGAAAGCCAAAAGAGACTGCCGACAAAGACGACAAGAGACAGCGTAGGATCGATGAGATTTGGGGCCAAGCGGCTGAGGAGGGGGCTGGGCGCCAGAATGAGGTCACGGCTGCCGCAGCAGAAATGAGGCAGCTTACAGAGGAGCTCCTCAACACTCTTTCTGAAGCCCAAGGTGATAACTCAGCATCCTACGTGCAGTTGTCTCGTGAATCTGCAGCTGCGCGATTCTTGGTGCGATCCAAAATTGCACAGTTTCACCCAAGAGATGCGATGAGGCTCAGGCTGGTCGATTTTGGACGGGACCTCGAAATTTAACCATAGTCAGAGTTTTGGACGGGATGAACAGACCATCTAAGGAAACCGCAAATTGACGCCTTTTCTCTCTCCTCTCTACCGCATTGGATCTATTCTTAGCCATTTCTATACCCAGCCGGTCACCCCAGCTCAGCTGATACAAAACCCGCCTCAGCATACCTACATGGCCTTTGCATGATACTGCGTCACCGGCGTCCGCAAGCAGTCTAAGTTCCTCACAAGCTGTAGCTCAGCAGCCTTGCTCTTGACGAGATGCACCTTTGTCTCGTTTTCTCGATCTTCAGCCTTCATCTCACCCGTTGTGCGCTCAACAACCTTCTTCATGCCCTCGCACGTTTTGGAAAGAACCTCATGCATGCTGCCTAGAACCTTCTCCGCTGCTCGGGCAAGTGGAAGCTCAGTGGCAGACACAGAGTCATCACTGAGCCAGCTAGCTGTGTTGCGAAGATGTTCGTCGGCATTGAAAACAGCCTCACGCATGCGGATTACCATGAGTGCCCCAAACATGTCGCCTGTGCCGCTGAAGTAGCAGTCAATTGATGGGAAGACGATCTTGAAGAAGCGCGCTTGGCCGGTGGATGTCATGGTTGAACCAACCACTGAAAGATGTGAAGGTGGGTGGTCTGGTGCCTCGAGGTTGACCGAGGTGATAACAACGTGAGGAACTTTGTATTTGTCATGAAGAACCTGTATAGCCTTTCGGAGGCTGTCCATATCGTGGATTTTCACTTCTGAGAGTAACCTTGTTCGTAGTTAGTGAGTGGCTCGTAAACCCTATGTTATCGACGCTTGAAAACATACTCAGCCTCGAACTGGTTTGGAAGAATGAGATCAGCATCGTGGATGAGTCTCTTATAAGCAGGCACAACGTCCGGTGAGACGTAAATCTTGCCATTGTCGCCCATGACAGGATCCAGAGCCCAGAAGAATTTGCCCGGCGTATCCTTAGACTTATCCTTGAGCTCCCGGCCTATCTTTCCGACAGTTTCGACGGCTTCGGCGCCTGGGATATAGCCCGAGAGCATCACGTCAAAGTCATCTAGGTACGATTGCTTCAGTCCATCCCACAAGTCCATAATCTCTTGTGCCGAGACTCTCGTTCCCTTCCATTGTCTGTAGCCGGTATGGTTGCCTTTGAAGAGAAGAAGAATATGTTAGGTGACAGATCGTTACTGTTGTCTTGACTGCCAAAACTTACTGAACTGAACCGTATTCAGGGCTGCGACGTCGCATCCAAGAGACTGTAGCACAAATACGGCAATCTTGTTACCCACGTAACTAGGATTCGTCAATTTCCTTTCTTTTATAGTAATAAAGTACGACTCACCCGGAGACAACCTGAGTAAAGACTTATGGTTAGCTTTGACTCCACGTGTGAAAGTGAACCGTTCCAAGATTTACGTACATGGCTTGCCACTGCGAGAACACGCGTATCCGGTATCGTAGGAACGATAGACATGATGGGGTAAGAAGCAATGAGAGAATATACCAAGCGTCTCTCAATGTAAAATGAATTTTGCCTAGAGGCGTGAGTGAGTACTCAGCCAAAGACGCCTTGGAGTTGGCAACGGAAGTGAGAGAGACGTCACTAGACAACACCTCTTATTCTATGTCAGCAGATAAGCGTAAACTCTCAGGGCAGTATATCCCCGAATTTCGATAGATTTGATAAAAGTCCTGTAAGCGGAAAGAGGGTAGAGTATTAAATAGAAAGAAGTAAAGAGGCTGAGTTTGACCAAGAAGTCAAGGTAGTTCTAGAATTTGGTTCCGACGTCCTTTGAGCTGGATGCGCTTATTAGTCACGAGTTTGAATCTAGGAAACTTGACTCAAACGGGGGGGGACAAGCCAAATTCGCTACGAATTTGTACAACAGAGCTATCGAAATGCTTACCTTGAGGTTTTTTGTTCCAATGAGAAGAGTATCAGATTGCTCGGATTGGTACTCAACGATTGTGATCCTCCGATCTTTGGAACATGCCGTTGAGTCAACGGCCAAAAGTTGCTAGTCAATTCCATTCAATCTTGTGCCCCGCCAACCTCCGATATATTGCCCCGCATCGAGACACCAGTCAGTCTCAGGCCTTGAGCTGCTATCAACGGATCCATGGATTCATCGAGGTATGATCTAAAATCTCAGATGTTGCTTAAAGTTGGAATTATATTGGCTTTCCCGTATGCTGTGAAACTCTGATCGGACCAGCTCACAGTAGGTACAAGGCAGCAAATTACCGACGATTAAAAATTCACCAATAGCTCTGAGGGCTGATGCCATGACATCCTGATCCAGCAATGGTTTTATGGTTTCATTATCGTCAAATTTGGTCAATCGACACACAGCTAGAGAATATCTAGTCTAGCTCACACCCCTCCATCTCTCCATCTAGCCTATTTATTCCCACTCCGTCCTTACTCGCACATACTCTGCGAGATGCCTAGAAAGGCTCTGAATGAGCAGATGAAACTCTTGGTATCCTTATGTCTTGCATATTCCCCTATCGCATGTGCCCCGTTAGAACTACTTAGCCATATCCTTTTAAACACAAACGCCAAGCTCATTTTCATGTAGCAGGACAGCATCGTACTATATAATGGCAGTCGTCTAATCGTCGTCGCCAATCTTGGGAGCAAGGTAGAATCGGAGGTGACTTTGACCAGAGATGTTGTACTCCACCAAGAGAGGGACTTCGTTGGAGAGGCAGATACGGACTTGGTCGGACAGACCAGCAGCCTTGCAGAAGTTGACAAGGTACTTGAGAGAGAATGTGAGGGCAACGGGCTCGCTCAACTCAATCTCAACATTCTCTTTGGGCTTATCGAGGTTGGTGTTGCTTCGGAGGGTTACGGAGCCATTGCCAATATCGCCGTTGCATGCAAACTTGACACCGTCCTTGGAAGCCTCAATCATAACTGTCGGGGGTTTTGTTAGATCCTAGGCCTAGATTGGACGGAGATTGTTGAAAAACTAACCTGATTCTGACATGGCCATGAGATCTGTGCAGATACGTCGAAACTCCATGGAGGGCATCTTGATTGTAGCGGCATACTCAGTGTCAGGAATACCCAAGTGCTCCTGGTCAATGTCCATGAGCTTGAGGTCGTACTCGCTGATACGGTCGTTCTCAGTATTCTCGAACTGAAGGTTCAGCACATCGGGGCCATCCTCAGCCTTGAGTGTAAGAGTGTCTTCATTCTGGGCAGCGCGCAGAACCTTGGTGAGAGATGTGAGGTTAACACCGAGGGAGATGTTGCGGTCGCAGCGGAAAGGAGAAAAGGACTCGGCGTTGAGCATCATGGAGACTAGAGCAACGTGGGAGTTGTCCATGGCCTGGAGTTGAATGCCTGTGTCATTGCAGTCGAAGTTGCAGTCTTGAACCAAGTCCTTGATCGCATCGACCACCTTCTTGAAGAGGGAGGCCTGGTCGAGTCGTGCTTCCAACATTTCTTTTGTCTGTCAGCGTTCTGTTGATGCAGATTTTCAGGTGGTGAATGGAGCTGCCACGCGGATGCAAAAGGGCGGGGTGGCCGTTGCTAGGTGACTTACTGTGTGTGTGTGTGTGAATTGAATTAGAGAAGAGGATATGTAAGGGAGAAGGCAGAGATCAGATCAAAAGGAGACGACGAGACTACTTGAGATGGTGTTATTTGAGTATGGGAGAGGGAAAGAGGGAGAGTTGTCTGGGTGAATGGAAAGAAAGAAGATACAGGTGGTAATGGATGGATGGCCTTGACCTTCCCTTAGCTTAGTCTGTCGCGAAATTGCTAGGCTACCGCACTTTACTCACAGCTCCATACCAAGGTGGGTAGTCACTTAACGCGCGACCCTCTTCAAGATACGCGACGCGTCTTTTTGCAGCACTCATCAGAGAGCCCCGCCTGATATATATGCGCGGTGAAGATTGGTCGAATAGCTTAAAGGGTAGGGCGAACGAGATGATGATGCTCCGTACAATACTATCGAAACCCAAGATAACTTGTCCACTTTATTATGTCTTACAGCGATCTTAGGCTCTTTGTTGTCTGTATCATAAGTTTAGGTCTTATGATTTATGTCCTCCAAAGACCTTCCAGGTCAGCGTTAACTAAGGACTTACAAGTCCCAAATAATTACCAATGTCTTAAATTTTGATTCTTGTTAATAAAACTCAGCTCATAATAAAATAATGGCAGTGCTTGGATTTTATAGTTATGTCTATCATATATGGGCAAATACTATGGCCCCCCTGTGTTTCATTATCCCAGACAACAAGAAATGAAAGCAATTTCCAAAAAAAAAAAAAATAAGGGCATTGCTGTGGTGAGTTTTGTTTTAGCCTGAGCTTTTCTTTTAGTTGTATAACCAGGCTGCCAAGGTCACAATCTGACCATTCGGGATAACATGTATTCAAAATAAAAAGAAAATTCCAACCTTGATCTCTGAACGCCCAGGCCTCCGATGGCCTATCTATTGGAAAACAAAAGTGCCATGTATAGAAAATAGTGCGTATCGTCGTAGCGCCTCCGGATGCTTGATGTATTTATCCATCTGAGAAGGTCCATTTGTGTATCGTTATTTGATAGCGAGTGTAAGAAGATAGCTTTAGGGAAGTCGATGATGATGGTGGTCCAGATGATGTGCGCGTATAAAATTACGCGAAGAGGAACAGGCGTGTAGAAAAGATGCCGGTAGTAATATCAATTAACGGCTTGTTGTTAGTTTCATAAGACAAAGCATCCCTACATAGACGAAATCCGCCCGGCTGGCGCACTTGCACGGGTTCGTGGTCGTAGGTTAATAACTGTCTCCAGTTCACGGAGCATGCCTTTGGTAGCATCGACATGTTGTCGTGCAATTGCCTTTTGTTCCCGTTCTTCGCGAACTTTGGCAATTCTTTCTTCCCGAGTGAGCATGCTCCGTGGTCGAGGTAGAGCGACGGCTTCGAATACTTCGGGTGATTCGTGCTCGGTGGAGCCAGCATATTCGGAACTTGGAGGAGACTCCCCTGTTAGAGCCTTGAGTGCAGCAGCGGTCCCGCCGTTCTCATCCACAGTAGTAAGACCGCTGAGAGAGCTCACAGGCGACAACAAGGTACTCATGGATGACAGCCTCTTCTCGTTTCTATCGATACCGAGTGCCAGGGCTGCCTTACCCTCTTCCCATGCTGACATTAGTTCCTTGAGATCTACGCCAATGGACTCGTATTGCGCCATAAGATTTGGGCCAAGTTCCGAGATGTCACTTGAGTCATTTAGACTCCTGTCTGATTCCTCGCGAAGCAACTGTAGCTTAGCTTGCAAGCCCCTGATTCCGGTAGAAAGGGAGCCCAGCTTCCGAAGTTGGGCTCGCCAACGTTCCCGTCCTGGTGTGAGAGCATTCATCGGTGTCGGGGGGGACGGGAAATCTAGGTAAGTGAGTCAGCAGTTGATGGTCAAGCTTCAATATCAGGCACTCACTGTCTTCCTCGCCAAGGATGCCTTGCAGCCTGGAATGTGCCGCTTGAGTTGAGCTGTTCAAGCTTAAAAGCGATTCGACCGCCGTGGTCCAACGGAGTAAGTCATTCGCGTCGCTGTTGGCATCCAGAGCTAGAAGGGCACATAGAAACAGTTTTCGGATAGTAGAGAAACGCGCAGCGAGAATCTTGAGGGTTCTCAATGATTCGGGATCTTCCACGTCCTCGTCGCTGAGGCCCCGACGGGCGTCGGACATGTCGAAGTCGGTGATGTCGTATATATCGTAGTATTTTTCTAGATCCGTTTGTTCCGCAAATCCATTGACGACCGTGCAAACTTGGTTATACGACGTGAGAACCTCGGAAAAGGAATGCCTCAGAGCTTTGCGTAACCTGACGCATCGTCGAGTCTGCGTACGGTCCTCTATGCGACTTATTGGTGGCAAGGGAGCGCTACTGTACATTGGTTAGCACACATATCCACATGCAAAGGGCAAAAGACAAACAGTCGGTAGCCTCGCGAGACCAGCTCTACCTCTTGTATCAGAGACAGAGCTGCCCCAGTCGCGCTGTCGAAATTGTGAGAATGCTCAACGAAAGAGGTGATTTCGGAAAGCGATTGCGATCTTCGATAACGCAACCATTGCCGCTTCATGTAAACCTGACCCAAAAGAGCTGCTGCCGCGCATAACAGAACTAAAAAGACGAGTCTTTTCTTGGTCACTCCGCTTCCGAGAACCCAGCTCAAAACTACGGCAACAGCCAGTGCTGCAAGGACCGACGCGATGATTCCTTCAGTGGACAAAATCGAGTCTTCATTGTTTGATGACGGACTTGGCCCTCCACTGCCAAACTGCGACTGCCCAAGCCCAGAATGGCCACTTAGAAGCTGAGAGGCGATGATAGTATATCGGAATTGCTCGAGGAATTTGGCGTTGTCAGCCCGATCGATACTCGCAGCTACGGCGGCCTGTAACAAGGGTATTGTTTAGTGATGTTAATGGTGCTGGGTCGCGCTACTCGACATACCGAGTACTTCCCACTGGCAGATCGTAACCCAGATTGTTGAGGAACTCTTAGTTGAAGTGCATTCGGGGCTTTGTTTCGAAACCTCGGCTTCACCAAAGGTCGTCCAGTGGGCGCGAACGGAGAAGGGCTTGAAGGAGGCGATGGACTGGATCTGCCGGCTGACGATTCAGGTTCGGGTGTTATTATACCAGGCGCCCAGTCGGCCTGCGGCTCATCTCCCTCATCTTGAGCAATGTTAGATGTTGGCGAGAAAAAAAAGGAAATATCCCGTGGGACCGGGAGGGAGATTCCTCACCTCTGAGGTAGTCGGCGAACGGGGTCTCTTCATATACTACTGGCTCCATCTAACTTCTTTGTGACGTAGTCGGGGTCGATAAGATGTCACACGGAGCCATCGAGCGAAAATTGTCGACGGAGGTGAAAATCGTGTCGTATTCGAAGTGTTTATTGGTGTTGTTATGATGTTATGATATTATGTTGACCAGTGTCTTGTTCAGGAGAAAGCGACTAGAAGTAATCGAGAAGGCGAACAGGGACCAGCTGGGTCATCGACGTTCCCAATTAGGGAAGCTCCACGCTCACCGTACGGTCCGTACACGCGGTTCAGTGGACAGCCCCGAGCAAGACGACAGGGATCCTGGATTATCGATTGCCTGTCAAAGCATGCGATGCGCCGCTACGTCGGTTGCGAGTGAAGGTACCCCGGAACCGTTAAGCTTGACCTTGCCAGGCGTAATTTCGATCCGACCAAGTCCTATTCATGCAGTCCTTCATACGATGCAGGAAGGTGCAGGAAGATGCAGGACACAGCGTATCAGCACGCGGCGAAAGGGGGTTCTAGGGCGGGCTTTTGAACACATGGGCTTGTCTTATGTTAGGCCGATAAGATGACCTGCTCATGGCGGAGCAAGGAGGCGCTAACATTAGAATAGCAACGCATCTGCCACAGAAACAGTGGAGTCCGGATCAGGTAAGCCTGAGGCACCGGCACTCTCACTCTACTGGAAAGAACCTGGGGTAACCTCTCTATTTTGGTTGGTCAATACGCGCACGAGCTAAATTCTCAAAAGTTGAAAGCTCATCGACAATTACATTCAATCTCGACATTGATGACATCAACTCTGGTTACAACCCGACACCCACTCGCGTACAGCTACGACTCGGCTCTACAAGATCCCGCAATGTTAATAGGGCGGTGAATGCCGGTATCGCGACAATACTTTAGGGCTCACCCAATGCCTCGACGATGCCTTATACCGCACTATCGTTCGGCCACACGCCCAGTACCGAGCTCACCAGAAGGCATTTGGGTCACCAATGCCATGCTGGCTCGAGCAATTGAGCGATTTCACCACGTCTATCCAGTCCCTCGAAGGAGTCTGAGTTCATGTCCAGGTCCGCTTGAGAGCCGACGCCGTTTGGGCAAGCGGCATATGACCGCCGTCGTCCCCGACTCTTATGCTTCGCCTTTTCCTTGGTCAATTGAATTGCCCATTGATCTTGGTAAATGGACATGGCAGGCTCCAACTCTACCGCAAGATCGGCGGCATAAAAAGGTTGGCCTGCTTGAGCGCTTTCTTAGATCCCTTGAGGACATAGACTGCCAAGAGAACCCATCCATCAACACCACAACAATACCACAGACAGCAGCTCTCTCGCCTGTAGAACAGGTGCTCGTCGAACTCAGCGAATTTCTTGTTTCGTTTCAAGATGTTGGAGATGGAAAAGCATTGTATAAAGCGTGCGAGCCTTATCTTCTCAAGGTTTTAGATATGATCGATGACAAGACAATATCCGCCGACGACCTTGTTCTCTCACTCAATCCTTTCGACGAAACGTTCAAAAGTCGAGTTCCAGCTCAAGTGCTCGACTACGTGCTCGCGAGACAATGGATTTCGATTATTCATTGCATCCATGACAATCGGATTCGTCCGACCTGTGATGTTTTTGGTGGACATTTATGGTACCAATGCCTCAAAACAGTGTTCCAGATGACCCCTCAACCTCTGACATTTGATTTTCTGGATGAGCTCTTGAGATTAACTCGACAGTCCGAAAAAATCATTTTGGATTCCGAGGACTATATCACTCTAATGCGGGAGCATCTTTTCTTTGAAACGTCCCGGGCTCGGCAAGATCCCTCGCAACCTATATCGACCCAGGCTCTACGTCGAAATATTTATCTATCTCGAATGTTTGGTGTCATAGATTCAGCGCACATGGACGTTTATCAAAAACTATCCCAGTCTTGCCTTGAAACCAGCACGGGTACCACAGGACGCCGTGTAATGGCGTACCACTTGTTACTCAAACTAGCCACCACCCCGGGTCTCAAAATTAGAGAATTTACCAAACTGGTCCAGAATGCCTATGACACGAGCGAATGGACGGAGCTAGAAGTTTGGCAGTTCGCCGCCCTTCGTCTCATAAACCAAAGCCAATGGAAGTTGCGTCCAGAATATCTGCAAGAGTGGTCAGAAAAACCTTCAAGACTTCACTCTTGGGCGGCGTTAATAGATTCTGCCTTCCACCGACACGCCAAGAAGCGCAAAGCCAATCTCAGGGCACTTTCTTTTACCAGTGACGCCTGCGGTCAACTTGGTACATTAATGAAGGCGGTCCGTCTACTGCGAAATCACAACGAGATCGTGTCTGATATGGTAAAAACGGAGGAGGATCCCCACCACGCGCTCACCATTTGGGAATTTTACAACGAAGACCAGACAACCCCGGATAAGTTACCCTGGTACATCTGGGCGCGACACGCAGAAGCCATAGTAATGGATATCGATCTACCCGCCGATCTCATTTGGCGGGTCGCCGACTTTCACCCCGAAAGGTCCTTGAACAAGTTGAGAACCCCCATTAGACAGGGTACAGTCTACACGATGGAGTTTCTTGTAGAGATAGGGCAGCTCTACATGAAGCGGCCTGACATGACGACAAGAGCGCGCTTAAGATATATCGAAAAGGTCATCAACCTCGGCAAAGCTTCCAGGCAACCTATGCCTCAGTCTCTAGTGCAGATGCTTGCTGAGATTATACTTCAGGATCTTGAGATGGGTAATATGGGTCGTAAAACACGTCTCGAGTATCTCGTCAGCAAGGTAGAGCAATTCTGCGGGAAAGAACAGGCACAGAAAGTTGCGCTCTCAATTGATGGATGGAGATGGACTAACAGAAACCGTATGACTCAAACGCTGCCGATGCCTTCTTCCAGCGTACCGCGTCAACAGGAGAAGCCGTGCGGACAGCCCGCAGAGAACAATTGGCGGCAGTCCCGGACGCACTCAAAGATCGAGCAGGAGACAGACGATTTTGAATCACTCCTGCAATCCGGGCGTCGATAAGCACAAGCCCCGACAGTGGTGACTACGAGCTTTCAGATGTTCAATTTCATGTTATTAGATACACACATTATACCCCCTTGGAGACAGCAAGTGGATGGTCTTGGCGGAACGATGTCAGACGGCGTCAAGACAAATTATGATTATACAGAACAAAAATACCAAAACCATATGATATTACTACCATTCGCACATTAACAGGTGCAAAAAAGCTCGGTCTCTAACTTTGGGGGTATGGATATAAAAGACCTGAGAGCCCTTTCTGATATAGCATAAACTGACACGATAATTTCGTCTTATGATTTTAGCAGCCAGATTTTTCTAGCATCCCAAGGACATATAAGTAGCCATTGATTTGATTAAATATACATGCGCATAAGCTGCACACAAAAATTCATCTGAAAACATCATTCCAAGTGTCATTACAAAGGATCTAAGTTACACGGTGAACATAACAAATACAATGGTAATCTTCCCAACATGAAGACATGATATGTCATTAAAGGGCAAGGAGAGGGGAGCATAGCTCAAGCATAATGGACAAAAGAAATCCAGTCGTCATAACAAGAAAATAAAGCAACATGATCTGGTGTATCCCAAAAGACAAACAAAGAAATGATATCGTTAGACCCTTCGCCCCGGAACTGCCCAGAAAGAAAGCAAAGAAGGAAAAAAAAAAAATCAAGGAAAAGCCTCGCTACAAATGCGTTTGTCCACAAAATACCAAATACCGAAAACACCCTGTATCCGTATCCTTTTCCCATTGGTATCTACCCATGTCCTAGTACTCTACCTAATAGTCTACCTCAGTCTGGCCCATCGTCTCAGTCACGAGACTAATATGACTGCGTGCACCGATAGAGGTACTACCGCCGTCACTTGCTCCAGGGAATAGCTTTGAGCGAGGAACAAGAACTTGGGCGGGGCACACAACGATTTCTTCGTCGCCCTTGCCATTGTCATCTCCTTTCTTGACGACAAGTGGGAACAGGACGACCCTGACAATTGCGCCTTGAGCCTCAAGGTCCTCATTTGAGGTGGTGATGCTGCCGCTTCGCTCGTTCATCATTGATGCGTTGAACTGGACTGTCGCGGTGAGTTCACCGTCCGCATCATACTCAGGTCGCAGAGGCGGCAGCATCATATATTCAGCTTTTTGCGTACGCATCTCGATCGAGAGACCAACAGCCTCTCTCATGACGCGTCGTAGCTGAGATTGAATTTGATCCTCCAGATTTGTTGGCGGTGGGAGGATCTTGCATAGTGTCTGGAAGATGGCTTGAACAACAGCCTCTGTATCCAAATCGCGCTGGCGTTTGAAGCTGTCGCGTTTCGCCAGTAGAGTCAAAGTGACGGCGCGCCATTGGCGCACCGCCTCGGGAGGACCGACCTCAGTCAGTAATTTCTCTAGCGACTTGAGTTTTTGTCTCTGCTCTCTATCCATACCAAACAGATAGCGGGTAAAGACAAATTCCCAGATCATGTTCATAGTCATGGACATAAAAATGTCACGTCGCTTCACACGGTCCCGAAGGTAAACGTCGACATCGGAACCATCAAGCACAGCATTGTCGAGTCGGTCAATTGTCTTCTCATCATTTATCTCATTTGTCAATCGACAAGCGCGCATGTCTGAGAATTTGGAGAATCGCAACACCCATTGTTGAACATGGGAGCAAAGTTGTTGGCAGCGGTGATCGAAGTGGTCCTCATCACGGATGTTGAGGAAGTGGTCGTCATTGGCCTTGGCCTCAAGGATCTGGCGTTGCAGGTCACGGATCCTCTCTTTGGCGGAGTCGAGTTGGGCTCGAAGATCGGCAATCTCGGCGTCTTTCTCCTCAAGAGACTGCTCAGTGGTCCCTTTGGCGCGTCGGGCCTCTTCCAATTCACGCGCGACAACCGCGTTACGGCTCTCAAGATCGGCTACACGACCAGTGTCCTTATTGGCGAGCTCAGTATTGGCACTGGTTAGACCGTCGTTAACTTCAGTAAGTCGAGAAACTTCGTTTTGGAGAAACTGTAACGATTGTTTAAGGTTGTCGATCTCGGCATCGCGCTCGGCGAGGCTGGTGGCAGCGCGTTGACTCAAACTTGTCTCAGCCATAGCACGAGCTTCTGTGAGCATTCGGTTCTCGGCCATTAGCTGCTCGACCCTGTTCTCGAGTTCAAGGACCTGCATGCTCTGTCGGCGGCGCATGCTGTGAGGCCGGGTGGGCGATCGAGGCGAGCCGATGCGCCCCTCACCGAAGCCATCCTGTAAAGTGTAAGTACTGGCAAGACTGTACATGGTATGGTGTAGTTGTAGTTGTAAACTTACGTAGACGTCGGCCATGTCCTTGGTGGCACGGGCACGACCCTCATTTGCGACAGGCGTGGAGCTGACAGGCGCTGTTGCGGTAGCAGTAGCGGTGTTGTTTTGTTGACGTATGGACCGCAGATCACCGCTCATTCGCTTATCGGCACGGCGGAGCGGTGGAGTCGGGGTGCCTGACGCCCGATTGATGCCTGGGCTTTCAGGCCTGAAGTTAAGCGGCTCTGGGGTTCGACGACGGGAGAGGCTCGTGTTAGAAACAGCCCGGCGTCCTGCGCTCTCAAGGCGAGGAGTTGACCGACGGACAGGACTTGCATTGTCGGAAAAACTTCGTTGGCCAGCAAATGACGCTGCAGGGTTAGAGTTCAAGTTGGAACTTGGCGTAGGTGTTCGCGTGGGAGTCGAAGTTGAAGTTGATGGTCCAGGCCCAGATCTAGATAGCGTTGACGCTAGGCCCGCACCCGCACCCGCTGTAACGGCAGTGCCTATAGCGGCCCCAACCGGTGTAAGGGTTCCATATTGTTTCTTCTTCTCAGGCTCTGGAGTTGGTCCTGGGACCATAGGCTCTCGTAATACCGGCGTGCCTCGAGGAGAGCGACGAAGTCTTCGTTCGCTTTTTGGTTCGGGAGTTTGCATGACCGTACGGTCTAGAACTGGTTGTGGGTAATCCCAGCCTTCGGTCTCTACTCCGCTATCACGAAGTGGTTCTGGACTGCGGTGTTTGCTTCTTCTCAAAGTAGGCCTCTCTCCTGTGACACCACTATCACGCCTGGTTTCTTCACTCAAGCGCCTGCTCCGTCTCTGAAAACTCGATGCATCGCTAACAGGGCCACTGTGTCGTCTAACTCTGGGTGGTGGTGAGAATGCACCCCTGCTTGGTTCGGTTTCTGCTTCAGGAACCTCGAGGACTGGCTCCAGGAGTCTGCTTGGAGACCTTATTATATCACTGACGTCGGACCCCATGCCCAGTATCGGCGATAATGGCGTGCTGTCTTCCCGTAGCAGGCCACCTCTGGGCTCATCGACGCCAGAGTCACGACGTAACAGTGTCTGTGGGGACCCTCGTGATAACTCTAAATCCCCGCGACCCAGAATGGGACTCTCCACGTCGTCTGAATTGTCCGGTCGTGGTCTTTGTGATTCCTTCTTGTCCAGCTTATCGAGCTTGACAGGGGCATCTCTGGTGGTCTCGTGTAACGTAGACTTTTCGTCTTGTCGTTCTGGTCGCTTACTCTCGTACATGGCGTTCGTGGCCTCGCCTACTAGTTGTCCAACGTTCTTAGTTCCTTTTGAGGATTTCAAACTCTTCTCGGGCATCTTGGTCTCGTTTGTTGACCCTCCAGTATTATCTCTCTCCTTTCCCTTGCGTTCATTCGTGGTAATCACAGATTCGTCCGTCTTCCTGTTTGTCTTGTCCTCGTGGACTTCATGAGGAGCCGATGATTCTTGTCGACTATCTGTGAGGGCATCCATGATTGGTGACTTGATGTCGTGCGCGTTAACCTTGGTTGTCGACTTCCCGTCAGCTGAACCTCGCTCACCATCCTCACCCTGAGCATTTTTCTCATCTAGTCTTCTCTCCCCTTCCTTTCTCTGGCCTGGAGTCTGTTCTTTCACTGTCTTGTCGCTGGCCTTTTTAGTACCCCATGCAGCGGCGGCAGCCGCCGTAACTCTAGCAAAGATTGATGTTTCGTGCTTGTTTGGTCGTTTATCTCCCGCGGCGTCATCCACACTCTTCGGGCTTTGTGCCTCTGACGAATCATCAGGCACAGGCCCTGTGGCTGGAACAGCTTGTTCCAGGCCCTTCCGCTTTTTCTTCTTGTTCTTCTTCTCTTTTGCGATCATAGCAGGGATATCATCAACCCTTACTGCAGGACTAGGGATTGTGTTAGGGATTGTGTCGTTTTGATTGCTCTGTAAAGGCGCTGAGGCGGATTGCGTTGGTTGGCCTGCTATACCCATGTGCTTTTCACGGGGGGATAAAGGATGTGCGCAGGACTTCTCTTCGGGCAAGATCACACCAGGTTCCGGGGATGCCATAACAGGAACGGCCGTGGTTGGAGACTCCGCCAAAGCGCCTGGTTCGGATATGAGGGTATCCGATGTTACGTCAGGCGATATTACTTTCCCAGAAGGCTCGAAGACGATTGCTGAATCAGACTCGGTTTTGACCTTGCCTTGACCAGGAGCTGTCACAGGCTGCGTAGGCTCCGCTACCAGTGGAATACCAAGTTTGCTGTCGGCTGGGGCGGTGATGGGACTTTTAGTCCCAGTTTCGTCCGCGATTCTTTTCGGACCTTTTGCTGTAACACGCTCGGTCTTACTCTCCACAGCTTGATCCAGTGCTCTTGGAGCAGTATTTCCATTGGATGGCCACGTGCTGTCTCCCGTTGGCAAAGCTCGACTGCCTCGTTCCTCTGGTTCAGTTGGCTGACTGGCCTGGAAAGGTGTGGTATCTCTGTCTCGTTCGTCGGAAACATAAGGATCCTTCGCAAATTCTTCTTCCAGAGCTAGTTTCTTTGTCCTCCCATTGTCTTTCTTGGGCAATTTCACATCTGAGGTGTGGCCAGGAGCTTTTTCTTTGGTAGGTATAACAGAAGTTGAGTCGGAGTCGAGGGGAGTAGAGCTCAGGGTTTCGTTATCAGGGACGATGGGTCCAGTAGCAGGAGCCTCCAGAGGAGGCTTGGCTACCACAGATAAGTCACCGACTTGAGTAGAGGTATCAAAGCCCATTCCTGTATTCTCACTGCTTTCTAGCGTTGCGCATGTCACAGGTTCCATTGGAGTTCCTCCGACGGCAGGCCAAGTTTGTTTGACAGCAGGCGAATCCTTAGCATCTTCAGGCTTTTCTTCATTACTGGTCGCAGAACCAATCAGTGAACCATCCTCAGGTTGCCGAATGTGCTCCTTTTTCGTTTTTTCGTCCTGGTCTTGCCCTTTAGTTTCTTTGGCTCCATGTTGAGAGTCTAAATTCTGGAAGACGTCAGGCGCTTGTTGGATAGAAACCTCAGGGTGCTGGGGCAATATTGAAGGTCTGAATGGCTCTGCAGTCTCAGGAGCTGGTTCGGAAGCTTGGGTAGGTTGATCTGTATCAGAAACATTCCTAACGAGGTTATCAGAAGTTGTCGGGTTAGAAGGCGCGACCCTAAGGTTCCCCCTCGTCACTTTATCTCGGTCTTCAGCCAGCCTCTTTTCTTTCTTATTTTTCTTGTCCTTCTTTGATGGCTTCTCAGAGTAATCCTGTACAGCATCAAGTACCTGCTTCTTCGGTTGCTGAGTTTCGGCTCCAGTCGTCGCAGCCGTGTCCATTGTTCGCCCTGTGTCCAAAGGTTCATTCTCGTTGGCCTGGGTTTCATTTTTGATTGGCTGTGATGTTTTGTGTTGGGCTTCATGAGTTGGCTCAACAGGCGATGCCGATCCTGATCCGGGCGTCTCAGTGGATTGACCTTTCCGTTTCTTCTTGTCTTTTTGGGAAAAGAATGAGCTGGCCATGGATAAGATAGAGCTAGCAATTCCCTCAGGCTGTGTTGAAATCCTGTCTTTTCTCGATCCGGCAGGCGACTTAATGGGCTTGGCAACATTGTCTTCGGGCTTCTGCTCTACAATGTCTTCGAAGGTGGTTTTTGGCGGAGAAGTTGGCAATCCGGTGGGTTTCTCTGATACATACCTCGAGTGGCTATGCTCGTCGGGCTTGGCGGGTCCTTGATGTGTCTGTTGGTCGGATCGATCAACCGCAGGCATATCCGCGGGCTTTGGTTTGTCTTGCAACTCATCAGAAGTCTGGGCAAGCTCTAAGCTTGGGGAATCTTTATTGCCGTCAACGAGTTCGCTGCCAGCAATATCAGAGCCCTTCTTGGCCTTCTTCTTTTTTCCTCCACTTTCAGAAATGGCGACGCTCCCAATTTCCTCAGCCTTGGCCGATGTTCCTCCACCATGTGTGTCATCCTCCGGGATCGTGTTCTCGTAACCTTCACCAATAGTGTCCGATGTTGGTTCTCTCTTCTGAATAACAGATTCCTCCGGTTGGTGATGCGCAGGCTCTGCTTCCCCAAGACTATCGGAAGCTTGAGACAGGTCGGTGGGCATTTGAACTCCAATCTTTTCGACAGTATGGGGAGCTTCTTGTTTTCCTTCTTGGCCCTCACTCGCACCATTCTCATAAGCCCCCCACGGCACATCTGCCTGTGTCGTACCAGGTAGCTTAGTGTTTGTCTCCCGATGTTGAGAGGGCTCAGGCAACATGTCAAGAGGTGAATGATCAGTATCGACTAATGGTTGTTTTACCAATGATGGCATCTCGTCTGCTGGTAGATCAGCCGCGGTGTTGTCTTGTCGGTCCTGAACTTTGTTGTCTTTTTCATGCTCCTGTGTATCCTCCATGGATCGACGAGTTTCTTGTTGCACATTACCATCAGCATCATCCGTCTCGACGCTAGGGACCGAAGTCTTGACTTCAACAAGATCAGGTCTGCGACTTTTATTTCTCTTTTTACCCTTCTTCGACGGGGCTTCTTTTGCTGCTTCTAACGGCTCCTCAGTCATAACGGTCTCTTGCACAGAAGGCGTCTGTTCAGGTGGTGCTAACGATTCCACAGGGCGTGAATCAGCAATAACATCTGCGTCAGCTTCTAGTGCACCTTTGGATTCCGTGACGAGTTTTGGAGATCGGCGTCCCGAATCCTGAGCTCGTAAAGTCTTACTGGTAGACTGTGGTGTTGTCGTCCTATGGTCTTCTGATGTTGATGGCTTGGCAACAGGCGTACTCTTGGCTTTCGTTTCTTGGCTGGTCTCGTTTTTGACTGGTGGGAGAGCAGGAATCACTTCTTGTGTTTCCGAAGTATATCGGCTTTCTTCGACAAATGGTAGCATTTCAGTTTCATTTGGGGCCTCAGCCGGGACTGGCACTCCGTCATCGAGTTTGCTGTCAAATTCTGCTGCCTCTTCAGCTTTTTTCTGGGATGGAGAAGCGCCCTTATCCTCGAGGATCTCTTGTTGATCTGACTTGACGTGAGTGACAGGAGTCGTCTTTTGCAAGGGAGTCATTTCGGCGGGGATATCCTTTTGGCTAGCTGTGGGTTCGGTTTGCTCTCTTGTATTGTCGTTCTTGAGGTCCTCATTCGTCCCTATAACAAGGTTGCTGTTGTTTGCGTTGGAAGCAGGCTGATCAGCTGTTTTCCTTGGCGATGTCGCCTCGTTTTGTGCAGTCTGCGCTTCGGACTCGTTCACTTCAGTGGCTGGTTCTTCTGATGGGGAGGAAACAAGTTGTGGTTCGGTCTCGGCTTCAGGTAACACCTCACTAACAGAAGCAGTTGACTTGAAAGATTCTTTGATGATCAGATCGAGACCCTTCCTTTTCAACTTCTTCTTGATGTTTTTCTTCTCTTTAGCAGCGAGAGATTGCCAGTCCTCGCTGGTAAACTCATTCTCACCACGTTCATGGATTGACTTCTCAAGCTCGTTGGTATCAAGTCTGTCCGCCAACTCGGCGGACGAATCTGGCAAAGAATCTGACAGTGCAGTTGTGTCTGGAATCAGACTCTCTTCTATCGATTCGACTTGGGGAAGAGCAGTATCCTGCACCGCCTCTGTTGTCTCTTGAGCTTTTTTCTTGCTCGGTGCACTTTCCTTAGAGCCCTTCTTATTCGCATTCTCTTCGACCTGTGTCTTTCCACTGTATCCATCATCTTGCGAGACGCTTTGAAGCGTCGAGTCCTCAGGAGGGTGCTCACTGGAAACTACCAGTTGTTGGTCTTCAAGAACAGGTATGGTTGGATTATCGTTTGTCAGCACGACAGGCTCCTCCTTTGACTCATTGATAACGACCTCATTTGCAATGTCTTGACTGGTTTCAGTCTCCCTTACTTGTTCTTCCTGTTGTTTCGAGATGGGAGTAACACCAGTGGCAGGGTAAAAAGAAGCTATGGTTCCATCGGCTGGCTTCTTCTTTGCATGCGAGTCCACAGGAGTTGCTAGATCGCCCGTGACGGCAGGCTGAGGGATAGAGTTTGGCTGAGTGGGTTGCGGAGATTCCTGCAATTGCGTCTCGGCATTGTCATCCGTTGACTTGTCCGCACCCTTTGAGATGGGCACAGTTTGGCCATCAGGACTCACAATATTATCGCTTGCGAGAGCATCAGGGGCAACAAACAGGGGGTTCGTCTCCTGGATGGCGTCGATGGAGTCTCTTTCCGCTAATGCGGGCTCGACAGGCTCACTCACAGTCTGCCGGGAACTGGTGGGCTCTCCAGACGTGACTGGTGTAGAAGTAGGGAGGTCAAGGGATTTTCGCTTTGCAGATTCTGCAATGCCCGTCGACGGGGGTTGAGTATCATTTGTTGACGGTGTTTCAATTGGAGCAGCAGAATCAGAAATATCTCTTAACTCGACATTGCCGGGATCAGACGGTTGTGTGTAGTCTTCGAATGGCTGCGAAACAGACTCTTGGGGATCTTGCATCGCCTGCTTGGGAGCATTTGCACCCAGGCTTTCGTCGAGAATATCAGTCGCTACCTCCTCGACTGGCTGGTTGATCTCGATCAGCCTTGGAGATCCCACTTCATCCTGAGCCTCTGTGCTGGCTTCTGCGTCGTTTGATGACGAGGACGGGATGTTTTCTATGACCACTTCACTCACTTCAGGCTTGGCGGAGATGATACGTTCTGGCTCCAACTCGATAAGCGAGCTTGGATCTTGAACAGACTCGGTAGGTTTCTCGAGCATATACAGTGATTCAGCCGTCTCCTCTGTGTGAGAAAAGTCCGGCTCCTTCACAACGCGATGCTCGGCTGCAAGGTTAGCACTTGAACTCTTGTCAGGGATATCAATTAAATTGTCTCCAGAACCAACACCCGGCGCAGGAACAATGGTATCCTGTTCAGAAGTTGTCTGTTCGTGAGACTGAGGCTGTCTCGTTTGAAAGTCGATATCAGCTTGGGGCTCGTCATCAGCTCCCTCTGTCGCGGGTTTGGTATTGGTGTTGTCCAAAGATTGGATCTCAGTTTTGGACTCGGGTTCAGCTTCAAAATCAGGCTCAATTATAGGTACAGTCTCTTCAATCTCAGGGAGTGGATCATTCATGGTCTCGTAGCCAAGCTCTTGCTCTGCCCCAGTATGGGCTTCAGCCACAGATTCTGCACAACTTTGAGGATTTGACTCTGACTCTGTGCTGGCGTCAGCCGCAGGTTGCGTTGTCCCCTCTGGTGAGGTTCCAGTTTCCTGTGGCATCTCTGCTTCGACTGAAGATTCCAGGGCAGCCAGAGCTCTGGCTTTCTTTAACCTCTTGATTTGTTTCTTCGACAGGCCAGCAAACTCCTCGTCGTCTTCCAGCTTTTCCTTCCCCAATTCCAATCCCAGTTCCGACTCCGGCTTTGTTTCAGGCTCAACTGGAGGATCAAAATGAACAGTTACAGTCTCGTCCCCCTGATGCTGTATGCCTTCAGATCCTTGGCTCTGGGCCTCATCCACGACGGCGGCGTCGTCGTCCAGCCTTGCCGGATCCGTGATCATCTCCGACTGCGTTGGATGATTGGTCTTGGGGTCCTGCAGGAATTCAAAATCGTTGTCTTTAGCCTTGTTCTTTTGGTCGGTCTGGGATTGACTGAGGCTAAACCCACCCCGCTCGTCTTCAGGACTAGCTGGTTCTTCGCTAGGAAGATCTCCGGAATTACCGGTATCTGGCACATTGGCTTCACTGGCTGGAGTGGCAATCTCGCCCTCTAAAACGATGTCTGCGTCGGGACTTTCTTTAGAATCGGTCTGCTTTGGCGTCTCGTCACGCTTTTCTGTGGGGTGTTCGGCCGAGGGCTCGGTTGTCTCGGGTTCGACTTGACCTTCGCCCTTTTGGGAAGAAGCAGTAGGCTCAGGCTCAGGCTCAGGCTCCTTGGATTCCTCAAGTGCAGCCTTCTTCTTATCTGCCTTTTTCTTTTTCTTCTTATCCTTCTTGGACAGTTTCGCAGAGGAGTCGGGCTCCTCGGTGGTCGGCAGGGATTGTTCAGTAGGGGGCTGGTCGGGGGCTACAGCACCTGGTGCTTCGGCAACCTCGATGGCTGATGCTGGGTCCTGGCCAGGAATTTCTGTAGGTTTCTCGACATCGGCTGGCTGTGTCTGCTCATTGTTTGCCGGGAGAATCTCAGGAGCAATCTGTGCTGTTTCCGTTTCTCGAGAAGGGGGCGCTTCATCGTTAGGGGGAGACGCTTCCGCAGTCTCAGCATCGACTTGTTCTGTCGGGTTAGGAGTGCTGGGGGGTGCTTCTTGTTCAACGGTGTCTTTGGTGTCGTCAGAAACCTTGGGTACGGATTCAGAAGTCGCTGGAGTTGAGGACTCGGCTTCAGGTTGCTGCTCCGGTTCATCTGCAGACGCGTCCTTCTTCTTTTTCTTCTTTTTCTTGCTCTTCTTGTCAGAGCCAGGCTCCGACTCAACCTTGTCCAAGGTGGCATTCGAAGGTTCCTCAATCTGACTCTCAATAACCGTATTCTCATCCAAAGGATTTTCGGGGTTGATTGACGCAGATGTCTCGGATTCTTTGGCATCCAGAGTTGGTACAATTGTCGGCGCATTTTCAGAGGCCGGGGCTTCAAGCAGATCGTAAGTGGCAAGATCCCCTTGTGCGGGAATGTCCTCGTTGTTAACAACAGTTTGATCAAGCTGTTCAGGCTCAGTTGCTGGAGCGCATGTTTCGGTGTTCTCTACTGCCGCGTCCTGCGATTCCCCATTCTCGGAAAAAGATACTGATTTTCTCTTCTTCTTTTTCTTGGACTTCTTGCTATTCACTGTCTCCGTTACCTCGTCATCGACCGTTGTCCCCTCCTGGTGCTCAGCAGCCGGGGTCGTGTCAGTGGTGCCCTGGTTATCTGTGGCCTTTTCTTCCGAGGGCAAATCTGCCATAGTCTCGGCGGTCTCGTCCAGTGAGCCCGCACCTGCTGTCTCGGCTTCACCGAATGCTTCTGTTGGCTGGGTTTCACTGGCGTCAGGCTGCTTCTCGACAGCAGCAATCGCTTCATTAACTGGGACCGTATCTTGAGGGATGTCCATTTCTCGAGTTTCCTCTGGCTGGTCTGGCTTAGCATCCGTTTCGGAAGGCTCTCCGACGTTGGTATTAGCAGCAGTGTAATGGATGTGGTCATGAGCAACTTCCTCTGTAGCTTCGCGAGCAGCTCGTGCCTCTGCCCTTCGAGCTACGTTCTCCTCAAGCGCGGTAAGGCGTTTTTGATCTTTCCTGAGAAGACGACCCCCTCTTCGCACTTGCTTTTCGAGCAGTGATTCGATCTCTGCAGTGTCCTTCGCTGCTTCAGCATCCTCTGCCTCGCGCAAAGCTTTGTTCTCTGCTTCTTTGACTCTTCTCGCAACTGATCCAGATTTTGTTGTCTGTGACGGCGAACCGACATCCAAAGTGGGCATAGTGGTGAGATCTCGAGTAGCTTGGGTAGGTTCCTCAGATACTGTTTGATCCGCCGGTTTCTCACCAGGGGAGGAGTATTTGGCTTCAGAACCAAATCCGCTGTCATCAATATCTCCGGCTTGTGTAGGCTTGTCACTAGTCTGCGCTTGTTCCGCCACGTCGAGCTGGGCTAGTTTATCGTCTTCGTTGAAAACTTCAGCTTGTGATGATTTGGTGTCAGAAACAAGCCCCTTTGTCCCATCCTCGACTGGCTTGTCCTCAGTCTGCAATGGTTCCTGTGCATGGGATTCGAGGGGTTTTTCGTCTGTCTTTTGCGGTTCTTTTGCTTCGACTTCAGACTTGTCATCAGTTTCTGGCAATGGTTGGGCCTCAGATTCGACATCATTGTCTTCGGCTTGAGCAGCGTTATCGCTGTTCTGATATGGCTCTCGACTTTCAGGCCCAACAAGCTTATTATCGATCTGTGGCTGTTCAACGACGCTGGCTTCGGGTAGTTGATCACCGTTCTTGAGCTTGTCGTCTGCGTTGGTCAAGGTTGTATCTTCAGCATTCTCCTTCGTAGGCGGCTCTTCCTCAGGTCGAATTGGGATTTGCACATCATCAATTTTGGCCTCTTCCTTTATATCACTTTCCGCTGGTTTACCTCTTGTTTGCAGTTGGTCCAAAGCCTCCGATTCAATTGACTTCTCTTCAATTTCTGGCTTGGCTCCAGGTTCATTGTCAATGTCCCCTTTCATGTCGCTGTCCGATTTTGCAACAGGTTCCATTACCGCGAGTCCCTCTGTGATGTCACGAGAAGCCGAGGCCTGGGTGTCTGCCTCATTCGCTGCGTGTATGTTTTCTTCAGGTGGTGCTTGAATCGCTTGGTCTTGCTGAACCGAATCATTCGTCTCGTCTTGGCTGGCTTGGCTCTTCTTCTTCTTTTTGTTTTTCTTCGTCTTCTTCTTAGAACCAGATGCGTCGCCCTCGATATTGTCTGCAGCAGTGTCTTCCACAACCTTCATGTCCTCAGCCTCAACTGCCTTGTTTGGTTCTTCTTCAATGGATAGTTCAGGCTTGACGTTGACAAGTTCTGTCGCGACGTCTCGAGGTATCTCAGCAGACCTTGCGTCATTTTCTTTTACTGCCTCTGCAGGTTTATCCTCGGAAGTCTTGTCAGGCGTGCCCTGAATAGATTGTGTTGCGTCTGAAATTATCTCAGTCGAAGGTTTCTCGATCGTAGTGTTATCCTCGTTTGCAATTGCTTCAGCGGGGGTTTCATAAGCTGTTTCGGGTACGATTTCAGCGGACTTTGGTGGGATGATATCATTCTCCACAACAGGCTGTTCAACAGCTTCGGGCGCCTCCTTGTCTGCAGGGACGTCGTCGCTCAGATCTCGGGCGACGTTCTGTGGCTCGTCGTTTTGAGAAGGTTCCAATTCACCAGTTGTTGCTTGGGATTCCTCTACAGGTGCATCCCCTTGAGAGAAAAGTGGCTCAGAGACATGAGAATCGGAGGAAGTTAGAGGTTGGTCGGCAGCAGCTTTGTTACCGTCCACTTCTGTGATGGAATCAACAGGCTTCTCCTCAATGACCCTTGACTTCTCAGCGCTTACAGCATCAGGCTGGATTTCAGTGCTGGGCCTGGCCACGTCGGGTTGAGCTTCACGCATGCGGTTTTGCGCTCTCGCTTGATCTTGAAATCCCCACATCCTCTTGAAAGCCGATATTCCTGCTGCACCAGGAAGCGCGCGAAGAGCAGAAGGAAAGTAACCCTGCCGATCTTTTCGGACATCGTTAGTGGAAGGAGAAAGATTGCCCGAAGATGGAGAATAAGGGATATCGTCCAGGTCATCGGGTTCTCGAGCGTCAGGTATTGGTGCAGCGAGTACTGGTTTATCAACACGTGTCTTGATACTCTCGACAGGCCGATCACTACCATGCTTGGGGGTTGACACAACAGGTTCTGATGGTGTCGCTTCATCGGCCTGGTTGGTATCAATAGTCTCGGGCTTTGTTTCGGCTGTTGGGGCGGATGGTTCAGCCAAATCATTTGCCGCCCTCCCAGATGCTTCGAGAAACTTGTATTGTGTTTTATTATCTGGAGTTTCAGTTACTTGCTCGTCATCTGTTTTGACGCCCTTCTTCTTCTTTTTCTTCTTTTTTGACTGAGGGGAGGGTATTTCTTCGCCCTGTATTAGCTCGTTGGATGATGGTTCAGGAATCGGCTCAGTAATGTCTGCAGATTTGTCTTGCTCTCGCTCAGGAACACCGGTGTTCGCTACGATGTCTGGCTGGGCCCAGGCATCAAAAGCTTCTGCGTCAACAGAAGGCTCTGCAGAAGCATCCTGTGTCACCTCCGTAGAAGGTTGCAGGGGATCCTCCGCAACGGTCAAAGATGGTTCAGCGGAGACGTCGGCGGGGGTAACGATGGGGGTTTCGATAGAAACAACTGGATCAGTCCAAGCATCGAAAGCCTCCTTTTCAGCTTCAGAGGCCGGAGTTGAACCCTTAACTGTGTTCTCAGCCGGGCCAGTCATGAGTTCCACGGGCGTTGGTTCCGTCTCAAGTAGTTGCTGGGCCTTGTTCTTCTTCTTTTTCTTCTTGCTCTTTGATGGAGACTCGGTCAGTCCCTCGACAGCCTGCTCCTGGGGAGGAGTGGCGTCAAATGCAGACTCCGCGACAGTGGGGGCCTCAGTGGACGGAATCTCGAGCGCAGACTTGTGTTCAGATGTGATTTCTGCAGGTTCGGCATGGGCCTCCGGCTCCTTTAGCTTGCTTTCCATTTCTTGCTGCATAGGCGACTCCTCGTTGATTGGTAAAGCATCCTCTGTAGAGTGAGATGGCTCCTCAGGTGTTGCGGCGGTGGGCTCCCCGGCTTGGAAGGCAGCAGGCTCTTGAGGGACCTCAGCTTCAGCTGCGGTGGGTGGCTTGGCGGAAGACTCAGCAACAGGCTCGGATACGGATGGAGCTAGAATTTCGGGCTCAGCCATAACCGACTTCGAGGCCGAGGTTTTGTCCTCCGTAGTGACCTCTTCAATTGAAGCGGATTGATCGTCCTTGCTCAAGCCTTCGGAAGGAACTGAGAGATCAAATGAATCTTGAATGACTGGTTCAAGTCCCTGCTTTTTAAGCTTTTTCTTCATGTTCTTTCTGTCCTTGGCATTCATCTTATCCCACTCTTCGGTGGTGATTTCATTTATCGCACGTTGAGCCACAGGTTGCTCTGGCGTTGCTTCGACGGCTTCGGCAACTTCAGTGGGACTTTCAGCAGGAACCTCAACAGACGGGGCCGTTTGGGGTTCTATAACAGCACCGGCAGCAAGTTCCTCGTTGTTTTCCTTCGTGTTTCCAACTTCAGGCTCGATAACTGAGGCATCTTCGACGACAATCTCAGCCTGTGGCATGACGTCTGGCTCGTCGCTCGACTTAGGAAGATCGGCAGAATCCTTGCCGGTTATTTCGGTCTCCAGCCCACCAGAAGGCTCGATTACTTCAGGAACAACATCTGCTGTCAAAGGTTCGGTGACTGGCTCTTCAATTGGCAGCGGTGAAGACTCAGGAGCGTTTGCAGTAACATCCACAACAGGTTCTGTTTTTAGACCTCGAGAAGTGTCCTCAACTACCGTTTCAAGGGGAGTAGTATCAACGATCTGCTGAGTAGACTCACCCTCTTGAATGCTGTCTGAGGGCTCAGGGACAACATCCTTGGCAGATGTGGCACTGCCTTCTACGGTGGACTCCGGTATGTCGGTACGCTCCTCAATCACAGATTTCTCCGAAGAAAGCTTGGTGGCTAGCGTGGGGGTAGTGTCGGCAGCCTTTGCCTGAGCTCGTTTGACGGAGTTGCCAATCAAAGTCATCAAGCGAGCCTTCTCAGCCTTTGTAAGCTTCTTAGCCTTCTTAGATTTGAGAGTAGCCATCTCCTCCTCTTCCTTGGCCGCCTCCTCTGCTTCAATATCCGCTTCAGCTTGTGCAGCAGTCTCGGCTTCGGCAGGGATTTGAGTAGCGGCTTCAGCTTCAGCAGCCTGGTATGCCGAAGTGAAATCCTCGGCAGCTTTTCCCTCCATTTCTTTGACTGCTGCGTCGTCGACTACAAGTTCAGTACCGGACTTGACGTCGGTAGGGTCTTCAGCGGTGGGCTCGTTGGTAGGAACAGCAAGGTGTTCGGTCGAAGTTTCAATGACATCAACAGTGTCGTCAGCAACCTTTCTGTTTGCCTCTTCAGTTGAAGCCTCGATGTTTGATGCTGCGACAGCAGACTCTTCGATAGCAGGCTCCTCAATAATAGGATCCTCGACAATAGGCTCCTCGACAATAGGCTCCTCGACAATAGGCTCCTTAACAGTAGGTTCCTCGACAGCAGAAACTTCGTCATGAGGCTCGTTGGCAAGATGTACAATATGCCCCCTTGAAGTTTCACCAGCATGGGCGGCGTCCTCAGCTGCCTCTCCCTCTCCCTCTTCTGCTGCAAGATCAGTGTTGAATTTGGCATTTGTAGGCTTTCCAGTAGCGGGCACGTCGACTGGGATAGTAGAAGGTTCGGTAACATTCATATCATCAAGAGTCATATCCTTGCCAACCAGTTCCTCGAGCTCTTTGACTACCTCGTCTACAGTCTCAGTATCAGGTTCAACATCGATACGGCCTTCAGTCGTACTCTCGTCGTTAGGAATAACAAGAGGCTCAGTCGCTATATCGGTAGTATCAGTGATGTCCCTAGCGACTTGGTCCCCCGCTTCTTTGACGACTGTTCTCTCGGCACCCAGCTCAGCATCAGACTTGGTATCGGGAAGGTCATCGGCAACGACCTCGTTGACAGGGGTAGTAAAAGCTCCAGTTGTAGTCTCAGAAGAAGGTTCGTAAGGAGATTTGGTAACAGGCTCAGGGGTAGGCTCTTTGTTCAGGGCAACTGCGAGTGATCGAGAGACATCTTCTCCGGGTGAAGTCTGCTCAGAGGGACCTTCAATAGCATCGGAAAAGTGCTCATCGGCAGAGGTGAGATCATCTATTTTTTCCGTAGGTGAGTCTGCACGGTCCTTGGCTTGGACAAGGGCAGCAGCGGCTAAACCCGTACTGGCGCCCAAACCGACAGGGACGGCAATGGCAGCGGCATCGAAGGGGGATGGGGCAGAGCGCTTAGCACCAGCCATGTCCCTACTGTCAGACTCAATAGGGGTCGTCAGAGCAGGTGTAGGCGGATCAGGGGCTAAGGTTGATGTAGGCGCTGGGAGTTCAGGTTTTGACAGGTCAGGTGCTGGCTCGTTGGAAGGGACAGAGGGCATAGGCTCTGGAAGCACAGGCATAAACTCGGCACGAGGAGTCGTCTCCTGTGATTCAGCGTCAGAATCCTTCGCATGCTGCTCAGAGAGAACAGTGTCGACGCGAAGATCAGGCCCATTGTAGTCAAGACTTTCACCAAAATAGTCATCATTATGTTTAAGGAACTCAGATTCAGGTGAGTTTCTTGCGGATGTCTCGCTGGGCTCGCTAGGTGGTAGCGCAGGAAGTACAGATCCTGTTGTAGGTGCGGGGTGTCGAGATTGTTCAAGGAGATACAGGGGCATAAATTCACGGCTGTTATCCCAAGAAGTAGGTCGGGCTTGTCGTCTTGACATTACCACCGCGTCAGAGTGCGAAATAATAGGAGAACTAGCCGGAGAAGCCCTGAAGCTCACAGGAGAAGCAGGGTTCGATGACCTGTTGCCCAGGCGGAGCGCGATAGGAACAGCAGTACGGCTGGGAGACTTCATAGGCGTCTCGAAAATACTGCGACGACGCTGCTGAGGCCAAGGTTCTCGACGGATAGCGCGCTCTTCAGGAGGAGTATCTGGTCGGCTATCGGGAAGAGGTGGGAGTTCGCCGGAGGCAGAAGAAGTTGGGCTAGAAGGTTCACTAGGAGGTAGGGGAAGAAGGTCGCCATACTGAGGGTCAATGGCTGGTTTGATAACGCGTGGTACGACCTCAGGGTCAACCAGTTCGAAGCTTCGCACATGGCGTAGCCCATCACCAGAGGCAGAACGCTCTCGGTCTGATGGGGCATCAGCGGCGTTAGAGCGAGCAGCATCAGACGCATAAATGGCCGCTGCACTCGCTAAGCCGACACCCGCGCCAAGGGTGTCGGCATTACCTAAAAAAGAATCCTTCCTGTCCTTACGTGTTTTGAATAGACCAGAAAGGACACTGTTGCTCGGTCGCTTCTCTGGGGTTCTGCGTTCTTTATATTCCTTTTCGCGGCGGGATGAGCCAGGCACAGACGCAACAGACTTCGTATCGTCATCCTCATATCGAGACGATGTCCGCCGATGTCCACGCGATTCAGAGACAACAGAGCTTACATCCCTGTCATCAAAGTCGCGTTTACGGTGTGATGGGCTGTCTCTTAAGTCATCGTAATCGTCTTCAGCGCCGTTTCTTCGCTTGGACTTCTTGCTTCTCTTACTGCTAGAACTGGCAAGAGATATCTCAGAGGCGGCCATAGACTGAGTGGGTGAGTCATATCCGTAGGGATGGCGTTTCGATTTCCTAGGTCTCTCTTCCTCGTCGTCAGATCTTCTGTGATGAGATCTTTCTCTTGACCTCTCCCTGGTCCTGTCCCTCGATCTGTCTCTTGTTCTGTCTCTTGACCGATCTTTGGAGCGGTGATCTCTGGAACGATGGTCTCTTGAGCGGTCTCTTGAGCGATCCCTAGATTTGTGGTCCCTTGACCGATCTCTAGAATAGTCTCTTGAACGATTCCTCGATGACTCTCTCCTTGACGATCGTCGATCGTTGGGGTCCAAGGTCGAAGAGTCCCGGTATCTACCTTCGTCCAGCGACTCGCGATCCTTCTTGTACTTTCTCGAGTGTTTATGAGAATTCTGCTCATCGTCTGATCGGGCGTCCCAAGACGGAACATCTCTGGACGGAAGTTGGTGATGAGAAGGCTTTGAATGTGTGGAAGCACGTGATCTGTCGTCATCGTAGTAGTAATCGTCGTTTGGCTGCTTGCGTGACTCCTCTATGGGATTAGTCGTACCGGGGCGAACATCCCGAGAAGACACGTCCCTTGAACTTGATGCAATAGCGCCTAGAGCAAGGGCAGGTACAGCCACCTTGGCAATGTCAGTTACGCTGATGTCGCGGCCGCGATCCTCGTCCCGAGAAGAGCTCCAGTCATAGTCAGATCTTGATTCGTACGTGGCAGGGGCAGAGACTCTGGGAATCCACTCATCATCAAAATCACGACTCTTGCGATCCTTCTTGCTATTCTTGCGGGAGATGTCATCCCATACCGCCTCCCCTACCTCGCGAGAGGATGAAGGTTCATCTCTGGCACTCGCAATCTTGCCATCGTCTTGAACCACAACAACGTCTGGCTTGTCTCGCTTGCGCTGTTCTCGTTTGCTCAATTCTGGACTTTCAGATTGGTTGTCTGGCAATGGCACATCTTCGGGCCTTGGTGCATCTGACTCGATGGCACGCTCGCTCTCGGAAGACAGACCTGTCTTTTCCTGAGGAGTCTCAACCTCTCCGAGAACAAATCCTTGCTCGGGCAGAAGCTTTGGGGCGTCTATGGCTTCCGGAGCAACCTCAGCATACGGTCGCTTGTACCAGGCGTTACCGTTTGATGCGGTGTGCGAATCACCATTTGCTTCCTGGACTCCCGGGGGAGATTCACGTCGACTATAGGACGGGTCGTCGATGACAATATCAGGGTTAAAACCAGTATCTTTCAAACCAGCAGCAAGGGTAGCGGCGAACTCGAAGTCATCCGCAAAGCGACCGGGCATTTGCTGCGGGCTTGCAGGCTTAGTACCGACAACCGGAGGGAAGCTGTTCATGTCATCAACGTAGAATTCGGCCCGTCGAATGGAAACGTCGCTGCTTCCTGCATCTGAATAGGAGTAACTTCCTGGCATGTCGGTCTGTTTTGAATCGACTTCGACATCAGGCTCGTTCTGCGGTTCAGCACTGCTACCTGCCAATGCGGCAGCAAGAATGCCCCAGCGGCTCGCCTTGTTCAGCTTAGGTCGAGACTTCTCAACGGCCTTCTCAGCTGGGAAGTAGTTGTCAGAATCACTCTTCTCAGGGCTGTCGGCATCAAAACGCTTGGTCTCGTTCTCTCCCCAGCTCACGGACTTGGCCGCGGAAACTGGCTCGTTTACAGAGATGATTTCGTTCTTGGGTCCGATACTGAAATCTTCGGGTTTGACAGCAGCTTCAGTATCCTTTGGCTCTTTCCGCGCCTCGGGAGCCGGTGTATGCTGGCGGCTTACGGCAGGGGTAGGATAGATCAAATTCAAAAGGGGGCGCTCTCGCGAAACGTTCCTTCTCAAAGACTCGCGGCCAAGGTTGCGGTACTGATGTTCTTCCCGAGGATGGATCTTATTATCGATCTTCACATCTGCGTCGGGGCCTTCGTAGATGTTCTTCTCTGGGTGCCTGTCCTCCATGGTTGGCGGCGTGATAATAGTGAATGATTCATCTTTGCTTTCTTGCCATTTGTCAACAACAGATCGCTCAGGTGAAGCACTGCGTGATCGCATCTCGTCAGAAGCAATTTTCCGGGCGATATTGGTCTCACGGTAGTATCGGTCTGCCTCCTCCTGAACTGCATCTTTGCGACTTCGCGAGGAGTCTTGAGAACTGTCTACTGGGTGACGACCTTTTCGACGGTCTTGCGAACGCTCATTTTCAACTGCTACTGCAGACGCGACTGCAGCTGCTGCTACAGGAATAGTAGCATGTTTGGCCTCGTCAAGAATTGACCTGGCCTTCTGCTCCTCTTCTTCAAACTCATGGGCATCCCGGGGGTCGCGGCGCTGCGATGCACCTTGTGATTCCCGATGGTAGTCTTCGACCATGCGCTGAATCTCGAAAGAGTCGCGGCGACTTAGCCGAGCATCAGCTGCCGAGTCTCTTGGCGGAGAATCGTCAAAGTTGGGCTCGCGCTCAATAGTAACTACATTAGGTGTAAGGGGTCGTCCAGGAGTAGTAGCTTGAGACATGGTAAAAGCATCATCTGAAACCTGATATTGGAAAGGATCAATATCCTGATGCGCAGACTTGGTCGACTCCGTCACAGTCTGATGGCCTGCACCAGTCGCTAGAGGGAGGTCACGACCATTTTGTGTGGCCTTGCGCTCGCCGGTCTCGGCCTTGACTGTAGGCTCACGTTCAAGCTGGAACTCTGGACCGTATTGAATCCCGAATGGTCTGCCCTCATTCTGGTCCCATTTGGGGGCAACCACTACATCGACATTACTCTTCTCCTTCTTCTCATTTCTATCCTTGGGGGTATCGTCATGATCATTATATCGTGAAGATTTTCGCTCATTATTATAATTGGGAATAATAGCCTCGGGTTCCATTTCGCGGTATTCACGTTCCCATTTCATGTTTCGTGCACGTTCCTTCTCCAGTCGTTCATGTCGGTCTGCCTCATCTTCGGGGTCTTGAGCCATTTGTTGCGCTCGTGCTTTTTGACGTTCAAGCTCTCTGAGCTTTTGCTCTTCGAGTTCCAAGGCTCTCTGGCGCTCTCGGTCAAGTCGTTGTTGATACTCTCGATCATCACGATTACGCTGCTGTTCATCATGGTACTCGCGACTGTCCTTCTTCGATGAAGCGGCCATGGCCACGCCAGCTGCTGCGGCTGCAGCTGCAAGACCACCAGTGGCTGTTCCACCCCAACCCTTTCCCTCGGGTTGCTCGGATCGTCGCTCACGGTGATCTCTGCGCTTTGCATCATCAACCTTCACAGCATCGTAGACCTTTGAAGACACGGGCGTCTTAGGGACCGGCTGTTGTAAGGGAACCGGGGCAGGTCGGGTTGAGGGATCTTGTTGCGCGACAGGCGTCGAGGATCGTCCTGCATCGTAACGGTTAGGATCAGAATACATGTCTCGCATCTGAATCGGTCCACCGTTCCCGAAATTGGCAGAGTCACGACGGTACGCAACAGCTTCCTCGTCGTCTCGGAATCCACACGGTGTGTTGATTGAGCCTCGCAGCGAGTTGTAAGGTCCAAAAAGACGAGGGTCAACGATGGAACCTCTGCTTCCGTACCGTCGGTGCTCGGGTGACGATTCATAGCCGTAACTGGATTGTCTTTGGGAGTTAGCCATGCCCGCAGCGGCCGCAGCAGCACCAAGCGCAGGTTTGATAGACTCTGCAACGGTTCCATAGGCAAGCTCTGAGTCAGCAGCTGAACCAGCACCATCGCTGCTTGAAGAGTCATCGTTGTTATCGTCATCAGACGCATCTTCCCATTCATCATCATCGTCGGAAGAGTCAACGCGCTGCTTCAAGCCGTTTGCGACCCGGCCATTCTTGTCCTTGCCATATTGAGAAACCATAGCGGCGCCGGCGGCCCCAGCTACGAGTCCCATGGCAGCTGCTTTACCTTTGCCCTTGCCTGATGCCTTGCGCGCCTGACGCTGCTCGTCCTCTTTGGACAGACGAGCCAGATTAGAAAGCTGCTGGCCGAGAGCCATGATCTCTTCATCGGCCGTCTTCTTTTTCTTGGGGGTCAATCGTGCAGCACGATCAGACCCCCCAGAGCTACGTCGCCGCCCATAGCTAGGACCGGGACCACCGGCGGTGGCGGATGCGTAACCCTGTCCAGAGGCGCGACTTTGACTCCGGGGGCTTAAGGTACGGCTCTTGGGCTGCCGCACATAACCGTTTCCGTAAGCCAAATCAGAGTTTACCGAAGAAGAGGAAGAATTGCCAAAATAAAGCACGCGACGCTTCTTGCTTTTCTTCCGGTGGAGGCGCTGTTTGACACGATCTGAAGGCGCCTTGAAAAACGTACCAAATACACCACCATATTCTTTTGTGTCCTTGAATCGCGAAATATCTAGTAGCGATGTCGATGTGTCGCTTGAGGATGAAAAGACGCTTGAAGGTGTTTGCGGTCGTTGCGGGTTTTGCTGCTGCTGGTAAGGGCTATTATAACTAGGCATCGACTGAGGCGGCGCGTTGTAGTAAGGCTGTTGCTGTTGTTGGTACTGATATGGATACGGATACTGGTACTGTTGCTGTCGTGGTGGTAATGGCGGATTTTGTTGAGGTGACTGTTGATACATGTGAAATTGATCCTGTCGTTGCGGATCATACTGTCGTTGCTGCGTTGGCGACTGGTACATTGGCGAAAATGGTTGTTGCTGTTGCTGTTGCTGTGGCGGTTGCTGACGCGAGTACGAGCGTGCGTGTGAGTCTCCCTGATCTCCAGCTCTTGGAGTAAGATCGCGATCGCGAGACTCGTACCACCGGCGACGAGAACCAGAGCCCTCGGGGTCCCGAGAGCGATCGTCTCGCTGCATTGCGCCGGTTTTACGGTCTACCGACGTTGCGAATTAGTCAGGTTTGATTAGATTTTAAGGATGATGTTTGGATGGTGTTTTGATTTCGGGAACAGGAACGAGAATGGGGACCTAAGCTCCAGCCTCCAGGCCCTTCCTTCCTGTCATGGGGGGGGTCGTTTAGTCGCGACCCGCTAAACAGGCGGTGGCTGGGGTCACACGTCGTTGGTCAAGCTCCAGATTTAAGGCGGGTCCAAGATTCGATATATGAGGCCCTTTTGCGCTGAGGTGAGGCCTTTCCAGAGGTGGACACGGCGACGCAAGAGGTCTGGGCGTCAAATCTGATCCGATCCTTGAAAAGCTTGACTTGGATTACGTGTGTAGGGTATGCTCTGTACAGATGACAAGATAGGCGATGCTCGGTTACGCGGTGGCAAGGTTGTGTTGTAAGAGTAAAGAAAAGCTACAAGTCCAAAGGTTTAACAGCCGAGAGTGGTATGGATATTATCGAGGGCGTTGGGATTTTAATTAAAAACTGTTGTTAGAGGCCTCATTCAGGCCGCCACATAATGTTTAGCGCCGTCGTCATTATCCACTTCTTAACTATTGCATTGCCAGCTGGCAAGTCATCTGCAGCAGAGCCATCACTTTACCA
Organism: Fusarium longipes; assembly: GCA_013618495.1. Lineage (NCBI taxonomy): Eukaryota > Fungi > Ascomycota > Sordariomycetes > Hypocreales > Nectriaceae > Fusarium > Fusarium longipes. The sequence continues at coordinate 66,130 of JABFEY010000069.1, read as the reverse complement.
TGCAGCCGATCCGATAGGTCTACCCTGTACAGTATTCAAACACTGAGGACAAGTCTTATCTACAGGGTATTAAGATTGTCGGGCTTTGGATGGATTGGTACATAGACGTTTCATTCCAAAATCTGCTTCTATTCTGATTGCCGAATAAGTCGATGTTTCAAATCGGTTGTCTCAGAGACTTGCTAGATTGAATGACGAGCCGTTCGTCCCATCATTACCCGTTGACTAGAATAATGCTTGGTATTTTTGTACAGTTGAATGACTCGGGAAGTGCCGCTTTTATTTAACATTATCCATTCTTTCGTGTTATCATGGATATTTGCCTGCAGCACTTAACCTGCCGGCTTACGTATCGACAACATTCCACCGTACCTCTAAGTAGTAGGTAGTATGTAACATTTCCAACTAAATATCCATGACAATATCTTATGTCCACCTTACAAGACTAAGAAATATAAAGAGTTCAAGACCATTCATTCATTATACCTCAGGTATACTACGAGCTAAACATGCTCTGCATTCAGTATCCGCTGACAACCTTAACCTTGACGTGCATCCCTTTAGCGGGCCGAGCCGTTACACCGCCCCGAATTTCCACATTCTTTTCGTCCATCTCCTCCGGATTCGCCAGCGAGAACTCGAAGCGACTGATCCATGCTGCCAGGAGACAAGCGAACTCTGCTTTCGCAAAGCTCGACCCGATACAGCTCCGTGGCCCATGCAGGAAGGTCAGGAACGCGTAGTTGCTGCTCGCTCCCCCACTTGCGACCTTGCGATCGGCACCACTTTTGCTCTCTCCGCCGGCCGAGAGCCATCGATCTGGGTTGAACTGATCTGCATCTGGTCCCCAGAGGTCGTGGTCGAAATGCGTCGCCCAAGGCACTATAACAATTCGAGTGCCGCGGCGGATTGGATGGCCGAGAATCGTGGTATCATAGGCAGCGTCGCGCATCGTCAAAGGCACAGGAGCGTAGTATCGTAGGACTTCACTACATACCGCGTTCAGATATGGCATCCGATCTATGTCAAGGCTGGTGATGTCGACATCCGAATCCACCGATGGTAAACGTTCGCGCACCTCTTCTCTAAGCCTGGTCTGAATATCGCTGTGCCGAGAGAGCATGTAGATTGCCCAAGTCATGGCCGACGCTGTTGTCTCGTGTCCAGCAGCGAGAAATGTCATGAGCTGATCAACAAGGTTTTCATCAGTGAAGCCACCACTCTCAAGGGCCACCGAGAGAATATCAACGTCAGCTTGTTCCTTGTTAGCCATTTTTGCCTTCTTCTCCTGGATCAGGTCGCGACAAATCGCTCGAATGTCGCTTGCAGCCTTGGCAATGTCCTCATTTCGACGGAAAGGCAACTTCGTGATGAATTCCATGGGAATGATCATGCCAACGAAAGCAAGGATCTGGGCTTGGCGGGACGGCTTAAAGATCTTGCTATATGTTTGTGCCAATGTGTTGTTTGGGTTCTGTATGGCGCCAAAGTCCCGTCCCATCCCAGCAAGGCCGATGATATCGAGTGTTGCTCGCGATGCCCAACCGGATATTTCCACTTGCGTCTCTTCTTGCGGACTGAACTCTGCCATCATCGTCCGCGTCACCTCCCGAGCTTTGCGCCAGAACACCGGATACAAATTCTTGATATGACGAAAGGCGAACGCGGGTGTCAAACTTCGGCGCTGCATCTTGTGCTCCTCACCTTCAGCAAGCAAGATGCCAACTCCTAGTATGCGGCCGATAGACCATCGAAAATGACTGGGTTTCGGGAAGGCGTAGCTGTTGGTGACGAGAACCTCGGCCAATGCTTTGGGCGAGCTTACCATGACTCTCTCCTGATTGAAGAAGCCACGATAGCATATTAGTCCATCATTCGGAATTTCAGAGGCCCTGGATGCTTATCCATCAGCAGCCATTTCATAGAACAAAGCAAAGGACAGCAGGCGTCCACTAACCATTGTCGCATTGGTACACCCGAGGGCTCAGCCATTATCTTCTTCGATTGCCCCATGAGCCAATGGTTGCCAGAAGGTCCAGGAAGGTGTCGCAGCGGCGAGACGAGTAATGGATAGACCCATATCGCCCAGACGCCCCAGAAAGCGAAGCCAGCAATCCAAAACAATGGAAAGTGCCTTAGGAGTTGGGATTTGGACCAATCGTCCTGCGCCCAGGCGAGGGATAGCGTGCCTACAGCAGAATTCGCCGTGATTATCTCCCACGGCAGGCCCATGATAACACAAACTCAGGTATCTGCGCTGGGAGAAGATGGATGGGCAGTCAAGTTACGTGTACAAGCGTCGAGTATATGCAAACATCTGTAATGGGCGGGTGTTGCGCGTCTTAACCAAGACCGAGGGAGTACGGAGACAGGGGAACGGTATATAAGCGATTCGCCTATCTTACATGTGGTGGGGATGCCCAGAATCTCCAAGACTGTGTGTATGAGACCGCAGGTTCCAAGACTCGAGTCGTCAGAGACATATGAATGGATACCTCGGACGCAGAGCACATGGCGCCGAGCTGGTGGTCAATATTGCGCCGTGCCGTTCCAACAGGCATCATCGACACATTAAAACAACCCGTCTTTGGTTGTGGACCTGCAAGCGCTAGTTCTATTATAGTATCGCTTGCGGAGAATGGACCAAGCGTTTCATCTCAGCCCCACGGAACGGGCCAACTAGGGTCTTGGAAGCACAGCTCTGTTGATACTACGTAGAATCATTCCATGTTTTGTTAACACGCCGACTTGTGTCTTGTCTTTCATCCGATATTATCGCTAATTCCGCTATGTTAATAGGCCGCCAGTTTGATACTGCAATGGTCCTCCAATCTTGCCCCTGCGCCCCATAAAACCACTTTCAATATCCGTCCGTAACCGTAAGTTCGTGGCCCAGGCAAAAGCAACCAGAAACACCTCCCAAAAAAATCAAAATCCGTCGACCTTGTGCAATTTCAAAAGCTTGCCTCAAACTCCACGCAAAACCGCGTTATATGCCGTTCTTGTATATCTGTGACACGAGAACTCCTAGATCTTGCCCGCCCAGCATGTTGCAAGATGTTGGCTTACAACTTCAAAGAGTCAATAACTTCTACATATCCATCCTCTTCCATTGAACACACCCTGCATGCGTTTTGTCCACTTGCGTCTGGCTGACCGATTTCAATCTCGGAACGTCGTTGGCTTGTTGACGTCGCTGATTAGTTACCACCTTTGACTTGAGTGGTATGGCATATCTGGTGCGGTTTCGTTGTTTCCCAGGCCTTCGAAAGGCGAACCAGTCTGTACTTGCAAAGGGTTTCGAAGAGTTCTGGCTCTTGGATGTTGATCCTGTGCATCTTGTGAAGCATACGGAGACAGCTCTGGCAAAACCGCGGGAGGCAATTGATTTTCCGTACCGCGATCTTGAACTTGCATCGACGCCACACTCGCATCCTGGGTGCCGCCCTGCTCCCACTCCTGTGCCTGCCTTTCCGCCGGCAATTGTTCAGGTGGCGGCCGTATAGAGGGTAGTTCAACAGCAGGCACAACGGGCTGTGACGACGTTTCCATGGAAGCGGCTCGGTTGCGGGGTTCGGGAACTGTTAGAGTATCATGCGCATTCGAATTACTATGGCGTGCTCTGGTTCGGCGGTGCTGGTGTTCAATGCCTTCTCTCGGCGGTGATCTTCTTGCGGCTGACGCATGAGGCAAAGAGTCAATTCGGCGATCCGCAATTGCATGGGAAGCTCGGAGACGAGTCAAAAGCTCATCTGGCAGTTGTTGAGCTGCCATTCTGTTAAACGCATTAGTTGGTTGCTCAAGCGGACAACCGCAACTGAAAGTATTCACGCACCCGAGAGGGATATTCATGTTTCCCGACCTTATGAAATTCATGAATGCTCTACTGGTATTGCCGCCTTGTGTCTTTGGTTCCGCATGAAGCTTATCTCGACAATAGGGACAGCTATCTGAGTCCTCAAACCACTTCTTGATGCAATGGTCACCAAATATATGCCCGCATTTTGGCAAGCGAAGAGGGGCTTCGTTAATACCCTCGGGGGTCTCAACACCATAGTCATTGTAGCAGATGACGCAGCCTGGAGATTATCAGCCTCAACCTCTGCAAGAACATGAGGAACTCCTTACTTCTGTCGGACTCAGACAACTCTTCAAGCTTGACACTTTGAAGCGACCGGAGTGTAGTCTTGGAAGCCACCATCTTGGTCGACACGGAGCCTCTTGCAATCTGCAATTGTCGGATAAAAAGTTCATCGGCATCTGGTGAGGAATCTGAGCCACCTGGACTATGGCGTACATGATCCGGAGGGCCATAGTATCCCTCATCCTCGTCTTCACGTCCGACTTCTGTCGCCATGGTGCGTGATGAGGTCGATCTGCGTTGTCGTGGATGGGATCTACGGAGACTGGCCGAAGGAGGGGGTGGTCCTAGAGAGAAGAGTTAGACGTTGGTAGCAGCAAGTCGTGCAAAAAATAAAACGGCTTTCGCAAGCTAGCAGCCTGGTGCTACTGGAAAGAACAATCGACGTATTGGCAAATTGGCAAATTGGGAGGGGCTTACTGTTAGGAGAAGGGATACCACCAAAACCTCGGGTAGTCATAGAGGTAGTTGAAATATGGTTTCGCCTTGCTGACGTCGGGAAATACGGATGAGGTGGTTGGGTGCCTGGTACGAAATTTGGAAAGTATGGGTTATTGTGGTTGTGGCCAAAGTTACTTGCTCCAGAGTCCGGATATGCATGATTTGACCGATGCATTGAATTGACTTCCACACCCGGCATAGGTGACTGCCAACCCATGTGTGTGCCACTCGGGATTTGGTTTGCGAAAGCTACATCGTGACTTTGATCGACAGCGCCTACAGGCACCGACGGAACGGGGAGCGGCATGCTGTTGCGATACGACTGAGGTCGGCTATTTAACCGTGGTGATATTGGTCCATGCATGCTGGCTGAAAACGAGCCAGGAGAGGGCAGGCCTTGGAGGGGTGGGAGCACGGTTGCGTGATGGACATAGGTATCTGGACCAGAGCCGGGCGCAGACGGCCCAACTTGATGTGAATAAGGATGAGGCAAGTTCAAGTTCTGTGCTTGCCATGGGTAGAGACTTGGGTTTTGTGACTGCTGATGGGGTGGCCACTGATTTGAGGCAGAATGGACTGGATCGTAATGACCGGTAGATCGATGGTGACCGTTTGATAAGATATAGTCCATGTGATCCATTGCGGGCAAACTGATATGGGTTTGATGTCGGGCTATGGTTGGTTTACTGGTAGAGCGAGTCGCTCGTAGAATACAAGCCCACCTGCAGCTTAGTGAAACTGCAAAGACGAATATTATCGTGGTGAGCAGGTCCGGCTTTGCGAGGTCTTGAACAGCACGAAGTTTGAGGGAGAAAGGTAGGCGGAGGACTGATTGCACAAAGGTCCACGTAAGAGATGGATGGGTATGTGTATTCGTATTATATCAGTGTTGGACTAGTACTATTGGTAGCACGCTGCAGTCACAGAGCGGTGATCGGGGGACGCAGAAAGGTTGTGGTCATGAGACCAAGCACCCCGGACGCCGAGGCAGGGTAAGTAGACAGACAGTCGCTGAAGAGAAGGGTGAGATTGAGAGTTGGAGTCAGAGCAAGAGTGAGAGTGGGAATGAGAGCAAGGACCAGTGAACGAAAGTTGGCCGCTGAGGAAGCTAGAGAGGACGAGAGACTGAGAGCGGCTAGGTATGAATATGGCTATTAGTATGATTTGATTGATGATGAGGGGCAGTCGTTCGTTATCGGATATTTGCGATAACGCCGATGACGACGTAGTTTCAACTCTAGCGGCGGCGTACTGCGACGATACGATGATGAGGCGGGGGTTCGTCTGGTAATTGAGCGAAAGTGCGTTTGCGTCGTCAAAGTCGACCACTGGGCAAGAGTGGAAGAGGGGAAGAAAAAGAAGATAGAAGAGATGGAGGAAGAATATGGCAATAAGATAGTGCGGAAGACAACCGAGCTTGGGTAAGTGGCAAGACAAGGAAATAAAATGCAAAGAAAAGCGAATGCCACGTCTTGTACGAAATGAGACCAGACCAGACTCCCTACAGTGACTAGGACCAGGTAATGGACGGACGGACAAGTGAGTGAGTGGTGATGCAGTGGGTTGATTACAGGGACAGGTCAAGACAGTCCCGGCTTGGTTGGGGTGGAATTAAAATGTACCTAGGTCAATACTACTACCAAGGTAAGAGGTAGGTAAGCTACCTTGCGGTACGGTACGGTGCAGTATGGTAATGGAAAGCACGATCTGTTTTTATCAAGTCCCGATTACGGTAGAGAAGGGAAAGAGGCCGGTCGGTCCAGGCTGAACCTGCCTGATATGATACGGTTTAGAGTGTTGTGCTGTGTTGAATTGAGCTGAGTCACGACAAAGAGATACAAAACAGATGTAATCAAGACAAGATACACAGAGGTGTAATTGGCTTATGGAAAGGCCTTCACCACCATCGTCTTACTGAGACAGGGCTTCAATCACAGAAGTCAAAGGCGGAGGGGGCAGAGGTAGCGGCGGGAGTGTCGTGAAAAAGTGCAAATACAGGACTGGGCAAATGCAGGCAGGATATGAGAGCCCGGCAAGAAGACAAAAACGAAAGAGAGAGAAAAAACAGACAAGATGACATTAATAAGTGGCAGCCCGCCTCCAATGGTCGACGTTTGCAGGCGTACGAGGCGTCTAGGTAGTAGGTACTAGTGTAGCATGCCTTGGTACCTCAGTAGTAGATACTGTACTAAGGTACCAAGGTAGCAGAGAATAAAACGAATGCCCTACGTTGCCTGGCTGAGTACGGCACAACTCACAATACAGGTCAGATTCAATTCACGGAAGGGGGCGTGGAAACAGAATGGCTGCCTGTAAGAGAGGGGGAAAACAGAGGAAGAGGGCCTTGTTTTTGTTGTGTGTGTATATTTATTTGACTGCAGAGAGAGGGGAAAAGGAAGGGAAGGAAAAATGAGCAAAAGGAACCCTGGCAGATACATGCCATAGCCAGGTTGGATGTTGCATTACTGGGAGTTGGGCAGTCGTAATTCGGCGGATAACTTAGACATGATGATCAGATTTCCACTTGCATTACATTCAACAACTCAAAATGTGCCGAAAGACCGACCGCCTCGTTGCAGTCAAGAAAGTTATCACTGCGGGACTGAAAGGGAATGATTTACGAACCGAACTAAAAAGGATAGCGGAGTTATGATAAGCGCAGTGGCCGAGAATGGATCATCGAGAACGAGTACCAATAAACAACTGTACGTATCCGGAGATTGGGGATGGAAGGGACTTATTAAAATAAATAAATAAACAGTTAAACAGACTCGCATAGGTACGTTTGCATCACAGAGAGGTAGATAATTTTGGATTCTCATGATAATGAATTCAACAAAAAAAAAAACATCCCACCTGACTATCCCACTATATAGCAACTCCACTTCCAAGGACGCAACAAGTTGGTCCAAAAGGAGTCATTCTGATTCATGTCATGGCTATGGTCATGTGCAGACAAAAGCCTAACCGCCAACTGAGCTGCATGCTCAAGGTAGGAAAGTAAAGGTCAAAGCCCGACACGACAGCAGCGACTTTAGCTGGCTAGCTCAAGCCGTCGCGACCTCAATGGTCAAGGGTCATTGATCAAGCCAGCGCATTGAGAGCCGGCCCAAGACTCAAGCCCGACGGTCAATGATATTTGTTTCCTGCTTCGGCTTGGACATGATGTGAGAAGGCAGCAGAAGCCATGATGGATGGATGTCATGGCAAAGCCTGGTTATTGGACGGTTGCAACAAATCCGTCCAAGGATGGAGTTAACTTTAGGTTGGCGCATGTGGGCCTGATTTTTTGGGTGACTCCACAGTGGAAGACCGCTATAAGAGCTCCGTTGCATGGATTTGGTTGTCACCCGCCCGAACAAGCTGTCACCATTGCCATGATGAATCCTCTTGGTGATGATACTAGGTATTGACTCAGGCTGACTATGATAAGCACTTGGGTTGTGAAAACAGAAGAAGGCCCATTCCGATAGCTTCGTTGACATCCCTCGTTCAAACTAAGAAGCTATATAAACAGCATGTAGCATATTGGCACAACATTCCACCAGCTTGATTATATTCATCACATGTGACGAAATAACTGATGCAAGTGCCATCAAGTCAAATTCGTTCAAATACATAAGGCCAGCATAGGATGTCCTGCATCTTCAGAATTCAGCTAGTTGTGTATGTGAAATCATTAGCACCATGATTGCTCAGCCGGAAACATGAGCCATCATGTGAGCGTCTACCATATCACATTGCCATAATACTACATAGGTACACAAGAAAATCACATCTACCGGTGCGAAATATAAAGAACTAACTCAAGAATTTTACTTTTTAGGCTATGGAAGCAAGTGACCACCAAAAATCGGTTGCGAAAACCCATAGCTCTAATCAAACTTGACCATCGTCAATCTCGCGTTCGTCTGACGTTCACAACCTAAGTCCATTCTCATGTCCCGCACTAATGTCGCCCAGTACAATAAGCAGAGAACCTGCATAATCACATAGGAAGGGTCCTACCTATCCGAATGCAGTAACGTCTCTTTTCGACCAAGTCCGACTGCATCGTTGCGCAAAAGGCATGGGAGAGAAAGAGGGTGGAAATCAAAATGACCTACCACTGCCGATCTGCTCGTCATAAATATCTGGCATTTAGTTCCCTTCACGAACTCTCCTACATCAAGAGAGAAAGACAGGTGGTCGGTCCGGGTATCCATGGGTAATTATCTATTATGATATGCTTCCCTGACGGCACAGCCGAGCGGATACCTACTGCCATGGCAAACACAGCACAACACAGCATGAAGGAACGTGGCTCGGTACCCGAAACTCAGTCTCTTAAATACCTACTACCTAACAAGGACAATTATTTCGAGATACGAGTACCGGGTTTACAGCGAATTCTGTGTTTTCGGTCTTTCACAACTCTAAGATCGTAATAACCGAGGCCGGAGTGTTACTTGGTAAGCATCCATCCCGGGCTCTTATGCATTTTCGAGTTGTACATTTACAGCTTGGTCGGATTTGCAATCCCTGTGCCGCCCAGCAACCAGTCTGCTCAGCAGATCGCTTCCAGCAGCTATAAGAGTCAAAAATTGCAACCACTTTAATCCATATGAAAACAAATCGAATCAAAGCTCAGCCAGAGCCCCAGGCGTCGGCTTGATTCTTGTCTAGATATTATTGGGGCACTCACTAACCAATAGGATCTACAGCAAGCCTGCAAGTCAAGCTTGAGGATGCTGGAAGCGTTGCAGCATGCCAACAGTTTATTCACTGTCGCTACTAGGTTGACTTCAGCTTTATGCTTTGTTGACAATTCAAAAGAACACAGTTTGTAACACATTTAAGCCCTGATACCAGCAATATGTTCAAACATGACTGGAAAATCGTACATGCTCGGTCTATTGACCCAATTTGGCATTTGAAGGCTCATTACCTTTTCTAGTTCTTTGCCCGTCCTTGGCTCGATATCTGAGAACAGCGCACAGCTGATACATAAATGACCATCCCCCCGGGCACGACATGTGGGAGTATGAAAGCATGCATCAATGCAGTAATCCTGTGATTACTCACAGAGTTTGAAAAACAGGCTTTGTCTTCTCTACTTTGTCCTATGGCTACCGAGGTAAGGTCTCGTTGCTATGCCGGACGAAAGCAGCCGATCCATATCTTCACTACACGCCCTGTCAATACATACTGCCAGCTGTTGCAACGACAACAAACCCTTCGTCTCGGCTCACGACGGCTTCTGTTGGGCCCCGGCTGTTTGTACATGCTGCAAGCCCACATCTATACCTCCACCATCGCCTCGGAGAAGGTAACACTGCAGATAGGACTCATTTTACTCGAAGCCCGACACATAGGTATCCGACCATAATATCTTCGCTTGCAACCAAATATGATCTTTCATTTCTTTGGCAAGCGATACTTGCCGCCAGCTAGCTCCAACTTATCCTCCGCCACCTTTTCTGCCAAAAACTCTTGCAGCTCCTCATTAGTCCACGGACAGCCGTCGGGAATTAGCATCTTCATCATCATCAACATCTGGCCAAGTGGCATAGTTGGTGCCGAGTTTGTTAGCATGCCCACGATAAACTGCCAATACACGGTACGCCGCTCCTGCTCCTTTGGATCAATCTTTGGTTTACGTGGAGACAACCGGCCACCGTCAACATTTTGACCATCGCTCGGCGCACCCGCTTCCTCAGCCTCATCTGCGTCGTCTAGCTGCTCCAATACCATGTAGGTTTGGTTACCGACATCGCGGATTACTCGCTTGGAGATCCAGAATTTGAGAGCAAATTCGAGAAGGTCTTCATCGATCATGAGTTGTTGCCATATTCCGTTGAAGGTCCGCTGCGTGGGACCAGACTGGCCTTCATTGTTTTCATCCTGAAATGCGTAGATTACGGCAGCTTCATATGTCTTGCATTCGAGCTCCACCGAACGATCTTCAAAATCGAGTTTGACAGTTGCCGAACCCAGCTGGTCCAGCCAGTTAAGTTTACGTGATGTTTTGAGCCGTTCGAATCCTTGCTCATATTTGCTTTGCATTTCTGCAACAGGCGTCGGTACTGTGAATGCATCTTTGGGTAGACTAGGCCAGAATAGCCGTGATAGAATCTTGGAATGGTATAGAGGTGCCCCAGGATCGTTCGAAGTCTGCCGGATGTTCTTGCCCAGGACCGCGTCAACTCTCTTCGAGTCTTGGATATCTTTCATCATGACATCGCAATTTTGTAGAGCACTCTCGCCAAACCGCTTCTTAAGAAGGCTCAATACCTTCGTCTCTTGTAAAAATGTTGCCTGATTTGAGAGGAGTCGTTCCGCAATGATCAGCTGGAACTCTTTGATAAAGATATCCTGAGAACCAAGTGCATTGATGAGAGTGCCAATGACATCTTCATTTCTTGGCCTCTTGTAGTTCACACCTGCGTCTACCGGGTCAGGAAACCAGGTCATATCGTTCCAGTCGAGATCTTCGTCCTCAATCTGGCGCCTCTGTTGCTGGGAGGCCACATTTAGCAGTACTGCGAGCTCCGCCAGGTTTGCTTTCCCTTCTTCTGTGTCAGCGTCACTGGGGTTTGAAAGCAAGCCGCCGACAACGATTCGGATAGCGTCGTCCCTTTGGCAGAGATACAGCTGCAGAGCGTGGACGACACGGTCAAGGAGCACTTTGGAATGGTCCAGGGCATGGAAGGTCCGGATCATAGAAATGTATGTTTGAAGGATATCCGAAGTCGACCTGCCGGGGTGAAGAAGCCGCTTCTGCAGGGCCAGGGAGAAGGTGTCGGTCAGCTGAAGACGGCGCTGTGGTGTTGTGACGGCGAGACGAAGATCCTCAAGCCCACCTCTACTCTCAGGCCATTTTAAGGCTATGTCAAAAAGTTCCTGAATGCGTAGTGTTGCAAGGCGTCCTATCGCAATATCCTTCCAGCACTCGACATCGCTCCACGCGATCTGCGTTTCAAGGCGGCTGAAGACTTCGACAGCAAGACGCCCGTATTGATTCTCAACCCATTCGGATAGATGAGCTAGACAACCAGAAGAGATGCCAGTGGATGGCGTCGCCAACTGTGCTGGTGCTTCCCAAACCCCTGAGTACGATGTCCTAATGAATTCTTTCATGCTGGCATCCATAATTTCTGCAAACAGGACCTGAAACTTCTCTCCCACGAGACCAACATTTTTCAGAGACTCTAATAGACCTAACAACTCTTTGCGAGATGCCGAACCATCCCCTTGTGACTCTGAGCACGACGTAGATCCATCATAACGCTTCCCTACACCAAGATTGAGAAGGACGAGGCGACGTAGGACACTGGTCAGAGCATCCGTTAAGCCTTGGTTTAGAGAATTGCCTATGATGGCATGCAGATCTCGACGAAATTTTGAAAATGCCGCGTTTGAGGAAGTCTCATCCTCGTAGCCTTGCACGATCAGAGTCAGACCCCAGAGATACTGTCTATGGGCTGCCTCGAGAGTTGAGATGCTAGAAAGCAACACTTGTGCCTGGTCGTCCTGGCTGGCGCAAGCAGCGAGCAGAGGCATGACATGGTGAACAAAGTGTTGGCGTACTTGATGTGTATGCCATAGTAGGATGTCTTCTGTGTGAGTCGCCCCAGGCAATGAGTGGCCAGGGTAGAGAAGCAAGGTAAGAGAATCACGAACATCCAAGTCGACCTCTTGCGACGCTGGCGGTAAGGTACCAAAGGAATCTTCCACAGCCACTGAAGTTGGCAACTGTATCTTTGAAGTGACGACATGCCATGCCCGGTCCCACCTCACTTGATCATCAACATGATGGAGAGTCTCATGAAAGAGTGGCGGTGGTGGTGGTGGGGGAGCAAGTTGAGATGACGACGCGTGGGGACCTCCAAAGGCAGCGCCTTGATCCGTGGAGGGAACGATGGGCGTTGAACGAGGCGTGGGCGATGAGACGTCAGTTTGAAAAACGGATCGGAAAACCTTTTGCTTGCGCGCACGATATCTCGACGCTGTCATGGCCATTGTGGCATGGTAGAGTGTGGTCTAGGCAGGGTGTGAGAATGTCAACAAAAGACTTGTTGTGGTTGCTGCTAGTATGTGCGCATAATAAAAAAACAGATGAAAGATATGCACAGGGTTATTGCCTTTTACGTACCATGCTGGACTGCACCTCCCATTGTGGAGCGAAATGACGGGCCGCACTCCTTCGACGCTGAGGGCCCCACCCGGTGAAGATGAAGGCGGCCGACTCACTTACACGATTTACCACGTTGAGTTTGGAGGTTGCAGTAGGACGAATTCCCTAACCAGATCGAATCGACATCGATAAAGATACGTACCTGGGCTACCAATGCTTTTTCCCATCTGCTACGGCTGTTTACTGCGTTTCAGATAAGGTATTGAGGCTCAATTGCACTTTCTCACCTGGGCGTTTCACCACCTGGCGTTTTGACCAAGGTACTGCAACCAACCAACAAAGCTCAGGACAGAATTTGACTAGGAATATCTATTCTCTCGATATTGACTTTCATGTCGGCACTTTAATGTCAGATCTTGGTGTTTGGTCCGTGAGCATCCATAGAAGGATTTAAAATTGAAGTACGCCGCGAAGAGTGAGGCAGACTGACACTGGCAGACTGCTAACATATCCATGTGTCGGGTTTCATCACGACTCAGCCACAAAGGATTAAATGGCTATATCAGAGTCAATGATGGTTTAGACTATGTACGATCCCCGGGGTTGCTTAAGGGGAGTGTGTCGAGCACACATGGATACCGACAGATCACATCCTGGTTTGGGAGGAATAAGCTAAGCATTCTCGTTAGGGTCGCAGCTCTGGCGAAAGTGAAATCATGTCCGACTCGGCCGACCATTTCGTTCTGCCCGGCTCCGAAGAATAAGGGATATACGGTCGCGGATCTTGGACGGATCAAGAGCTCCAACCGAGATCGCCTAGTCTTTCTTATTGGCTAAAACGTACAGTAGCAAATCGCGGCACTGAGCTTGATGCGATGCATAAAGACGGCTAGGATGCTGCTTGCTGGAGTGCTTGTTCTTACTTGGGCGCATAGACAGAAACCTAGCAATTAGACTGTCCGGATGGAGTAGGCCAAAACGATCCGGTCGGATAGGAAAGCGCGTCAACGATCTTGTCGCTTGTCTTATCCTGTCCTGTCTTGTGCCGTCCTGCTTGGCCTTGGCCTTGGCGAGTCCGCCCGCCAGGAGTTCAGACCATTCACCCGGGTCGGGGAAATTAACCCACTCAGTTACGCTTAGGGTATGCATTATAGAATCATAACGGGATTTGCCGTTTAGTCTAAAATCATTTAATCTGCTTAGCCCACTTGAGTTCGCCGAGACAGCATGTTAAAGGAAAGGTGGATGGTATGGGTAGTACTTGCGGTGCTGGGTGAGTGGTGATTCTACGAGGTACAGAGGTTAGTAGGTAGTATAAACAAAGAAGTCGAAAGTGTCATTTTACTGTACGTAACGCCCAGTCTGTCAGGGTTACAGGAATCCCACAACCTGGGAAACCCTTATGCTGGTTTATTGTCTGTTGTCTGTGTTGCTGTGTACCTGCATCCGGATGGGCGGTAGAGAGAAGAAAACCCGGGAACAGGCTCCTATTCTTGCTCGCAACTCCGTGGCATTCCCCCTTATCGGGCCAAGCCAGTGCTAATCTACGCATATCCACCTCCACGTTTGGATTATATTATTTTGGATTGGATGTCAAATCCCGGTTCTCCCAGCCCTATCCATAGTTATTATGCCTTGCCATATTTCTCAGGGTAACATTCTGCAACGGTTTCTGTCTGGTCTTGATCCTTCAGGCATTTCTTGCTATGTCCTGCCAATTATGGCACATTTATCAGGGTTAACTTTCGTGCCAAAAAGCAAATCAGCGAGATTCAGCCTAGAAAAACCGGGTTCTCGAATGACTGTAACGCTAATGTTATCAAGGATGGAACGTTCTGCAGTAGGTACTGACGTTTAGTAGTATCTGCTACTACTAGACTAGTATGTACTGCAGGTGAAGTAGTTAACCACATTGAGTTATCCGGGAAAAAGGAAACAAACATGACCTGATAATTCTGAGCCTTTTGTTCGCATATAGACGATCCGATCCACTGTGACACTTGGCGGTTGACCCATCGACGTGGTCACGCACGGTTTCGATTACTGCATCATCAATCACCACAAGCGATGGACCACGTATGTAGGTAGATACACACATGTATACGTCAAAGCAATAAAGACAGAAGAAACGACAGAGTAACATCGACAGTATCCAGTGTTGCAATGATAATAAATCATTGGGGGCTGTGGCGTCATGAATATATCTATAGGTAGGCAGATTGAGATTCCTATTCAGGTTTTCCGACAGAGACACCCTGATTTGTCAGTTACTCCAGGAATGGTAAGAGCAGTTTGTGAAGTGCCCGCAGCGTCGGAAATGTAAGTATCGCTCCTGGATTGGAACGGTCCCGACTGTGAGGATACTGAGAAAAGATCCCTACCTCAACAATTAGATGAAAGAAAATACCTGATTTCTCCACTGTAATTTAGTCCTACCTAGTAGCATCTATACTACTGTACTTGAATAACGGAAGGGAGTCTATCCGTGCCAACTGCTAGGAAGGAATTACCTTGTCTTTCCTAGGCGCCTGGTTAAAACAAGCAAGTGGATGTTGAGGGAATAAAGTATCGATCGAGCTCTATCACTAGTAGTCATTTCCACACTATTTCCTTCAACTATATCCATCGCGGGCGCTGGCGCTGGTGCTTATTGTTTCTAGGCAGGGTACTGCAAGTTTAGGCTCGACTCAGCTTGTGCCAGAAACCGAATTGGGTGTTCCAGAAACCATGTGGCTGGCACTCTAACCCCCGTTTCATGAGAAGATCCCATGCAATGCACATGCCAATGTCAAAGCCAATGCCATGGTAATCCGACTGTACAGTATGCCATGGGGGGTGGGGTGTAGCCAAACCGAACTGTGACATGTCTCTTCCAGGACATGGGGTGTCTGTATTAAGCATGAGGAAAATGAGAGCCGTGGACCCCACGCAGCAAAGACAAGGGGGCTTCTTTCATTTCCATGGATCGCTTGCCCTGGACTGAACCAGAGCCCTGCCCTGCTGGGCGGACGATAGTGGTTGCGCCGCAGCACCGGTCGGCCGTTGGGACCGACTCGATCCGACCTTCCATTCGCCAACTGATGCCGGGGGGACGCTGCAAATCTTCCGTCTTTTCGTCCAAGTCTGTTTTCGGGGGCCCTTGTTTTCGGGGCCGAGACGGGATCGGATACGGGCCTACGGTCTAATAACTCTACCGGTTTCCGAGAACCATGACAACCAATGATACTAATAATTGTCGCCGTCTGCAATTCATTTCGCCCGTTTGCTGCCAAAACTCGCTGATAGCTGGCGCTCTGGCGGCATCATCTGTAAATAGGATAGAATGGTTCGACATATTTGCAAGTGGCCGGACTGATCCTGCGGTCTTATATCACTCAATTACAGCCCGCCCACATTATTTCTATGTGCTCTGCTATTTGCAGCGCGGCTGTGCAGCCAACCCAACCAGCTAAGTCTTTTTCTTTTTTTTTCCTTCCCCTTTCGCTTAATGACTTGGCACTGTGCATTTTCTAGGTACGTACAGTAAGTCGGACGTGACAGGGATAGGCTTGAGTGCCGCGACGATCATTTTCTTCCCACTCGAATGGCCTGCCTTTCCCAGCAGTCTGGGGCATCCCGTCTTCCCTGGACGGTTGGCCTGTTTCAAACCTGTCCTCTCGTTCGATTCTTGCATGCTCAATTTGCCCACCCAGTTCAGTCCGGCTTAGTCTTACTGTAACATCAGCCACGTAGCTGTTGTAAAGACACCATGCCTTAATACAGGACAGACTTACAAATCCTGACGCTAAAATGCTTTTCAACAGCTTACATACCGTCGTACTGTGCTCTAATTTAGCACGTCCCTTAACCAGCACAACCCAATAGGTGCCTTCAGTTGCCAGTTCGCCGAATCTCGTAGCAACAGTCAGGCGGCCATTCGTCCGTATCGGGATCTCAAATTCCATGGCCAAGAGTCTTGTTGTAATCGAGCTTGCAATGCTGCTAGCTCTTTCTATTGTATAGGGGAATAATTGTTACATGGAATAATAAAAAGAAATACAACAAACTCCATACCAACCTCTTGCAGGGTATTGGTAAAAAGAGGGAGCACCATATTTTGCTCAAAACAGACTCCACAACCAATATGCTCCAGAGGCAATCCAATGCTTGCATGTCCTTGCCTCAACAGACATCCATCCCGATATGTTTCATGATGCGTACCAGATTTGGTCGCTCCGCGTCTGTTAACGACAACAGCCATCCCATCTAGGTTCTCGGACCCCAAGGCCAAAATCATTTCGTGTAACCCCAAAAGCCTTTTGGTCAGCGACTTAAAACACATAAACGCCGTTCCAGTCAAGCACCGCTACAGACGACTGCAGTCGTCAGTAGATGATAAGCAAATAACGCCCAATATGGCTCAGTTTGGGTCTGAGCTTCCAAATGTATAAGTGATAATAGCACGAGGCGTTTTCCCAGTCGTTTCGTAAGCAGAAGCCTCACGAGTTCCTTCGGCCTTTGCACTTGTCGTGAAGGAGATGGCCGTTTCGTGCAGTAGTTCTCGTAAACTCGGCTCCGCAGTTAGGGCACGACGCTTTGGCGGCCTGTCCTGATTTCTCTCGCTGGTGTCGTAATAAGTTGCTGAAGGTCGAAAACTGTCGTCCGTTGCACCCATGTTCCCAGCATCGTGGCTTCGGTCGGCTTTGCACCACTCTCACATGTCCCGCATCTTGCGAATTTGCATTTCCGGGACCCATAACTGCTGGTAGCTGGTACATGAAACCGACATCCTGACCGACATGTACTGGTGGTGATCGAGCACTGCCTTGAATTAGATACAACCATTTAGCATGTGAAAACTAGCACCATACCTGTACTGACTGGATCCGGCATAAACAGACGCATAATCCACAGGCATATTGTAGTTGGGTTGTCTATCGCAGATTAGCATGGTCCGGGCGCCACCCTATTTGTGCAGGGGTCTTACAAGCTTTGTGGGTAAGTGGTAGGGTATACAGGCGCTGATGAAGCCTGTTGTTCTTCGAGGGTCGGGCTGTAAGACTGCAGATATGTCGAACTGCTCATTGAGGTCGAAGTGTCGCTCATAAGGGTGACTGGTGCAGGGGCGGTGGTATATGCTGGAATGGACATGGTAGCCGTCGTACTGGGAAGTCCCATTGATGATGAGGAGGAATCGGCGTATGAGTTGCTGTTGGCACGGTGCATTCTGTTCACAAGCCTCGAGTCTCGGCGTGCCCTGTCTGATTGTCGCTTCACTTCTCGCTGGTCCGTGGAAAGAGTGAATCGAGGAGGGCTCGATGTCACGGATCTTGACTGTGGGGAAACATGTCCCATTGAAGACAGTCCAGGACTGAGCAAGCTACTTCCAGAGGCGCTAGATTCGAGAGGGCCTGCAGAGTTGCCAGTCAGTGACGTGTGGGAGAAAGAAAAGCGAGTGCTGCGAACCTGGCCATGTGAAAGCTGATCTTGGTCCCATAGTGAAAGCAGGATCGAACTGGATAGCAACAGTACTTCGAAGACAAAGTTAGCGCATGTCTTAAATGTTCGTATGTATAGTGATAGTACCTCATGCTTGTTGATCTTCCTGATGGACGGCAATTTGGTGTTAAGTGGTGAGTATGGGCGAGAGGTGACCTAGACTCTTCCTGAAGCTGGTCTGAATGGTTCCAGGCTGAGTCAACACCAGCTGAAGCCAATGTAGGAAACTGAGAATAGGACTGAGAGGCAGGTGTGGGTAGATAAGAAGACTCGGCGGTTGGCGTGTTGAGGTAGGGGGTGGATGATGAGTAATGGTTTGGCGAGGAAACCGAAGGTTGGTGGGATAGCCCAAGTGTGTGAGTCTGTGGCGAGGTACTGATGTTCGAGCCAAGTACAAACTCTCCGCTAACAGAGGCCTGACTACTGACAATAGATCTGGCGGGCGGTGAGCTCGTGTTGTCACAGTTTACATCTGTTGAGGCCGAGTCCATCTTGACTGAGGATGGGGGGGACGGGGGAAGGTAAAGAGACTCTGATTGAGACATACGGGAAAGCGAGAAGCTGTGAAGCCGATGATAAAGGATTGGGTGTAGTTGATGTGAGGTGCCGATACGATTAATAAGTAACGAGCTGGGCAAAGGATCGGGGATTGCAAGAATGCCTTGTGTAGTTTGTTTAGGATGAAGAAAATATCGAAGCTTGGTTTAAAACGTTGATCTATCTATGGACCATCTGAGCCCCAAACACGACCAGGGACAGGATGCCGACTTATATGAAGAGGGCAGTACACTATCCTCCCGCTGAACGTGCATGACGAAGTGAAGGAACATTAACAGAGAACCCTCCTTGAAGAGACTGGAGGTGACATGGAACCATGGGTACAGGGCAGTACATGACCAGGGTCTGAATTGCAGTGCTGTGAAGCGTGCTCCGTGGAGCGTACGCTGAGCAATGAGGAAACATGCTGTTAGCAAGGGTAACAAATGATTGCGGGAGTGGCACCATGAGGAGAGTGATGGAGGAAAGAGC
Source organism: Fusarium longipes (assembly GCA_013618495.1). NCBI lineage: Eukaryota > Fungi > Ascomycota > Sordariomycetes > Hypocreales > Nectriaceae > Fusarium > Fusarium longipes. The sequence continues at coordinate 46,925 of JABFEY010000069.1, read as the reverse complement.
AAAGCTTGGAGAATGAAGGACTGGGGGGGCGTGTTGGAAATGAGAGATTCGTTCAACTTAGTGAGTGAGCCATCGTCTAAGGGACCTGTGGTGGTCACGGCGTTGGTATGGGGCGTAGCGGGGGGGAAAAGAAGCACCCATTGATAGGCTCTTTTGGAGTTGACCAGCAGTGTGTTTAGAACCCATGTCAACTGCCCTACCAGGCCATCGAGGTACCCATATGACGGCTAGCTGACATGGGGCATGGGTGGGAGAGAGCGCGCGCACCTAACCCACCTTGAAGGCTCCATCCAAATAGGTGGGCTTTTTCTTCCACCTCCAAGTCAAGCGGGTCATGGATCAATTGCTCCCCGACTCGTAACCCAAGTGAAGAGAGGACCGGCATTATGAGACGACAGCCGACCAGTTCTGAGATTGGGCTGGAGCAGGAGCCGCACCTAGCGGGTATTTTGGAATAACTGACCAGACCAGTTTTGTCAAGCGATGAAAGGGTAGAGAGGCGCGAGACGATCGAGGGTACGTCAGAATCGCCAGTGACTTGTTCTGCTTCAGGCTGTTTGTAAGGGTTCATTGTTTTGCCTATCTGGCTGTGCGTCAACCTAGCAATCGCCTATATTCGCGTATGCGTCTCGTGGTTCTGAGACCGAGACATGGATATGATTGACACTTGTCGTTGGGGTTGTTTGTCTTTTTGTTGCAAGTATTTTATATATCGTGTCTTGTGTATATTGTTTATTGTTTATTCAGTCATTGGATCTAGCACGCTGTGAAAAGCAACGACACGCAAGCCCTGCGCTATGCTTTGCAGACGGCAGTTGGCTGACGTCTACAGGTCAACGGTCGTCGAACGTTTCCTTGGAAGCAGAGATGCATGTATGTACAGAGGCGACAAAGGCGGGAAGAATCCTAAGGAAGCCGTGGGATTCGCATCCTTGCGCTTCGCTTCTCTGTTCATGCTCGACGAGTGAATGGTCGATACGGACGAGAAGGAGCCGTCTCCTTGGCCATGCGGAAAACGCAACTTGTTATCCGTTCATTTCTGAGGCCCAATCCAATGGTTGATATAGGCAGTCTGGACCCAATGGACTGAGCAGAAAAGAGCGGGATACAATGTTGTTCCCGCTACGCCAAGAAGGCCCATACGTACAGAACCCAGGCACACTGCACCTAGGGGCCACTCAGTGTCATCAACTCTGAATATCAACCTACATCATATGTTCTAAGCTAGACCCGTCCGCTCTGCTGCCAATGGAAATAACACGGCCATGACTCGTTCCAACAGAGTTTGACTGGCCTGTCCACTGCCAAGAACGGTTCGTCGTGTAAGTTCCAGGTGTCTCGGTAGGGCTTTCAATCCTGGAGCGATAAGATAGCCTAGTAGGCATGTGAGTAACGAATGGCGGGTCGATAGCAATCAAATCCAGGGCCAAGGTCGTGGGCTCACGATGGAAAGAGCGGTACACAAGCGATCCAAGGATCAGAAAGATAATGTTATAGGGATAGGAATAGAGGGGAAAGGGGAGTGGTCGGAAGCATCTCCATCCGATGTGACCGTACAGATACAGTAGCAGTAACAGTGCTGCAAGTTACAGCATAACTAATAATGAGTGTGCGGCGTCTACGTACCATCAACCGGGGGTTCATTTAGGAGGACGCGCCCGCTAATTAGGCATGCCGCTGAATTGAATGCCGTGTTGTGTGGTGAATTTGTCGGGATGACTCGCGGAGTCCAGTGCCGTGGACATGCTGGTAACAAAGCAGCCATTTCGAGTCTCTGATCTGGAAGCGGGTGCATGTAAATCGTAAACGCCTTCCGCTTTTGGCGCCTAGGATGGGTTTGTCTGCACAAGCGATGCGGGAGGAGCACCTAAGTTGGGTAGGGGTAAGGTGCTTCTGTATTGGGCTGGTGTCGACTGTAGGGCAGGGCAGGTGCGATGGGCGGATGGATATTCATTCCATGCTTAGACGCCATTGACAGGCAGGCACCACCCAACTGACACTGCGCTAGAAGGATGAACAATCCATGGATCCATGCCTCCATGTCGCCTGTTCCCTAATTCCCTAATTCCCCGCTGCCGCGCAATGGATGGAATGGCGACAGGCCTTGAGTCCTTCTATCATTCCTTCCCTTCTGTCCCCTGTTCAATGGGCGGCCGACTCTTGGCTTCTAACGTTAATCCAATATCAACCGGGATAGGTAACAGCCTTAGCCCGGCAGTTTCCCACTTGCTTACTGTACTTACCTTGCCGTTCAAGGCTTTTGTCGCTTGTTGACTCTGTCCGTGGGTGTTTATCATCTCCATCGCTTTCTCTTCCACAACTGGGCCCCCCCCCCCCCCGCTCTCCCAAATACAGGGTAACATACGTCTTTGATACAGAATGCAACACAACAACGCGGATGAGTATCATTATCACGCACAGCATAGCCCCATGATCGCTTCGTTTTCCTCGTCCTTTACTGAGGGGTCCATTGGCTTGCCTGCCTGACTGCCTGTCTGCTTACTATACACATTCGCCCCCATTGGCACCTTATTATCCAATTATGTCGTCTCAACGTTTTGCCTACCGTCATATCGTGGCAGTACGTACATGTCCATGGTACAGTCCAAGCAGGCCGCAGGTGACAGAAATAGGCTCATGCAAGCAACCACAGGGCTGTCATATGTTATTAAGCGCGACAGTTCACAAACAAGACTTCCGTTTCGGGTAATCACCGGGAATCTGTATACCCTCCATCTCTTCGTCTCTTTCAGTGTTAGGTCGTGTTGCGCAGTAATATGTTTCGCCCCATCATGAATCCCTTTCTCACCGTCAGCCTAAGCATTACTGAGGCTTTGATTAGGGTTCTCGGTCAGTTCTAAGTTGCAGATCTACGACTATCGCAAGCTCAAGATGGTCTTGGACCAGAATGACAGACCCAAAATGGCGGACTCAGGCATGCATCGGACCGATGCATCATGACAGCCCTGGGCGGGTGCAACGCTGTGATGGTAGCTCCACCTGTATCCGACAGCAGATGGTGGCTTGGGCTCCTCAGGCTTGGCATATAGCTGCTCGTATAGACGACACTGTGATTGGCTAGAGCGCTGAGAGCGTCTAATCAACCCAATCGCCAATGTTACATCAATGACAGGCGCGCAAAGACTTGCCAACGGGAGGCGGAGCGGGGATCGTCCTGGCCCCAAGGGCGCAGTGCAACAAAAGGACATTGACGTGGATCAACAGCCTTAGCGTTTGGCCCCCGACCGTCGGGACCCAATCGGAAGAATTCACTTGAACCACAGCTTTACCCAAAGAAAGACTAGATGTGACTGCCTTCTGGGTGGGGGGTCCCCAGTTCTCAAGCTTCTCTTCAAGGTCTATGCTGGCTGGCTGGCTGGCTAGCTGGCTGGCAAACTTCATCACGTTTGCTCATGTTATGCGGGCTTTTGCTCGATTTTGGCCCCCAAGCGATACACAGAGCATATGGCTCGATCACTATCGAGTTGGACTTGCTGAAAGCTAAGCAGTCAGTCAATCACTCTATTTCATCTCGCGGACTTAGTAACCGCGGCTGGTTCATTACTGGCGTTATTGTTTAGCTTCGCTTGAAACATTACACAGCCTCTTGCAATTATATTCGCTTGCTTCGAGACATCACAAAAATAGCTATATAACTAGATCCCTGCAGAACAACTCACTCACTCATATCAAATCCTACGTGCAGGAGTATATGCTCACCGTTACTATTATCGATGGCACGCTGAAGAAATTGACGTGCGGGCCTCTCTTGATATCACGATTCAGAATGCAGGCTCAGACGGTGACCAAAGCGGGATGAGCCAGTAAACATACCCATCTTTGGTCCTGTCATCGACAAGAACTTGTGCCGATTTGGCTAATATTTCTCAGATCATTAACACAATTGGCTATGTCACTCACCCCCATGGTAGCTTTCTTTGCAAGCATCCAGCCAGTGGAGAAAACAATGTGTTCGATATCATCGCTCAGTATACGATGCTAGCTCGACCCATGAATTTGCATTTCCGGTACTGTCACTTACATATAATAACTTGTGTACTAGATGTACACGAACATTTTTATGAGTTGTTGATTCATGCCAAGCTTCAGCAAAGTTAGGGGCTACGCTAACTATCTATAGACAGCTCAGCCCGTTTTATATGCACGAGCGTGGCACAAATCGAGTATCATCGGGTCCAGATTTGCTTTTTGCAATGAGCCTAATGACTTTCAGAAAACGCAATCCAACGATGTCAACAAGAACTAGTCTCAGAGCTGTCACGTCTGGTCTGAAGCTTGGTAACTATGTGGTATTAATCACTGAGCTAACTTACGCGCGCGGCATCCCCACTCTACCCTTCGTCCAAGTCCAAAGCTAGGGCATTGACTCAAAGAGCCGTCAAACTAAGAGCACGCACACACACTTCGAGGACGCCACGCATGTTTCAGACAGGTCACGGTTCCGTGACTATATGAAAATCCCCCGGAAACGGCCCTAGGGAAATGATCAACGAAACGGCTGAGATGCCTCAAGGCACTAGATACATAGATCACACCGCGATGTCCTCCGGTCGAAGCATGCCTGATGTTCCAGTTGGCTCGGAGCTACTACTGCAGCTCGTGATATCGGCGTAGATTGATTTATGTCGATACATAGAGAGACGATCGATTCCATTTCGGTATTAAAGGGCCTGTGCATGATGTCCGAGTCTGAGGGTGGGTGTAAGGGCCAACACCACAGGGCAAGGCAGACTTGAACTTGGATCTTGGAAGCTGTGATGATAATTCCAAATGCCTGGGAAGATCACGGCTAATCCATAGCGCCGTGATTCTCCCGATTCGCTGATCGGCTGCAGCTAGAGTGTTGTCTTCAGCGCTGTGAGTTTCATCGGCCAACCCTCCAGCACCAGGCAATGACGAAACGAAGCTAGAATTGATTGAAGTCAAAAGCAGAGACACCTTTCAACTGGCCTCTCTCGGTAAATCCCGTTCAATAAACACCGTGACAAGCTCTCCGTAACTATTCTGTTAAACTACTTGGTCTCGGTAGTCAAGACTCGGGACGCGTGCTGACCATGTGTCGAAGACTAACTAGCTTCCATTAGTAGTTGACGTTGGCGTCCATTGTCAAAGCGAAACTCGCAATCCCCTCCCGATCATTTGGAAAACAGGGGCCCTGGTCTAGTTTCACGACCGCTACGCCCTTCTATTCTGCACTATCATGTAGGTACAGTGCATCAATACTTAGAAGCCTAGTTCTAACGGCTACTCCGGCGCCAGCAAAACCTTAGCACGCACTACAGAATGTCTGTAGACGGTCGAGTTATTGTTAATAAAGTTGTCCATGAACGCCTGGTATTGAGCCGTTGTCACGGTGTAAGTGCGAGGGTGGTCAATCGCTGTCAGTTGTACATGACGACAACCCAGTGGTGCGGGTATTCATTCGGGTTGCTGATCGCTCAGTATCCTGGTCACAAGTGATTTTCTCGGTCCCGAGCTACGCAGTGCTTAATCCCTGAGCATAATAACATTGTTTCAACACCCAAACTGTAATATTATAACTATGATGAGGTTATTCCCCTGCATCGTATGAGTTGTGAGGCAGTGTTGGTTAGCGAAACACTTGACATCCATATGAGTTCTTCTTCTTCTCTCTCACATCAAGAGAGCAGGTACGTATTGGGTTGTTGTTGGGAGCACTGACACCAATTCGTTATCATGCATGTAAGCGAAATACGTCGATTTCTTGGCCTGTTCGGGACTTTGGTAGGGTCCATTCTCCACGTACAACACATTGCATTGCTGTTGAGACTATCCGGACATATCCGGCAAATAACCATTCTCAGCAAATTTAACTTGATCTGGTGGTTCACAAGGCCTGGCAACACTGGCGTTCTCGATCTACAGTCGAGGAACACTCGTAGAACACTTGAACGGTCAGTGTGCAAGAGCTACAATATTCATGCTCGTTGAAACTGGTCTGTTTGCGTAGAATGCGGGTGATATCCTACACTTGTCACGCACACTAGTTCCTGTAGTAGTGTAGTTACTGCAGTGCGACTACTCTGTACCTGGGCTTAGATCCTGTATTTGCCGTTGGTGAAGGATAAAGCCATGCCCTAAGTCCCTGGAATAGTAACCGACCTGCCGAACAACATCCAACATCCAACACCATGAGCGCTAAGCTGCCACTTGTAGCCCTAATGCTAATCCAATGCCAGGGCAACTTGTCCGCATAGCCATGATCCGGCTCCTTTAGGATCGAACCCATGCGCTGAAGATATATTGAAAGATCTCGGTGGATATTTCCGGCAGTTGTTTTGTCATCATGGTGATCATAGCGCTGTTCCTGTCGATCTACACCTGGACTTTTGAAACTCATGATGGGACGAACAGAGCAAAGCCACATTCGAGGAGACAGGCAATGAGGGAGGAAGTTTCGTGCTCGCTTTGTCAAATTTAATGCATGGCATGTGAAGAACGCCTAGCCTAGCCCCATATCGGGACATCGAGGAGCTTGGATCTCAGACTCGAGATGAAAAGTGTTTCGTACCGATAATCTCTCATGGAAAGGTTTAACCGATCAACGACAGAGCTTCTTCGCCTATGATGTTGAGCAATACTTTTTCTAGTTGAGACCAATAAGATGATGTGCATATGAGAGCGTCAAGAGCTATCTGATGCCGTTGAGGCAAGCCGGTAGCTGAAAATCTAAGGCAAAGGAGTCTCGGTATTCCTTCCGGACATGGCCGTCTCTACTCTAGTGTTTCTTTGACGCCTCGAACCCCTATCCTCAGTGAAGTACAAGCGGTCAGGGGTGGACCGAGGAGAACTACCAAGCCAAATCCTTCGGGCGCTTCTTGTTACTAGCGGCCGCGGCTCTCTTTCTTCCACGTGCGTCAGATCAAGTCTCGACTCTCTGCAATACATGGTTTGACGAGTGCAGAAGTTGTCAAATCCTTTCCTGAGGCCGTGAAGTATCCCAGTGAGTAGTATGCAGACTCAAGGGGAAGGGGGGGAGAGGGGCCAAGAGTTGGATACTTGAAGCTATGTACTGATGCTAATCTTTTCTCAAATTTATGTCCCCCCGTCAGCGGTTAACTCGTCAAACCACATTCGATTCTTCCAAGCAGGGGCAGAAGTATTTGTCATGGGGGTGGCTGTGGAATTTGTTCCTCTCATAAGATGATGGGGGTGGTGCCTTCTGGGGGTCTATGCCTCTGCGAGGCTGTGTACAGTATCAGGATCATGGCGAAGGATCCGGACCACAAGGATAATTCTCCCCTCAAGTACGTCAGTTCAGCGGAGATTTTGGGACTTAGGTTGTTTCTAATTGACACGCCTAATGTGGTCAAGCATTGGCAAGTTTTGGGATGGTAAGGCTGTATCATGCTCGGTTCATGTCCGCACACTCACGTACCTATTCTTTTATGACAGCAGAACAAGTTCATAATATGGGGTGTTTCATGAAACAAGCTCTTCAGGCTAGTCTGGGCTGTTTTTTTGCCTAAATTATCTCGTGAGTTTCCGGAGACTCAAGCCCAGGGACATGTAGTGATGTCTGGGGTGCATCATATCTAGTTCTGAACCAGGAAATTGGGTTGCACATAAGTAACACGACATACCACTACGTGCTCTGCCTCGTTTTGCATGATTGAGCTTATTGTTTCGGAATAAACTCGGTGAGCTACATCTTACAAGAATGGTGATAATGGTGATTGAGACTTTGCGCGATGTTCACTTTAAGAAGGTATAGGGTAACTGGATTTCAAGGCTTGAGATGACAGTCATCAACTGAATATATATATATATGTATATTTGTTTTCTACTAGTATATTCCAAAAAGTAGTATTGCTTATTCATCACCCTCATGTTTCCGACAATGGGTGCATGTTGTAAAATAGCTGTCGGGTGGTGAACTCTACATCAACTCTTCTTCTAGACGTATCAACGCTTTGTCTATTCTGTAGGTACACATGATGAGAAGCAAACTCCCACAACAGGGAATACTCAACTTTACAAACCAATAAACAGCACATGCATACAAACTCATGACCACAAGTAACAAGTCCTATTCAATTTATTTCTAGTAGAACAATTAATCCGCATCGTCATTTTCAGTCACGAGGTCATCATATTGAACACTAGATCCCCAAAGCCATGACCCCTTATGTAATCCAATAAGAGTCCGGCACGCGATCTGGGTCATTCATAGCCCAAAGAACCAACCACCTGTCGTCATTGCACTCACCTACGATACAACATAAGCCCAGTTAATCATCAACAGCTTATCCCACAAAACCTCCCCTGTCGCGAATAAAAAACAAGACGAAACAAAAGAGGGACAAAGATTCACTCACGCAAGCAGAAAAGTGTCTTCTTTTCTTTGCTTCACAGAACACACTCGACCAGATCAGAGCAAAGCAAAGCAAAGCAAAGCACAACAGAACACTCGGTCGAAGCTGGTTGGGCTATTTGCGACGTTTAAGTGTACAGTGGTCGCCAGGCAGCGACCGCTTCTGTCCTTACTTAAAGAAGAAGAAGCGAGAATACGACGTCGAACCGAAAGGAGAGGGAAAAAAACAACAACAGACAGACAGACAGAGAACCACCACAAGCAAATAACTTGGGCTTAACTCGCTACGTACCAGACAAAATCGCAATATCATTGCGACAAAGCATATCCTTAAATCGTAACCCCGATACCTGCCGCGCGACAATCAACTACCCCCCTGTCAATAACGACCCCGCGATACATCATCCACCATGTCATCCTTCATCGTCAAGCTCTGGGAAGATATTTTCACCCCGGGCCCGACGCCCACCATTCTCAAGGCCGCCAACGCCTCCTTCGCCGCTCTGCAAACCGTTCTCTTCTTTCTCCTGCTGGCCACATACAATATCCACTGCGTCATCCTCTCCGTCCTATGTGGCGGTCTGTGGTGGAGCGTGAATTGGTTCGCTGCGGAGCTGGCCATCGCCCAGCGCGAGCAACGCGAGAAGGAGGAGAGGGAGAAGCAGCAGCAACAGCAGAAAGAACTCTCTGGAAATGATGACAACGATGACAGCGAAACCGAAGTCGAGACACCGGCCCCGAACAAAGCCCCTCCTGTGGTTTCTGAGGTCGCTGCAACCTCCGATATCGCTGCTGCTGCTGGACTCGAACCCCTCGAGTCAAAGGGTGAGGTGAAGCAGCGTGGTCGTACAGCAGGGACCCAATCCGGCGTTAGCACAGAGGATGAGTGGGAGAAGGTCTCGGAGGCCGAGAACGAGAAGGACAAATAGAAGAGTATACATTGGTCGAAGCATATGGTCATGCCCATTCGTGACTCCATTCATGCCATAGTGCCGAGGGTTTAGCGGGCAGAGCCGTAGGAGGCAGCATCGGAGTTATTAAGGATACCCCTCGCGATATCTTTTCTTCGTGATATAAACAGCGTGATCGCAATCTCTCAACATCTGAATTACTGCTGGAAAACGAACCCAGCTGGTGTTACGTTGCATTTATATCGTTATTTTCAGATCTTCTAGAATCAAGCATCCAATTCTGTACATGACCTCATATGACCCAAAATCTACTTTCATCCTGACCTGCGCCTACACCATTATCAGACCCAGACCAGCATAAACCAAACAAGACATGCAATACACGACAAATCTTTTGTCTAAAACCACTCGTTACATGACCTTCAGCTTTCGGGTCACATATGCCGCAACTACGCTGCTCATGGCTCCGATGAATAAGCACACCGCAATCGCGTTGGGACCATTTGGATCGGGTTGCTTCTTAGAATCGTCGGCTAACTCGGGACTTTTACCAGGTTCGAGAATAGCAAAAACAATGGTTGAGATGAATGTGCCTACAAACTGCGGCAGGGTGGTGTAGATGTTGAGGATACCGAAGTAAATGCCCGACAACTCGCCCGTGGAAGCTGTAGAAGGCAGGTCGACCTCCGAACCGTGATCCAAGTGTAAAGGCGCATCATCATGGCTGATCTCGGAAAGCTCGATATCTGGTTCGCCTAAGATACGGCGATATGAACCGTCCGCCCCCGTCTCTCCGCTCATCTTGTTGACCTCAACGCCAAGGAAGGCACTTGGAGCCCACATGGCCAATGTCCAAGGTCTGTATACTTCTGTCAACAGCACGCATAAGCTTTGGGTATCGGCGAAACTTACATGCCACAGAGACACACCAAAACAGTTGCAAATCGGAAGCTGGTTGCGAAGGGCGCCAAAGCCATGGACGCAGCAAACATCAAGTGCCCAAATACCCAAGCGGTTAAGAGATCGGGCTTTACCTTGTTGAAGCGTGTCAAGAGGCCTGCAATGGCCCGAGGAGGTCGATGGGTGAAAGCCTTGTCCTCTGGTGATTGAACGAGCATAGGTAAGATCCAGGCGCCTGCGAACGTAATTAATGAGTACATAACCAGCGCAGTACTTCCTATGCGGCCAATCGCGCCCAGGGTATCCTCAGATTTTCTGGCATCGGCAGGCACATCATAGCGAAAGTATGTCTCGCCCACCCATGTGGTGCTGTAGAAAAGAAAAGGAAACCACCCGATCCAAGCCCAGAACTGTGCCCAGCAGATCGCCTGTATGCGAGGGGGCAAGTTGAGCAGGGTCGACCATATTTGACGAAAGACCTTGAACCGGCCCTCGTGCTTGGCAGGTTTCGAGGTCAACAATACACGTTCAGTGACAGCCCAGCACGTGAGCGCCGTTGAACCCAGAAGAGCAACCGTTGAGATGACGGTAAGTTGCTTAAATTGGGTATCACCCAATGTTTTCCCGAAAATGCTTACAAGATCTACAGCCCCAGCTCCATATGCAATCATATGGCCAATGGAGGACATGCGGCTTGCTGTGGAAGCACGTTAGCTTTACACATGCTTCAAACCAAAGCTCATTGACTTACACCAAGCCGCTCCTGATTGTTGCTTGTCAATTGGTAGAGTATCCACGATGAGACTCTTTGAACATGACATTACTGGAGTTATGTTAGTTTGGGTCCAATAAATCTCACGGAATCGAGTCATACCAGCATTGATGGCGAAATCGACAACATATATGGCTAATACAGCCAGTACTATCGTCGGTCGCTTCGCAGCCTCCTCATCGGTTATGAAAAAACCGACAATTTCACGCGTGAAACCTAAAATCAAGAGGCTAATAGCAACAACGATGGAGCCAATGACCATCAACGGCCTTCGACGTCCCCATTTTGATTTGCTTTCGTCTGCAATGACGCCCACAACAGGCTGAACCACAAGACCCGATAAAGGACCAGCAATCCACACAAGCGAAGTATTGCTTTTGGTTAGGCCAAGGTTGAGAAGATACGGCGTGCAATCTGACCAACTCTTAGCAACGCACATTACGATATCATGCCGTAATTGAACACGTACAAGTCATTTCAATACCCCATGTGAAACTGATATCCTGAGTGTCAGAGTACAGCTCGTTTGTCGTTGCGCAGGGTTGACTCGTAGGGATAAACGTACGTTATACCAATAGTGACAAAACTCAATAGAATCATGCGCATTGCTTCAGAGTTGCCCCTGATAGCAGGCTGTCCTGACCAGCTGGCCATATTGGACGGATCGCGCTCTCGACGTAAATAACTGTAGATGTCTGCGCTACCTCGTTCGGAGCTATTATTTTGGGAGGAGTCTCGCGGAGAATGGCTGCCGTGAGCCTCAGCACTCGTTGAAGAAGGCGTTTGGATAGGCGACGAAGGCCCTCGTTCGGAGTATGGTGCGTCAATGGATATGGCAGAAGCCGAAGGAGATATCGAAGGCGTCGGCAAGGGCGAAATGGACGACGAGGGTGAAGTGGAGCGGACACCGGTTACAGATGGGATCGCGAGTCGAGTATTAGAATGAGTATGAGAAAGAGAGGGATTCTGGTGACGATAATGCTGCTGTGAATACGACCGTGAGCCTTGATCCTGCTGGTTGTCAAGTTGAGATTGAGTCTCAGCCTCGCTATGGTTGGGGCTGCGGAAATTAGATTGCGGCGGTTCTGCTTCAAGTTCCTGATGACGACGATGATACTGGTGCCGTTGCTGTTGCGGGTACTCGCGATCGATTGCCTGGTCCTCTAGCGAGCTTGTCGCGGGCATGGCGTGTAATGTGGGTCATGGAACGCAGGGGATAGAGCTTCTAAAAAAGAGTTGACGGTAGGTACCTTTATGCGAAGCTTTCTGGTCTGCCAGGGGTAGAGGTCAAGCGAGAGACTTGGCAGCATTTATGAGTGGCATTTCGAGTATGCCTAAGTTAAAGCGTAGGTAGAGTACAGAAAAGGAGAGAAGTCTGCCGACAGCTGATCTGCGCTAATGAAAACACCTAGTAAGCAGCCATAGTATAAGTACGATCCAGAAAGGTGAGTACCTATGCACTCCCCCTTCTATGTTAGGTTACTGCAAGGGCGGGGGATCGATGGAAGCTTGGATGGGGCAGTGGGTAAGGATGGGGACCTTCCCCCTAGCTTCATTTCTGGAGCTTAGTGCAAAGTCACATGTTAACGTAGATGTATGTTGAATGGCATCCATTCATGCATGCATAGATGCAGAAGGTCTTGTTTTTGTATCATCTTTAATAAATTACCATGTCAGGAAGCCTACAGACCGTTTGAGCCAGTTGAAAACGACTATCGCTCTACTATTCATTCCAAGGGTGACTTGTAAAAGTTTTTTTTTTTTTTAATCATGTGTTCCTGATATTTCATTTGGTAATCAACGAATCTTCCTGAAGTCTTTCTCTCCTCTACTAACACAAGCAGCAAAATATTCATAGCAGTGCGAGCTCTGCCCGCATAACTTCCCCCTCATTCCTGCATCCTCCGAAATCTTACATACGATGTTGGTATTTTGTTCTGAACGCCGGGCTCCCTCCATTGAAATAACCGCCCTCGAGCCGTGCCTCTTTCCATCCCATGGCTCCGACTCCCCCCCTGAGGACAATAACAAAAACTAATACAAAATTACAAGTCCAAACAAACGAAAGCTGAATTGGTTGACGCATGACCAAATGCTAAATCCCAGAATCAACGGGAGCCAACATCAAAGGAAAGGCAAGAAAGAGAAGTCGTGAAAGAGAAGGGTTGAAGATGTAAGCAAACGGCGACAGCGTCCATGACCGAATTGACCCTTTTTTGTTGCAGGCCCAAATAGCGTGTTCGTGAAACAGGCGTCCAAGCTCCGATCTTGAATCCTGGTACGGGTTTGGTACGTTGCATAATTCAATCATAAAAAAAAAGTAAAGCTGGTTGAGGAGTCAGCGTTGCATGCTGAGGCTTTGGCCACCTGTAAGCTGTAGTTATGAATCAGCGAGCCTGGCAAAGTGCTTTGACCAAATCCATCCGACTCGGTCGTCTGGATCGTCCTGGTTCTTTGCCAACCAGAGCTCTCCTTTTTCACCAAGCACATCGAAGATCTAGACAAGCAGTCAGCGTCCGAGTATTAAGCCATATTTGTTGAGCAACTCTACTTACCTCGCCAGCTTGATATACCAGGTACGGGTAGCCAGCTTCATGTTTTGTCGTAGCAATGTTGAATTCAAAGAGCGATGCAGCCAGCCAGAGTACATTATACCCGTCATCTACTGGCCCACGCTCCCGAGAAGAGGCTCGGGAAGATCGAGCGCTGTCCTCCGGTCCGTCAGCTGGCGGCAATGCTGAGTGGAAAAGACCCGAAAATCGCCGACTCTCCTGAGGTTGAGATTGGTTATGAGAGCTATGGGTGGTTTGGGAGTCTCGAAGTTGCTGCGTAGCCGATTCTGAACTTTGGCGTGGAACTCCACCAGAGTCGAAGCTTCGTCCTGTGCTCGGTCTCGTGGAGGCAGCGAAAGACCGAGTGCTACCTGCGAGTTCCGGGGATATAGGAGATGCTGTACCCTGCTGGTGGTTGTTAATACCCGCATAGTGGTCGCGGTAGTAATAGTGGTGTGGGCTGGGAATGTTCCCGGCCGTAACTACCGTCGGCGATGCCGTATAGGAGCCGCTATTGCGCTTCGTAAAGTCCGGGGCTGGGACACTTGGCACCTTCTCGCTGCTCACTGAATGACCTCGACCCCGTGAATCACTCTCAGATGGACGCGACCGCATCCGCAGAGACGATGACTCATCAGTGCTTCGTGTAGTCGACTGTGAAACACGGCCTCGGTACGTAGGATTGAGGATACCGACATTGGATAGCTGTTCTTGGGCGTAAGGAAAATCCCGGTTGAAGGTTGCCACAACCTCCTTAAGATCTGGCATATCGGGGCAGTCGCTCAATACCACTTTCATCTTGTCCTTCCAGATGCCATACCAAGTCGTTTGAATGTTGACGAAGTTGCCCAGACAAATGTGGCCCACCTTTTCGGTCAAAGAAGACAACTTTGGGAGTTCTTTCTTGAGAGTGTCATTCAGAGCCTCGTACTGCTCGACCTGCTCATTCAGTTTCGAATCAATGCTCTTGCCTGCACGCTTCAATTGCTCATATCGTTCAAAATCGACGCGGCGCTTCTGACGCTTCTTCATCGCTAGTGATGGATTGCCGTAAGCCTTGATAACATGCTCAAACGGCTCAATGACACTTTTTCGAACTTGAGCCAGCTATTTGTTACTTGTGAGTACAGGCACGACAGTAGATTCCTATGGGATTCACTTACATGATCTTCGAGTGCGACCTTTTCGAGATCTCGAATAGAGATGTTGAACTGAACCCATTTACTTTCAAGCTCGGGATAGTTTCCTGGCTGCAACCGCATGACCAACTCAATGGAGGAGAGGTATTGCAAGAATTCATGCACGTATGCTGACACTTGCCTGGTATAGAATTCGACGTCTCGAAGAACAACTTGCAGGCGTAGGTAATCATCGCTAAACTTTTCGTTAAGCTTTTGATACTCAGTATCGTCAGTTTGGCGAGCACCTGATGCTTGAAGTTTGTCGACTCTTTTGCCGAATGCTCGTGCAAATCCTGCTTTGACATCGGACTCCTTTCGTTTTCTGCCTACAATCTGACCAACCAGTTCAAAGTTCTTCTTTGTCTTGTTGATTTCGATAATGGCGTCCTCGAGGAGACTTTTAGCTTCAGTAAGACTTTGATGATCAGGGTGGTCAGTAGGGGTGTGGTGCAGCAACGTCCCGATGAGGTTGGGATATTTGGTGATACGTTGCATTGGCTTGATCAGGAGAGAGTCCAAGTCCCAAGCAGCTGTCAAGTCTTTTGCAACTTCATTGCATTCGTTGAGCCACACCTTCACAGTAGGATCCATTTGGATGTCGATAAGTCGCTTTGCTGCTCCGTCGCTGTTCCTCAAGAAGCCTTCGTGTGCCAATTTCATACTCTCCATGTTGGCTTTGAAGATGGGTCCAATCAGAACAGAACGATCCTTGGATTCATCGACATCAGCAGGATTGAACTGAGAAGGCTCTGACATCATGGAGCCTTCTCTAGCAAGCGCTGACCGCCGTCCCTGCATGGCATACACTGCAAGTACCGCCTCCTTGATCTGGGCAAAGAAAGCCGTGTGGAACGCGATGATCTCGTCTGTGTTTCGGAAGATAAGCTTCACAGTGTTACCGTCGAGCTTGGGACAAGCCTCTGCGGTCCCCTTATAAATCTCTTCTACAATATTCATATCTCGCACGAAAACCGCCTCTGTGTCGACAAGTTCTTTTAGAATGTTGCGACGCTGAGTAAGCCGTTGCTTCTCTTGATCTGTCAGGCCCTGCTTATCATAAGTCTCCGAGGCTGCGTCCCCGTTCAAAGTGGTTGCATCGGCGAAGAACTGATTACTTGTTGACAGAGAGGCATTGTCCATCGACTGAGGCGTTGTCATCATGGGTATGTAATCTTCTGATCCTCGCTCCGAACTGACAAATGTGCTACCACTTTGCGATTGATCGTAGTAGACACCAGATGCTCGTTGTGAGTTACATGCAGAGCCAGTTGTTGAAGCCGGGACAGGAGGAGGCTCGTGGTTAGGTGATGGGAAATACGAAAAGCTCTTGCTGGCTCTGTTGGAGAGGTATGGGATCGAAAATCCATCTCCAGTGTCTAACTCGGGGAGTTGGTGACTGAGATACGGCGAACGAGTCGAATCGACAGAAGGGCGGGGCTCTGGTTGACTGTTGTGTATCTCAACAGGTCGATTGATGGGCCGGCTATTTCTATGAATGGACGTCGTTTCGAAAATTGTGACGTGGCCGTGATCTCCGTTATCATTTTCGTCGTCGATGTCAGTAAATACTGATGAGCGTACCGCAGGCGATACATCTCCACTGTTAACAGACATATCTGTCCATGTCGATTGTTGACTGGTTCGATTAGGCGCTGTTGAGGCCGGGACCATGAGATTTGTCGTCGAGTCGGGGCGTTCGGTATTAATGTCGATAGATTCACAGGTAGAGGCCCGGTGTGACGAGACTCGATCATCAGATGGCGCCTCCGACCTACAGCCCTTCCTACTTTCGTCGTCCATGTCTTCAGTGCAGCAGTCGGTAACAGCATCGTCGTCATGGGAGCGGTGGTATTGTCGCTGGAGTTCACCATATTCCGACTCCGAGTGACAATCTGATTCATAATCGGGTTCGATTCTCGGAAAAGGAACCGTCTGCTGGGGTTTCTCGGCTGGCCGTAAATCATCGCTGGGCGGCATAACAGTTATTGTGGTTTCGCAAGGAGATTCGACATTTTGCCGGCCGTCATCCTCGTCAAGGCTGCCACCAAATGTACGAGGGATTGTAAGGTCGTCAACAACATGGTCCATGGATGGCGGGTCCTCACTCATATGAAGCGTTCCCGACGTGGGCTTTGGTCGGATCGGTGAATCAGGGTCATCCTCAAACGGATAGTGGTATTCCGCCCTTGGAGGAGACGCAGGCTTCTGAGTCTGCGGACTAGGCGGCTTGATTATTGTGATAGGAACACCAAGTGGTGTTTGAGCAGACCTCGGAGGAGTTGTTTGAGGTTCGTTGTCGAACTCGGTCGTTTCCGATGTTGCTGACACTGTGCTCAATGGTCGCTCTAGTAGATCGATAGGGGGGCTGAGCGCAGGAAAGCTGCCAGGAACACCGAGGGTGGGAGAATCGAAGTCTTTCGACGATGGCTCGGCAGTAGGCGTTGCCTGAGAGCTAGTAGATAGCATCAGTGAAGCAGGTGGGAGTGACATTGCGATGTCCACGGGACTCATCGTTGGATCATCAATAAACGGCGTGGGTTGTCGGAGCGGATCCGCGGGAATCTGGCCATACGATGCATCATATCCATCTGAGAAAACTGGACCATCTTGCTGGTCAATCGCGTTAAATGCGTTTTGGACTTGTATAGCATGAGAAATCTCCGGGCTCAAATCTGGCTCTCGAACAGTTGCTGGCACTGGTGGTGGTTGGTGGCTTTCTGGAAGAGGCGGGACTGGAGGAATGTCGGAAACATCTTGTAAGTCTGCACCGCCTGACTCTGAAGTCATAGATGGCGAATGAGCGAGAGAAGAAGTAGCGGCGGCAGCGTTGACGGCCTTTGCCTCGGCAGCAGCCTCCATTTCCCTCCGCCTTCGGTCTGCCGCTTTCTGTCTTGCTTCCAGCACCTGACTCTCGCGGATGGATTTGGTATAAGCTAGTCGGATGTGTTCTCGTCGCTGTTCGAAATCGATTGGCCCTATAGCTATTTTCCCACGACGTGACGATGGTTCGGCAATCCTGGAGGGTGGAACAGAGCCCGGGTTCGGCGACCTGGCCCTTTCCACTGCTCTCATGCGAGAGCTTGCTGTCGTAGCCACGGAGACGGGTTGACGGGGTCGAGAACTCCTAAGCGGAGGGGAGAGCTTTGGAGGAGGAGCAATGATATTGGCTTGAAGACGATTATTATTGGTTGGTGTGACAAGGTTTCGAGGTGCGGCTTTTCGAGTAGCGCCGCTCTGTGTGGGTGTCTTGGCTCTTGTTGGAGTCTTCGCCCTTGTGGTCGTCGGAGTCTTCGCCCTTGTGGTCGGGGTCTTCGCCCTTGTTGTAGTCGTGGGAGTCTCTGCCCTCGATGTACGGCCATTGACCTGTGGTCTTTTGAGATTAGGAGAATTCGAGCGTGTCGAAGGTGCCGAGTCGCTTGAATTATTCAGCTTCTTGACAGAGCGTGGTAGCTTGGAACTAGACCCAGCTCCAGCTCCAGCTGTATTAGTGGTGGTTGGCTTTCGAGATGGCGTTTTGCGCGAGGTCGGAGGAACTGAAGGTGACTTTGGTATGTCGCTATGTGACCGCGAATGGCCTTTGTGACGCGGAGCTTGAGCCGATTCACTGTTGTTGTCATCGCCGTTGAGGCTGCGGTACCAGATATCCGGAGAAATAAGGTCGGCGACATCTGGTGGGTCAGATAAGCTTCTTTGATGGCTGAATGGATTGTACAAGCTCGATTCAGACGTTCTTCTTGGGCGGACGCCCGCAATGCCATAACCGAGGGCTGGTGGAAAATTGTGTTGCTCGGGAAGAATCTCGCCGAATAATAGGCCCTGAGAACGCGCAGATGTAGGGGAGATGGAAGACGAAGTCGATTGTTGTGGTGGAGACTCGGGTGCCAGGTTGGAAGAGGACTTAGAGGCATTTGAGTTCCCGCTAACCGCATTTCGCGGTTTCCCTATACGACTTGCAAAAGATTGGGAATTACTCGAGACTTGGTCCTCGGCAACATATCTTGATCTTTGAGAACGGGCTGAGGACGATGTTGTTTGCTTGCTAAAATTGCTGCTGCCGTCACGTAAAGCAGAGTAGCCCGTTCCACCATTTCGCGGCTGTAGACTGGCACCTTCATGCCTAGTCCTACCTTCAGTTCCCATATGCGCTGGAGCACGGGGGATGGAGGAAGGTGCAGTGCCGTTTTGGTCAAACCGCTTCTTCAAATCTCTCACGCTGGGGTGATTTCCTGTAGGTTTATACCCTGGGAGGGTAGGTCTGTTGTCAACGGGATTTGACGCTGAACGCATATTTTCATGTGTTTTAGAAATGACAGGATGTTTCGGTGTAGAGCCATTACCGTTGGAGCGCAACGACGGACGCGAGGCCGTAGCAGCCACAGGAGGGGACTCTGTATTAATTTGGTTTGTTGCCCGATAGCTCTTGTAGAAATCGTCAGGATTTATGGGGTCGAATGCATGATGGGCGCCAGCGGGAAGGGAATTGTGGTCGTCGGCGTGAGGCACAGGAGCGTGGGAGTAGATGTTGCCGTGATCGAAATGGGATGCAGAAGCTGCTGATTGAGAAGAAGAAGAGTCTAGGATGTGATGACGGTGGTTGTTCGACACTATGTCTTGAAAGTAGGCCTGGGGTATAGGATCGGTATCGCGGTCGTGAGAATGTTGGTGCCTGTGATGAGGCTCGAGATTGGGGTTTCGAAAGCCAGAGTCTACGTCCTGTATGTCGGCTTGGAGGCCCGCGTGGAGGGCCATGTCCATGTCGTGGTCCATGGTGGCCTGAGCATCGGTCAGGCTCGTCGAGCGGAGCGACTGGTTGGGGGACTATAGATCCATGCAGCGAGCATCGATGCGTTGGCGTTTAGAGGGTGCGGGCGTTGGCGAGAGGCACACTCGATAGGTGTGGAAGCGTGCTGCGCTGTACGGTGCGGTGCAGTGCAGTGCTATGCTGTAGTCTAGATAAAGAATGTAGAGACTAACCACCAGGGGTGGAAGAATGTCAATGGCTCTCACAGGCTCAGGACTGCGGGAGCCATCCGTGAACGAGTGAGCTTTGAGCCTTGAGGGACAAGATGGGGACACCCGGTCCCTGGCTTCAATGTTAGGTTAGGGGACGGGAGGGAGTGGACACTCTATGGTGGAATCAACCGTTCCGAGTCGTCCTTGCAATGAATTGCAGACCAACCCAAGTTCCCTACGGACTTTTTGGGGATGGATGCAACGGTGACGGATGTGCTCAAGAGATAGTGAGCTGCAATGCAGGCTTACAGCGAAATGAGGAGCGGATGAAGCTGCATGTATGTGCGTTCGAATGAGAAGTGAATTATCTGACAGCTGGAGCCTCCACTGAAGATCCAACCTACGGACCAGACAACAAACAGAGCACGGAGCTCAGGGCACGACAGCCAGCACAGAGAGCGGGTCGTATCAAGGCTTGAGTGTGGATGATCCCTGGACAGGGAGAAATAGGGGTCTAATGGATGAATGGAATTACTTCACAGGAGGAAGAGAATGGATGGACGGAACACACGAGAAGGAAGACAACAAGAGAGAAGAACGACGATATGGCAAAACACAGAAATAACGAAGTTGGAGACAAGACCAATGAATTTTAGTGCAGGGATCGGAAGAAGAAAAACTGGGATATCTCGAGAGGTACAAAACGGCAGGGCAGTTTTGATTCTATGCCCGGACTCCATCCATGCTATGGACCTGCTACAGCATCTGGGGGCAATACTAAAATCTAGCGTTGCGGCGCAGACTCGAGACCTAGGTAGTATGGGGCGGCAACATTCTCGGTGGAGCTTGACCTGGAGCACGCGGCGGATCTTTGATTACTGGAGCGTATGTAGATCCAAGCATCCTAGGTACCAAGTAGTATCAATCAATTAAAAAAATAGGAAAAAAACAAATAAAAATGAAACAGGTAGTACTTACATACACACGGACAGACAGTAATTACCTAGGTGCCGTAATTGCAGGCGCAGAACGACTCTGCTCTGCATGAGTGGCTCGCTCTGCATGTTACAGTTCATAGCAGCCGTTGCAGAATCTTCAAGGTTGAGAGTGAGACGGTTTTGATGAACCCAAATGGCTAGTCTAAAGAGACTTGTAAAAACTATATTTGCACTTACAGCCCAATGACGGATGTGTTGTGCTTGCTTCTTCTTGTACCGGACAATTGATGGGAGTAACTTGGAATTGTTTGCGCCTTGACGAGTCGGAACATTCAGTGTTTCTCCTTTGCGCCAAGTCCCGAGTCGTGCTCTAGTACAGTACTTGTCTCTGACTGAGAAGAGATCTACCCATGTTACGTTGACCCTTGTCCATGTTCCAAACCTGGAGACCATTCGTTTCTCATTAGCGGGTGAGCATGCGATATTGGTCTCAAAACACGGCAGTCAGTGGTCCAACCATAAATAAATAAACAAAAAGAAATAAATGTGGCCATTTTTCTTTCTTTCTTCAAATTGAAACCAAACCAAACCAAACGAAGAAAAAGAAAAGGAAGGAAACCAAAGTTTCGATTCACTTCCATTACATGTTCCCCTTGAAGCCTCGGGGGTTTATTACTACCCAACCAATGCATTGTGTTATGTTATGTTGAGCCTTGTAATCCACGAATCGTTTCGTGTGGCAGCCGACCCAGCAGCCTCAATTCCATCCGATTCAGCAATTTGGCTCGTATTGATATTTACTGTAATTGCGATAACCGCCAGACGGTTCATCATCTCCTAGAGATCCTGAGACTCTGGACCCCTTGAGCTAGGGAGATACGGTTTTCATTTAGCTTTACTAGTTCATCGGTTTGTTTGTTGTTTGGCGTATTGGGCGGCTGTTTCGCCAATCTTTCCCATTCATCCAAATTGTATCTATTAATATTTGGCAAGGAGATCCCCGCCCAGGATCATTGTTGCAACCAAAGTGTAGTGACTAGGTAGGTTCCTATAAAGGAGTTGGCGTGCATCAAGGGGAAACAAATGGTTGCTTGCCTCGGGGCTGGCACCCACTCAACGTTACCCAATTCGTTTACCAGTCTTTCATTCCTGATGCTGTGCTTCTTCATTCTCGCCTCTTTCTCTTTCTCATTTCCTTTTGCATCTTGGTCACACCTTAGGGACGTGATGCTCGTATCAAGAGTACCAAATTGATTACGATGAGCGAGAAGGAATACAAGATCATTGTCCCTTGCCTTGATTTTCTATGATCGTCATACTCTGAAAACACGGTGCAATAACTTGGCTGTAAACTGGATCCTGTGGGTTCTTGCTCTCTCTGAAGGCTAAAAGCTGAGAGCAAAGATGCTCCACTGATGACACTGTATTTCCCGGACGAGGGATGGCCAAAGAAATATCTGCATCTGATCTTGGTGTTGCTTTTGCTGTGCTTCGAGATCCTTGATAATATCATCGTTGTAGATCTGGGGTCCCTTGCCAATGCCGTCAACCATATTAGCCGAGCACACCATCAAGGCATGACATATCCGTACCATACCGTAACATACCGTACAGAACAGCAGTTTGTCTCACATCTGTCACTTTTACTCGAGCGAGATTGCACATGTTTTCTCCGTATCTCCCGTTCCTGCATTGTAGTACCATGTGCAATGTTGTCCTCTGGCAAGCACGCACATCTCGTCCGCAGGACAAGCGTTGTTCCAATCCACATGAGATCATAATACGTCTGATCCCCTCGAGTCACCTTTCCCACCTACTGTGTCAGGTGCATGCCCATCAGATTTCTTGTGCTTCCCTTGCGTTGTACCTGCGCAAGCGGGTAAATGAAATCCACTTTCTGTGCCGGGGTTCACAGTAGAAAAGGTGACGGGATATTTCCAAGACTACTAGTCCAGACAATACTCAATACCCAAAGAGGCCAGGTAGAGAGCTTCATGTATCCTCAATGTACGAGTTTGGTCTACCTGATAAACTGGAGATTCTAAAAAGCAAGTCGCTCACAGAATGGCATCAGCAATTGGGCACGACTACATGAAGAAATCTTCGTTTATCGTCGAATAGGATGAGCTGCCCTTTCTTTTTTTGTGGTGTCTCTCTTAGTTTGGATGGGAGAACGCTTGGACACTAACTATTTTCATCCCTGGGAATGGCCTTACGCTATCCAAGCACTAGACCGTTCTTGGCAAGGCTCACCACAGCCACAGCATCTCATCAGCCACATCTCGAATAGTCTACTACAAACCAACATTGATAGTCCAGGTATTCTCTTTCAACATACAGGACGCGAAATGAGAGACCCATCAATGTTTCAAAAACAATGGCCCCCAAATTGAAACGGAAGCCTGACGTTTTCGACGCGTCGAGCGATCCAAAACGAGCCAGAAAATTGGGCGATGACGCCGTGAAACGCGACCTACTGGAGCATTGCTACGATAACGTCACTACGCTAAGGGAATATATCCTTCTTAAGCTGCCCTATGGTTCTCGTCTTCGACGAAAGAAGGTCACGTCCATTGGTGAAGGAGACAATGTCGGAGAGGTAGAAAGAAGTTTGTCACGACTACTCGATACATCACTTGTTTGTTTTGCCAATCAGCCGAGTGCTGGTGATGACACTCGATGGAAGCAATGGCTTGTATTCTCACAAAGAGAGGACGAATCCTATGTCAGTATATCAGATGGAATTGCGGGGTCTGATTTTTCCCAAAGTGAGGTTAGTATCGAACTTCTCAATGGCGAGCGATCACTAACTTGCTCGTCTAGATTGTGGATTTCGTTGTGTGGCTACTCTTTTCTAAAGATACCCAAGTTGGGCGGCGACCCAGACACATACTTTGCGACGGCTTCAGAAGATCAGCAGGTCCAAATGATCACGGAGCGATCAATATACCTGGTCTGTTTAGCCTCCATCCTAATTCTCATGTAAAGGCATTGAGGGAAAGCCCCTGGCCACAGCTTCTGGCTCTCCTGGGCAAATCTGGCGAGGAGATCATGATCGGTCTCCTGGTCGATACATCAATCTACGTAGCTGTTGAAGCTGGATTCAATAATTATTACCAACTGACAGGTAAGACTAGTATACCTAGTGCCTTACCAGCCTGACTTTCGTAGGCGTGCCTCTTGCCGAGCTTGACCTCCCTGGTGGCAACGTATCATTGGCAAAGGGATCGACATGTGAAGCTCGTAAACCAGGCGACATAACGTTGGTGAGAAGCAGGATATTCTATGCCAAGCCCTCTCTCACAACGAACGGTACTATCCAAATCGGATACAAACACATTCGTAGGTCCTGTGTGTCAAGACATGTAACTGTAGAAGACGCTAACAAAGCTAGATGTGCTGAACCGACATCGCAGATCCCTGGATCTCGTCAATCTGGATGATGAACGCCAAGGTGTAATCAAGGTCATGATGTACATGTTTCCTCGTCAATTTGGACTACACAACGTCTTTACCTCACAAGTTGACCCTACAAAAACCTCGCAAAGGTTCCAGGACTACACGTTGAGGGAAGAAGAGATTGCCCCAGCATTCCAGGCCAAACCAGGGGATACTGCTCCAAGAATACCGAAAATACCCAAGCGGCTCCGTGGTGACACCGAGAAACTTGTGAAGCGCCTACAAATCCTACATAGGCGATGCTCCTATGCCGAGCTGCTCAGACATTACTGTCCTTGCGTATTTGATAGCTTAGCGCGGAGTCGGAAGTCGAGTGTCAAGAAGTCCGCCATGTCGACCCGGAAGACAAAACCCTCACAGCACCCACTCCCTCGATCAAACCATAAACGCGGCTCCTGGATGAACCCAGAAGTAGGGACTTCAGGCACACAAGTGCCATCACTGCCGAAGCACGAGTCTCTCGTTGAACTAGCCACACCACCGTTTCGAGTTTCATCGTTCTGTCAAGCAGTCTTGTCCAAAGTCATCCCTAATAGCTTCTGGGGAGATGGGGATGTCAGGGAACACAACAAGTCAACTTTGATGCGAAAGGTCGACCACTTCATTAGGCTCAGACGCTTCGAAACTATGTCTTTACATGAAATTACCCAGGATCTAAAGGTTAGTTGTTGGAAAGCTTGAACAGAAGAGTCACTAACAACACATCAGATCACAGAGATCCCTTGGCTCCAGCCTCATAATTCCCCTGGCCAGAAACCAAGCAGGACAGACACGGAGAAGCGTCTTGAGATTTTCCATGAATTCCTTTATTTTGTCTTTGACTCACTTTTGATACCCTTGATTCGCAACAACTTCTATGTTACTGAATCCAATACTCATCGCTATAGAGTTTTCTACTTCCGTCACGAAATATGGCGACAAATTGCAGAGCCTGCTATGTCAGACCTTAGGACGGACATGTTTGAGGAGGTCAAGTTGGATGAGGCGGTGCAAATACTGGAAAGCCGGCAGCTCGGCTCCAGTCAGATTCGACTACTACCCAAAGGCAACAAGTTGCGCCCCATCATGAATCTGCGACGAAGAACCATGGCCCGGGGACCCTCTAGGAATCTGGGCCGCAGCATCAACACCGTGCTGGGACCTATTCATTCCCTTTTGAAATTGGAAAAGGTATGATTGCAAAGCGATTTGTGTCGATATTCGGACTGACCACGAGCTCAGAGAATGAACCCTTCGAAACTAGGCTCCACCATGTTCTCGGTCGGTGATATTTATACGCGGCTCAAAGCCTTCAAAGAAACGCTAAGCCTCGATCACGGCAAGTTGTACTTTGCTAAGGCCGATGTCAAGGCTGCTTTCGATACTATACCACAGGAAGCAGTCGTCGAGCTCATGAAGTCTGTGCCTAGCCAACCCAGATATACCATCATGAAACATGTGGAGGTAAAGCCAGGCGAACGAGCGGTGGTAGACGACGAGAAGTATTCGTCCAAAGCTATCCGGCGATGGCACGCTACCGCTCTGAGTGAAAATGAGAGCCCAGCTTTCGCAGATCGTCTGGAACAAGACTTGGCACCAAAGAAGAAGAACACTGTTTTTGTGGACAGCGCTTTACGCAGGATCGAGAATGTCGGAGAGCTCATGCGTCTCTTGAAGCAGCACGTTGAGCAGAACCTTGTAAAGGTGGGAAAGAAGTACTACAGGCAGAAAGTCGGCATCCCACAAGGGTCCGTTCTGTCCTCGTTCCTGTGCAATTACTTTTACGCCGACCTTGAGGCTAAGCACTTTGGTTTCCTTGATTCACCGGATTGTCTCCTTTTGCGCCTCATCGATGATTTTCTTCTGGTCACTTTGGATCAGAGCAAGGCAGTCAAATTTGTGAACAATATGCATGGTGGATTTCCCGATTATGGTGTTACGGTCAATCCCGCCAAAACCATGGTCAACTTCGACATGCTATATGGTGGTGAACCTGTTCAGAAGAATAACCATGAGAAAGGCTTTCCGTACTGCGGAACGATGATCAACTGCCAGACGTTGGATATAACCAAGGATAGAGGAAGAGACACCAATATGGGTATGCCACTTGCCATTTGGTGCATTCCTTCTCGTTACTAATATTTAGATAGATATATCAGCCTCCCTCACGGTCGATTTTGGACGTACCCCAGGCCAGAATTTCCAACGAAAAGTCCTGAGTAAGATTCCTCTCCAGCACGTCCCTGAAGAAACGTTAACCGCTGTTTTCTATCTGATAGATGCCTTCAAGATCCAGTCCCATTTGATGTTCTACGACACATCTCACAATCCAACCCGGACCGTTCTGGCATCACTTCAGGGTGCTTTCATCGAGACTGCCAGCAAGATGTGGGCGTATCTCCGCTGCCTTGGAAAGAAACAACATCCGAGCAGTGAAATGATACTTCGTTAGTGAACCTGGCCCTTCGTGCACGAGCCCTATTCGCTAATCGTCATTTCTTAGGGACCGTTTCCAAGGTCATAGACGTAGCGTACTTATTGCTGACGAGTAAATCTCGAATGATGAGATATCCCCAATATACTTGTGATATACGGAAGTCTCAAGTTGCTCTGTAAGATGCTATTTTGTGACTATCTTTGGATTATACTAAAGGCAGCAGCACTGCATGTTTGGCTTTTGAAAAGGTGCTCGCAGCAAAGCAGAGTAACTACCAGCCTGTGGTCAAATGGCTTCGTAGAGAAGCAGACAAGCTTGCTTCTGGGAAAAAGCACGAATCCACACATGCGCCTAGAAGTGGATAAATATTGGAATAGACAGTGTACTATGCATTGTTGATCCATGCAATTGGGTTGTTTGCTTCCTTCTAAGTTTCGGGGGCCTACGGCCTCGGGAGAATTAGCCGGCAATAATACCTAGAGCCTGAGAGACGAAATTGGCCAGTGAGGTTATAATATGGATTGAGACAAGCCCCTCATGGGGGCTGTTTATTTCTATCATCCTAAGCCTCAGGGGTCAACTTTTCTGTTACCCACCTGGAGGCTATTCTCATATACATGTCTACATTCAGTCACCTTTGAGTCTCATTTCACTGACACTTGCGTTTCCGAATAAGGGCGAGCGCCATCAATGATCTGCTCTCAAAGCTGGATGCCGCTTTTCCACCAGTGCTTGTCGGAATGCCAAGTCGGGAACAAATACCTCCTCCATCGCCACCAGTGGTCGTCTGGATGACCAAAACCTAACCATCGCAGAGGAGAAATGGGAACTGGCTCGAGCAGCCAGATACCAGCAGATGAAATATCGTCAGTGAAGAAAAACGCAGTAGAGTACAGCCAGGCCGCAGTCGACACGGCATTGAACAGTTGTCGAACTCCTCGAGGGGCATTGGGGAAGCATTTGTCCATAATGTGTAGCAAAAGAAGCTGGACGATGATACCAACGGGCTGGAGGAAGAAAAAGACTGGCGCTCTCCAGGGTTTGGTAGTAGGCATGGAGGATATGCTTCCTGCTCCATGAAGCAAACCAGACTGTATAAAGGACACATACATAGTGACAATCTGAGCAGTCAAGGTTCTCCTTTGTAGATATCCCTTATCTACAAGGAACTTTGCAGGAGCGATGAACTGGAGTCGGAATGTCTGATGCCAAAATGCGCCCCACCAGCCAGCAAGACCCCGATCAAGGATCTGTGAAAAGGGACCGAAGATGTTGGTGTACTGCCAGAGCTCTCCACGCATAGGATACACGTAACTGAAGACATAATACTGGAACAGATCGTGTAGGTTAAAGATGGCGTCGATGGCCGCGTAAATACCAACCAGACAGATGAGCTCTCGATATGCTTGGAGAAGCCACGGAGGAAGCTGTTGAAGGAACAAGGGCGGCGCGAGGTCTTGGTCAGGACCATAGGTGCAGTATGGATCCTTAACCATGAAGACGGAGCAAAAGTCCAAGACAAATGTGAGGATGAAGATACTTCGAAGTCGTGTCCATACGAATTCTCTCTCAGTGAGATTGCGATAGTAGCCACTCTTTGAGATGACGGGCATGTCTTTAAAGGAGACAAGATCTCCATCACGAATGCTGTTTGGGATTTCGGGTCTAGGGACTGAAGAGATGGAACAGTTCCAACCTGTTGGGAATAATCAGTAACACAGAATCCATGGCAAGCCGATTTTTATATTCCACGTACCGACTTGTCTGAAGTTGGTGGCCAAATCAAACGTCCAATTTAATCTTTGACCGAAAGAGCCGTTCTCAGGAAACTTTTGCCAAACACAAACTGTATCTTGAAGGTCTTGATCCTTGGCGCGAATACCAATATCCCCCGAGGGTGCGTTGGCTTCGGCATGCGATTTCCTTTGCCGCAGCCCGTTTCCTTGGATATGGCTCGTGTCAAGAACATCATTCATGGTAATCCCACTGGAAGACTTTGTTATCGTTTTGTCTTTGGGGATTCTAATAATTCTCGCATGATCGGCTTGTGGATTGGTCCAGACTAAGATATTCAGGTTTGCCAAGATACCCCAAACACCCATGAGACCAGTCGCATATGCGGGAGCAACGTTAAAACTTGACGTGTGCCAAACCAAATGTAGATCAAAAACAATGACGAAAGCGACGATAAGCCAACGTGAGCGATAAAGCCATGGACGATTTCGGTGCGGAATTGCTAGATAAATATTGGGTAGAAGAAATGGACCAAGGACGCAAAATGGAAGAACGAGAGGCTCTTTGAGGCCGTTGGCGACTGCAGTATCGAATAGTGCTTTGTACTCGGCGCGAGCGATATCGCCAAGATTGGGTACCAAAGTAACGACCATGTTTGTACCTAGCAGGTATATGCCAGTCGCCGTTGGAGCCGTTTTGTATGTAGGTGTGTCAATTTAATAGGGTTGTATCGACAATCACAACTCTATCATGACGCAAAGTACAACTGCCGGCATAAGTCGGGAACAGGATGGCAACAGGAACCGTCACTAAGACTAGGTAGGTACCGATAGTATAAAAAAATAACTTGCTTAGGTAGGTATTTTCTAAGAAAAGAAAGATCAAAGAATACAGCGTAAAAACCCCGAAATTGGACACTGGAAAAGTGAGAAAGGCTTCGCGGCCGAACGTGTGTTGGTCTAGAAACAAGTAACAGACAAGAAACATCGGTCAAAGGGTCATGGATCTCTAGGGCTGAAATATTAAACAAGGCGATCGATCCATGGTAATACAGCGGTGGAGAACTAAAACGAGACCCTCTAATACAATACTAGGCCCCTCTGACTAGCAGAAAGACCCTGTGAAAAGAGCGTGAGAAACAAGGACGTCCACATGGATAATGCCAGCTGCCAGTCGATCCATAGTGTGTAAGACATGATCTACCAGTCACTTTCAGACGGTCGGTCTTGAAATATAGGGTGTTGGAGACTTTAGCTGCTAAAAAGTGCAAGAGACGAAATTCAAGTCAGTCTTTGTTATCTTAAAAGATGCTCTTGGGTATTTAATTCATATTTATATTCCCAAATTAGATACGGAGTTTTCCTAGCCCCCCCAGAAAAGTATTGTTATCAAGTCTATATCAACAAATCATAGTCATTCTCCGATTCCTATCATTTAGGACGGTTATATGGAAAACCATTAGTCAGATTCGTGGTCAAAATGGAGCCAAGACTCATGCTGACAGGACCGTGACTTGTTTCACAAACTCATCATCAATCGTACAGTGCAGAGCAACAAAGACAACCGAAGAAACAATAAACAAGGGTCATATTTATAGCAAGCTAGATAGGCTTGCAAGACAAATATGGCACCCACTGCAGCTCCAGCGGCTGCTGATGGAGTCACCAAGCACAGAGCGTGTGACGAATGCCGTGAGTAGCTTCATGTCTCGTATTATCCTCTCGTTTGTCATGTGTCTGACTCGGAAACTTATCGGTCATTTTCTGTTCCAGGATCCCGCAAACTCGCCTGCTCCAAAGAACCCGACGGCTGCTCCCGTTGCAACAAGGAGGGAATAACATGTTATTACTCGCCCCAGAAGCAAATGGGTCGCCCTCGAAAGAGGCGTCATGTAGACATCGAACTGGGTGACAATGCCGCTTCTGTGTCAGCATCTCAGCCTCAACTCCAGGAGCAACCTTTACTCTTTCTACAGCCCGCTGACGACATACTTTGTCCGCAGCCTCAAGATATAGGGTCAAATGGAGACTTTCTTGACAGCCTGAACTTCTTGGACGAGCCTGTTGCTGCAAATGTTGATACTTGGGCATTGTTGCCCAGCTACAGCGATTCTCTTCCCTTTGAACCTCAGATTTTGAACCACGATGGCGACTTCGCGAGTAATAACGCTTTGCCATCCATGAACCTAAGTGGTGTCGACCTTCTTGGTGCCATCGATTTTGGAGATACAGACGCTCCACAAGAAACTGTCTCAAAGGACCTGAGCAACACGCTCCATCAGTATCTCGCTGACCAGATTGAACACCCAAAGCCAGAGTCGCATCACGCTTCAGATAGTTCAACACCACCAGACTCTAGCGACAATGGCACCTCTGTCGACTCCCTTGAGAATGCTGCCAGTTCATCGGCCCCCTCAATGCGTTCTGTCCCTACAGTATCCTGCAGTTGCCTGTCATCACTATTCTTCGCCCTCGACTCTCTTGGCAACTTGCCGTCTGAGGTTATTCCAGCCATGAAAGTCGCCCGAAACGCGTCGAGGGTAGCTCACGACGTCATCAAGTGCACCGTTTGCTTGGACTTCGCAGTCGAAGAACCTCCCAGGTCGCCTCCTATACAAGCCTTCCAGAACCTTATGCTTCTGGGTACTTTGGTGCCCTCAGCATGCAACGCATACGCACGAATCCTTGAAATGGTTGACGAGGAAACCGCTCTTGCCAAGAAAGAGGGAAGGACATTCTGGTTCGCGTTCAGAGATATCGGCGGACTATGGGGTTGCGTCGGGGGCACAAACAAAAACTGCACGACTTACCAGACCTACAATAACAAAGACATGCCCCCAGATATGTGGAGGCTGACCATTCGCGGCCTTCTCCGTCTCGACGTCTACGGACTCAATGAGATGGACCAGGACATGCCTGGAGCGGCCACTTACCGACAACTGGGCCTCAAGGATGTAGTGGATCAACTGGAAGAGCGAAGCAGACAACGACATGAAGCTTTGGATGCTCGTATCGCTGCTGGGCATAGTCACAATGGGATCTCTGGAGTTATCTACCCTTCGAAATCGTGTGGTCCATCAGAACGCACTTGCACCAGGGTTCTCGAGACGGCACGTATCGCTCTGGAAAACCTCGTTATTGCATAACGGCGAGAAATTACTATGGAGTTGAAGGATATAATTGATCAACACTGGATACGGCAGGGATATATGCTGAGTTTACATAAGATATAACTACTGGGCGTTTTGGCATGATTTAAATGGGTGCAAAGCTAGATTCATAATTTTGGCAATACAGACACAACAGATGTTCGTGACGCATTTTGAATAGATCATACTAGCTTACTGTTGTTTGATGTTTCAGACATGATCAGCCCAGCGATGTCACGAGGCTTGACTACACTTGCATCACTCATTTGGTCGCCCAGAAGGCCTAAACGTCAAGACACATTCACCATGTAGTATTGTTTCATTCTCATATGACATAATAGCTACATGCTGATCCAGTACTTATGGCCTAATTTCATCAAACTTCCTCAAGAAGACTCGAAACAAGATCGCTGCTTAACCGACCGCTAACCAGATGCTCAATGATAAACGCCTTGCATGCATGCCGAGACTACCAAAATACCTTTTCCTTTGAAAGGTTTTCCAAACTTTATCCATAGTCCAAAAGGGCCATAGAAAGATACATCAGTTGCGCATCCAACATCAAACTTGTTCCTGATCCTCAACCATGCCGAGGATATCGAGTTCGGCTCTAACAAGGTTCTCAAACTCATGACGATCGATACCTGACGATCGTGAAAGTAGGAATAAACTTCGGATGCTCCGTGAGACGTGTTGCTTTACTCCAAACTCATTTTGCGTCTGTTTGCCGGCAGAAGCCTCAAGTTTAGCAACCGTCTCTGAGCCGTTGGAGCTCGCGCTTGAGGCAGGACGAGGGTGCAAGAGAGCGGCATGGTGCTCGGAATCGTTTCCGCTCTGTGCAGAGCCAGGTTCCAGGTGATCAGCCTCGGCCAGTGTCCATGAGCCCTGAGTCTCGTTGAGTTCCGAAGCTCCGGCAGAATCGGGCGCCGGTCCAAGTCCAAGAGGTGGAGCAATCTGCGCAGCAACTTCCTCCTCATCAGGGTCATGGTTGTCCATGGCAGGCTGTACACCGTCGTATTGGGCAAAATATGCGTCCTCCGCTGAAGCTGCCCGTGCGCCACCAGCCTGAGAGGTGGTCTTGGAAGGGGGAGCGGGCGACTTTTGCGCAGGCGTGCGAGCTGGTGTTGTATCGTATCGCGCCCAGTAATCATCATCGTCATCCTCGTCTTGGTTACCACCGTCCGGGACGTGCAAGCTCTGGCTAGGGCCATTTGTGCCCTTGGTTATGTCGGTGACCTTCTTGGCTTGTGTCTCAGCATACTGTCGCTCAGCTTCCGCAATACTGGAAGCGCCTCCAAAGTGCAAGAACGGCGAAGGCTTGTCCGTGACAGTAACCTCACCTACCCTCCACCCATCGCCACCACCTTCAACATCACCGACACAATAAACCAGCTGGAAAGCCAGGCCAAGATTGGAAAGCGCAACGAGAGACTGAAAAGTTTCCTCGTCAACTCTTCGGAATCGTGTCTCGGCATCATATTCCCAGTCGACCTCGACCTCGCCAGACACGGGGTGTGGCTCAAAGCTACCACCTTGAGCAATTTGAACAAGTTCTGGTATTTTGGCTTTGTCGTAGCACAGCAATCGAATCCATGGCTCGGAGCTGGATGGTGACAAGAGCTTGACTCTTTGACGTAGTATGGGGGAGAGGAGTGGTAGGATGCCGATAGCAGGTTCGGTAGAGATGGTTGATGGTGGAAGAGCAGGAAGGAACGGCGCCAGAAGTTGCGTCGCGTCCGGTTGGGGAAGTTGTGCGGTGGCCATGGCGAAGGATGTGCGAAGGCTGGATATGATTTCTGCCTTTGATAGTTATGTTGCGATTACGACTTGTTCAGATCGAAAAATCGAGGATATTGAGAGTGGATTTCACGTGCAAATAGGTAAGCTCGTGGACCCCAGGATGTAGATAAGTGGACAGTGGGCATGTACCCAGTAAGGATATAGAGCAAAATCAGCTATTAACCGGAAACCCAAAGATAGTTATAAGATGCAGGTAGAAAGACAAAGGAGGCGATGTTAGAATGGGAGGGGGCGGTCATTATATGCGACAGGCATTTGTTTGCTGTTTGCTATATGCTCGGCAATGAAGGCCAAAATCTAAGGCCGATCGTAGACTAGGTAGGTGGTAACTAGTTTACTTGCCTACTACCTTCCTACCTATCGGGGATGCGGCACAAGGGAGTTCAAGAGGCAAGTGACGTTCATGCCTTGTCCATGCACACCTTCACCAAGAGCAAGGGCCCGGAAGTCTCCAAGCTCTGCTCATTCTGGAAAAGTCCAGCCAATAACTACGGCGGAGAATAACATGAGGAGAAGGGTCCCGGCCGGAGCAATGGAGGCTCGGGAGGCTGTGCATTGGTGGTAGTGATTGTGGAGATGAAATAACCCCACGTTTACTACATAGTATGGGTTAAGAAGCTCTCAGCATCATCATGACTTTGATGAACACCACATTATTTATGAATACGATAGAGTTTCTAGCAACATTCTCGCATTGTTTGCTGCAGTGTCTCGTTATTCCCCAACTTTATCATCTGATCTGCAAACTCTACCGTCACTCGCATTCACGTCTGAAAGTGCAGGTGACAATACTACGCCTTTGGTTGGCTCCTACGGTCCGAGCTAGCTGTAAATGGATGAACCTGGTCGAGACCCCTGATATTCTCAAAGGAGATCGCCTTTCAGCCTTTCAACTTGTCGGTTCGGTCCATGGGTTGCGTTGCTTTTCGGTCCAAGAGACCCCGAGGCTGATCCGGACTTGTAGATGTCAGTCCAGTCCTGAACGATACCGACATATTTCCTTTCTCTCCCTACATAAATCAAAAGACTACTCCTTAATGAATATCTTCAAAATTCAGTCGATACTAATTCAACATGCAAAAACACAGAAAAGGGTTTCAACTTGATCCGCATCCAACCGGCTCCAACCGCTCGTCCCAGATTAAACTGCTAATATCAGAAATTATGCCGTCACACAAACTCGGGAACCCATCGTGAGTGCGACAAGAAAATCTCTAGCCAATGTGACCACAACTGCCAATACCCGTGATATGAATACCTAGTAATGACGAACTAACTAGAACCCTCTTTTAACCCGAGTTTCTCAGCATTTGATTCATTATATTATCGGTTGCGAAAATAAAACGCTATTATCGCTGTATCGTCTCCGCACATTGATTTCCGTTGTCGCATCCTTGCTTATCAGTAACTTTTTTTATCTGCAACTTCCTGCTTTTGTCCTTTGAACTATTTCCGCATCTCCAACACAACAGTTTCAAAATCAACCATATCAACGCTATCACCACCAAAAGCAACAAATCCAATTCGCTAAATTTTCTTTTCTACTTCCGCAGTCCGTCAGGACTGAAGCTGGATGCATGTCACATAAAGAAGGGCACCTCAAGGATGAGGTAGGGATTCTGGTTGTTTCCGGTTCGTGCGACTCTGGACTTACGATCGCAATTAGGGCTCCAAGGTCCAAGTAGTCGCTGCTGGCGGGATTGCAGGACTGGTATCAAGGTACTATCGTCCCTAGTCCTCCCTCAAAAGGGGCTCTGAAATTAATCGTATCTCATCATTAGATTCGTCGTCGCTCCCCTTGATGTCGTCAAGATCCGTCTTCAGCTCCAGCCTCACTCTCTTTCCAACCCGGTCGCAGCTCTACGCAATGCTCCAGCCTATCGAGGTGCCTTTGCGACCCTGAAACACATCCTCAAGCATGAAGGCTTAACAGGCTTATGGAAGGGCAACGTCCCTGCGGAGCTCCTATATGTTTGCTACGGTGCTGTGCAGTTCACGGCCTATCGATCGACGACCCTTTTCCTGCGAACAGCCTTCCCTACGAAATTGCCTGATGCTGCGGAGAGTTTCATCGCCGGTGCAGCCTCTGGTGCAGCCGCTACGTCTGTTACATATCCCCTCGATCTGTTGAGAACACGATTTGCTGCTCAGGGGCGACACCGTGTATACCACTCGCTTCGCAGCGCAATCTGGGACATCAAGCGCGATGAAGGATGGCGAGGGTTCTTCAGAGGCATTGGACCCGGTCTCGGCCAGATTATGCCCTTTATGGGTATCTTCTTTGTCACATATGAGTCCCTCAGATCGTCATTGGAAGGGTTGCACATGCCATGGGGTAGTGGCGATGCTACAGCTGGCATGTGTGCCAGTGTCATCTCCAAGACAGCTGTGTTCCCCCTTGACCTTGTCCGAAAGCGAATTCAGGTTCAGGGACCAGCACGCAGTCAATACGTCTACGAGAATATTCCCGAATATTCCACCGCCCGGAGTGCCATCAAAACGATATTGCGCACAGAAGGCTTCCGTGGTCTTTACAAGGGTTTGACCATCAGTCTGCTTAAATCAGCGCCGGCGAGTGCTGTCACTCTCTGGACCTACGAACAAAGCTTGAAAGTGATGCTTGACTGGGAATCAAGCAGTAAGGAGACCATCCCCAATGAGCTATAGAATGTAACTTTTTAATAGATTTATCATGACAGAGTAAGTCCTCCGATTGTCTACTACTACTCGCGTCACTGTGCTCTACAGTAATCTCTTGGTTTATCCAGTCACAGTGCAAGCGCGAGAGCAGCATTCTTTGCATCTGCCCGCTCGATGCACTCTTCGATGACCTGCCAGAACTTGGTGGTATCGACCCCGCGTGGGATCCTGACCCCTTGCTCACCAGGCGGAACCAATTTGGCGATCGTGCGACCTGTCTGCTTACCCGCCTTGGCCTCCTCAAAAGTGCCCTCAGTAACAACAGTAACTTCGAAGCGCTCATCGTGCTGAGGAGGTTGGCTGTGCTTGGCGTCCCACTCAGAGAAAGGAATCTCACTTTCCGTGCCAATAAGTACGGCGGCAACAGCTATGGGGTCGTGCAAGGGAGGGCCAGCGGTGATACCAAAGGCATCACTGAAATTGTCAGTGGAAAATAATTCATGGGCGGCACTGGGACTTACGCGTATGTTTGGGCAAAGAAGTAGAGGAGCTCGACAAGCATGGTGCGCAGGGTTGTCTTTCCAGGGCCTGTTTTCTCGGCACCAGGCCCATACAAAAGCATATCTCTCACTTCAGGTGTAGCCAGTACTTGGTGGCTGAGATCGAGTGGCACAATTGTGGTCTTGGCAGCAATCTCCTTATTATGGAAGACCGTTGCAGCAGCCTCGGGGTCGACAAGAATGTTGAACTCAGCCCAAGGTGTGTAGTTTCCGATTCGAGGTCGGCCATCGACTTCCCCTAGCGGCGCATCTGAGAAGTTGTCACCGATGGAACCGCCCATAAGACTGACACCCTTGATGTGGCTGATGAGTTCTGGGTACGCGCGGAAAAGAGCTCCAACGTTGGTCAGGGCACCTGTCGCAACAATCCAAGCTGTGCCGGGTTGTTGAGCACGTAAAGCTGTAGCCATGGCCTCGACGGCTGGCATGGTAGAAGGTGTGACAAGCGGCTTGGGCAAAAGGTCGGTGCCATCCAGTCCAGAGACGCCATGAATGTCTGTTGGTGCATGGAGAGCAGGGCGCTCAAGAGCTTTCCCCAGACCGATATACAGCGGAATATCATGCATTCCAATCGCAGTGAGAATAGAAGCCGCATTGTGTGTGGTGTTCCTACATACATATCAGAACCAGGCTACGACATAATTAAATATAAGACTCATGTTGTAGGGACATACTCAAGGGATGCGTTTCCAAAAACTGTTGAAACACCGAGCAGTCTTATCTGAGGGTGATAAGCTGCAAGGAGAATTGCGAAAGCGTCCTGTAAGATGTCAGTACTACTGGGCGCAATTGCGGATAGTACATGTTAGGGGGAGTTGTTAGAGCAATGACTGATATAGTGAGTCTGGTACTATAACGAAACCCCTTTTCAATAATGCTTGGCTGACAACTCCGCATCTTTCTAGACGTACATCGTGACCTGGATCACAGTCCAACCAAACAGGAACCTGAGCGTCAGACATTGTCGATAATAGGGTTATGTAGATAAAGCAAAAAGAGGTCAAAGATCGGTAAGTTGTAGGTTCCGTAATAGAATCTGTGGCAGGAAGTTAGACTCAATTGAGTAAGAGTGTCAGCCGCAACTGGCAGGGTAAAGTTACCTACTGATATTGCAAGTGAGTTGTTAAAAGTTGTGACGTTTTATCAGTCTACAGGATTCTTTAATATAGACCCTGGAAGCTCTAGTTATGGTGGGGTATCTTCCCCTCATTTTACTGCTTGTTTCTTTAGTAAGTTATGGAAACTTGACTTAATTGACTGGAGTGAGTCTGGGGTGCACGTTCCAACCTTTCGTTTAATTTCACCTAATAACTTGGCTAGTAGCCAAACTAGACAAAACAGCTTCCTCTTCAAGCAGGAGGTTATGCTCGTGCAAAACAATTTGCAAACTCGTACACAAAAGATACATTATATGGATTTGATGTAGTAAACAACAAATTATGCTGCCTGGGGTATCTAGGTAGGCTCGGCTTTGTGCCGCATGATAGCAATCCTGACTATTTGTTAGTCGAGTTCACGTAGTTTCATGTCTTCTTGCGCGCTTCCATCACACGCAACACATCGGCAGCATTATTCGCATCACCCTTTCGCTTCTTTGGCCCTCGCTTTCGTTTCGGTCCACCTTTTGATTGTCCCTCGCCATCATCATCTTTATCGCCCCACTTCGAAAGCTTGACTTTAGTCTCATCAAAGTCTTCCTCATCTGCAAATCGACTTGTACCAAAGCCCATGTCTAAATCTTCGTCATCTCGGTCTGCCATTTGAAGGAGTCTCTTTTTCCGTTCTTCCATTGCCTTTTTCTGTGCTTCTTCATCTGGGCCGTCCTCATCATCACTACCGCCGTCCTCTCCTTTATCTGTCTTAATCGGGTTGAGAGCTGCCGCACGCTTGATCGCTGCCATAATTGCGGGATCAGACATGGACGGTGCTTTGCTCTGTTCTTC
This sequence comes from Fusarium longipes, assembly GCA_013618495.1. Classification (NCBI taxonomy): domain Eukaryota; kingdom Fungi; phylum Ascomycota; class Sordariomycetes; order Hypocreales; family Nectriaceae; genus Fusarium; species Fusarium longipes. The sequence continues at coordinate 8,662 of JABFEY010000069.1, read as the reverse complement.
TGATACAAGGCCTGTCTTGGCACCTTGGAAGTAATTTCGGGGTACTTGTGGTTTTGGCGGTGGTGGCATCGAAGTGTCTGCAGTGGGCTTCTCATCGGTTTTCTGTTGCTTTGTCTTTTTCGATTCGTCATCTGCATCTGAATCTGAATCTGAAGCTTCCATCCCGGCTAAGGGGTCGTAATCATCGCCTACACCATCAAAAATGTCCATATCCTCGTCTTCTTCGGGCTCCTCTTTCTGTTTCCTGTATTGCTCCGGAACCTCCATACCAAGAGGCTTTGCATCCTTGTCTGGCATCAATAGACCGCTCCGGTCGTTCTCGTCTTCATCAGCACCAGGTTGAACTTTGCGAACTTTTCTCTTCTCGTGTCCATCTTCGTCGACAATAATCAAAACTTCCCGTCCTTTGCTGTCTCGTTCTATTCGTGACCCAGCCTTTTGCTTAATACCGACCTTCTTGAACCGATCTCCTAGTGCGTTTGCCTGTTGTGCCTTGGCTGCTTCTCGTGCTGCCTTCAATTCTGCCAATATTTGATCACGTGTCCGCTTCTTCCCTGGTGCTAGAGATACTGTTGATAGTTGGCCCTTCTTCTTCGTCTCGGTGTTTTCTTTGGTAAGCGCCTCGACCTCTTTTCCTTCCAGTTTTTCAAACTCATCGTCGATATCGATCTCAGGCTCGGGTTCCAGTTCAGTATCTTTGTTAGGCTCGTCTTTCTTCTCCCCATAGATGTCCTCTCCTTCTCGAATCCTTTTCAGAAGCTTAAAGTCGAGACCCTTGACCAGGTGTGTGCTGTTTAAATCTCCACCTGCGATCTCGAACCGTCGCTTCTCGAATGTCTCCTGGTCAATCTCCTCGTCCTTCAGCTGCTTTTCAAGATCTTTCAGTTTCTGTACTCGTTCGTCATCTGTATCCTCGTCGCGTTCCTTCGATCGATCGGTATAACCGGACGCAAGTTTGACACCCTTGGGATCGTAAGACTTGAATTTCCTCTGGGGTCGGGCCGCATTGTTGCGTTCAGCAAGCTGTCGCGCAAAGTCGGCTTGGGCACCAGCTACAGCGCGTCTTTTCTGTTGTGTTAGCAGGCTATAAGAAAGTTTTCAGAAATAACTCACGGCGTCATTGGGATGCTTGATCGTTGTCTTGAACCAAGCGCATTTCCACCAGCTGTAGATGACGAGGATGCGCCATCTTTGCTAGTGGAGCTTTTTTGCGAGTTCGCAGCTATCAATTTGCGAAATTGGTCGTTATTCATCACGAAATCCAACGCCCAAGGAGCGGCGCATTTAGTAAGTAAAATGCCGGGTTGATGTTGTAATAAACTGAGATCTTGTATGTTGACTTAAGAACTTCGGCAATACTGGCTTTGTGGCTTGTGCATGTGGCTGTGTAAAATTCATGTCACGAGTTGTCGTGTCGATACGCGCTTTCACACCCCACTCTACGCGCTTTTGACATCACTTAGGTACGTCTCGGTTCGTCGTATCTTTTGAGAACCTTGCAAGCAACCTACGACGGACAGTATTCCCAGCTCCTGGACCAAAAACATGATCCTTGATACATATTATACGGTTATTCATCTCGAAACGGCCATGTGATGCAAGGACAGTGATGATCAAGACTCATCAATTGGTGCATCAGACTCGCCACCATTATTGTCAACTATTCACCGATAAAGCGACACCGGCATCAAAGAGACGAGGACAAAATGGGGAGTGTCCTTGACAAAAACTCTTCTCAAGTGAGAAAGCGCATTGAGGCGCATACTTTTGATGATGAAGGCGGAGATGAATACGAGGGCAGCGAGTTTGGTGGGTTTAACGACTATTTCAGGCGCAAGAAAATCAAGCTCCAGAATCTGGATGCTGAGACACGCGCAAAGTCAGACAAACCTCAAATATTCAAAGGCATTGTTACGCATGTGACAGGGTACACTCAACCACCATTGCATATGTAAGTATCACTTCAACCATCTTGGTCAAAACATCAACTCACAATCACAGCCTGCATCGTGAAATTGTGCAGCATGGCGGTGGTTTCCTCCAGTATTTGGACTCCAAAACCATGGCCACTCATATCATTGCCTCAACGTTGCCTCCCAAAAAATCTGTTGACTTCAGCAGATACCGAATTGTCAAACCTGCATGGGTCATGGATTCTATTCAAGCAGGGCAACTTCTCCCATGGTCCAATTATCGTGTCTTGGACGAAGGTCCGAGACAGAAAGTGCTCAAGTTTGATGGAAGCACCGGTCTGTCGCCGTCCACTCCTCAGGTCAAGCAAGGATACCGTGAACAGACCGATAACAGTTTCTACACGAGTCAGTTCAAGGCCCCTGCTTTACCTAGCCAGTCTTTGAGTCAAGTTCTCGAAAAGTCTCGGACACCAATTCGAGGAGTCGGTAGAGCTCCAGACACACTCCAAACAGAAAGAGTCGATAGTCCCTCTTTCAAGAAGCCCGAAGTACGCCCTGGAATCCCAGCCATGGACCAACCACTTGCATCTCCACATCATTTGGAAATCAATAAGGAAACTAGTACTGAATCCCAAGCAGTGGTAGTTTCCACATCCACGCTACAGAACAAGGCACATGAGCCTTCAAAACCGATGACATCCGAAGAACACAATGCACAACTGCTGTCTGATCCACGAATAAGAAAGTCATCAACAGCCAACCCCAACTTCCTGGAACAGTTTTACTCAGAGAGCCGGCTACATCACCTATCCACTTGGAAAGCCGAGCTGAAATCAAGAATGCAGCGATTGGCCAGAGAAAAGGGGCAGTCAATTCCAAATAACACGAAGCGTCTCCACTCGAGAAGATATATTATGCATGTGGATTTTGATAGCTTCTTTTGTGCAGTTTCGTTGAAAAAGAACCCCGAACTCAGCGACAAGCCGACGGTTGTCGCACACAGCACAGGATCCGGGTCAGAAATTGCAAGTTGCAACTATCCTGCTCGAGAGTTTGGAGTAAAAAACGGCATGTGGATGAAGGCGGCGCTTGAGTTATGCCCAGATCTAAAAGTGCTTCCTTATGACTTTCCCGCATATGAGGAAGCAAGTCGCATGTTCTATGAGTCCATTCTGGACATTGGAGGCGTGGTACAAAGTGTTAGCATAGATGAGGCCCTCATTGACATAACGTCAATTGTTATGAAATCCGCTGGATCTCAAGGCACGGATTGCGATCCAGAAAATGTTGCTCAAGAGAGAGCCGCAGCAGATGGGATTGCAAGAGACCTCCGCGAGAAAATCAAATCTTTTACAGACTGCCATGTTTCTGTTGGAATCGGCGCAAACATCCTACAAGCCAAGGTTGCATTGCGAAAAGCCAAGCCTGCAGGCCAATATCAATTAAAACCGGATGATGTCTTGGATATGATCGGCGACCTCAGGGTTGAACAGCTTCCTGGTGTTGCTCGGAGCATTGGCGGAAAGCTCGAGGATATTGGTGTCGTTCTAGTCAAGGACTTGCGAGAAGTGTCAAAAGAACGCGTCGTTTCGATCCTCGGGCCAAAAACCGGCGAGAGGCTCTGGGAATATGCTCGTGGTATCGACCGTACAGAAGTTGGTGAGCTGCCACCACGCAAGTCTGTGTCTGCAGAAGTCAACTGGGGGATTAGATTTGTCAACCAACCAGAAGCAGATGAATTTGTCTACAACCTTTGCAAGGAACTGGAAAAACGACTTTTGAACGAGAACGTTAAGGGAAAGCAGTTCACCATGAAAATTATGAGGAGGTCAATGGACGCGCCCCTCGATCCGGCGAAATCCCTCGGTCATGGTAAATGCGACACGTTCAATAAGAGCACAACTTTTGGAGTGGCCACCAATGATCAACAAATCATCGGTAAAGAAGCTGTCAATATTCTGCGGTCATTCAAGTTCAGTCCTGGCGATCTGCGTGGACTCGGAGTACAGATGACAAAGCTTGAACCCATCAAGACCAACTTGGCAGCTCCTGATGGTAGTCAGAAGAGGTTAGCATTTAGCGCCTTCACCAAACCTTCGCCAGTCAGGAAAATTTCCATTGCTGAGAAGATCGATGAAGTCGAGAGTCCCGAGAAACAAAGGTTTACGCCCGGTCGTAGAGTTTCAATGGATCCGATCGCTGACGAGCCTTTGACACCACGAAAGCAGAAAATACACCCTGCCATGGCATTGACAAAGGCTAGTCAGGAAGATGTGAAGGCGAAGACACCCCTCAATATATCTGGAACTCAGTTCATCATCCCTAAAGATGTGGATCCTGCAATCCTAGCAGAACTGCCCAGCAGCATTCGCAGCAAGCTCGTGGCTCAGAAGTCCCGGATACCACAGGAGGCCGAATCTCCAATATCCAGATCCAGATCCGAGGGCCCCGTGCAGCCTGACGTATGCCCAACCCAGGTAGATCCTGAAGTGTTCAATGCGTTGCCTGACGACATGAAGGCCGAGATTATGGCTACGTATGGGCGAAAGTCCAAACCACCCATGCCACACCAATCTCCGCGCAAGGATCGCACAATACAAACGAGGAAACCCCCCACGCCTTCAAAGCGAGGGAGGCCACGAGGCTTGTTTGGGAAAGCCCAGAGGCAGAGAGATGCCCAAGCTGGTCTTCTACAGACTAACTTTCGATCTTTAAATCAAGTCGGTGACGCCTTTCAGGAAGAGGACATTGTTGAAGAGCTTGATTCAGAGTTTCTCGCGGAGCTTCCTGAGGATGTGCGGAAGGAGATTATCGAAGACCATCACAGGCGGAAAAGAGCCCGGCAGACAAGGTTGGAAGCCCCTCTGCGCAAACAAAACTCGACCGATACAGACGTGGTACTGCCAGGTGGCCAGCTTAGGATCCAGTTCGCAGCAGCGCCGCGCAAGATATCGTTTGCAAGTTCAGAAGTAACATCGACCCAGGAAATTAAAGACATGCTTGATGCCTGGCATGCAGAGACAAGGAAGAACGGCCCCCATCGTAGGGACATAGAAGTATTGGAAAAGTTTCTCGAACGAGTAATTCAAGAAGAGCGCGATTTGGAGAAGGCGACGAAACTGGTCAAGTGGTTGGATGTGCTAGTTGAACAAGATGGTAGAAAGGGACGGGGACAGGAGAGTTGGAGACAATCAGTGGATGGCATCAAGGTGATTGTGCAACAGGCAGTGAAGCAGCGAGGCATGGCACCTTTAAAGTTTTGAAAACTCGGTGGTTATGTACAAGATGTTACGACAGCGAATAATGACTATACCCATTTACGATTTCTACACTACCTCCAGACAGCAGCTCTTGGACAGCCTCCAGTGATAACCAACAAAACGCCATGACAGATATGATGAATACAGTCCCTGGTACGGGCAGCATGGCCCCACTATTTGTTGCATCACCGCCTTGTGAGATTTGATAGACACTCAACTTTAGTGGTCCTCCACAAGCCTGAGATATGTTGCCCTCACATGGGTTCTCGCAATCATCATCGCTGAGCTTTGCTGAAAGGCTTGACAAGTATGGAGAGCACCAGCATTCCCTGACAATCCAGGCTATGAGCCAAACCAGTCTCGATTGAGATTTGGGGTACATACCGCGACCACTCCAAGCCAGCATATTTGTATTCTGTCCCGTTCGAAGCGCAAAACTCGAGGCACAGAGGGACGGTCATCCTCCCGGTTTTAACAAGATGGGTGCCATCGGCAAGAGCGCGGTCTTGGGCGGAGTCTTGAATCTGTGTTGTCTCGTTGTAGCAACCATAGTATTTGTACTCGCCCGATCCTCGATAGATACTTGGTTGGGACGCATTGGTCTTGGTAGAGTCCTGCGATGTAACCAGTGAGGCTAAATACAGTAACGTAACAGCATTATGAAGAAGACTGATCATTTTGAGGAGTTGAACTCTTTGTTTTCGTTTTGTACGTGGTTAGTTGAACAGTGTCGCAGGTATAGATATACCAGGGTTCCGAGGTTATGAACGGTGCAATGAGGTAAAATACAGACTTGTGCCGTCGTAAATGCCGGATATTTCTATTTGCTTGTATATAATATGACGCTGGAGGCTTTGTGCCCGATGTATGGTGGAGGCGTACTACTTCCTGTGAAATCCGTTACTGGAATGCGTACAAGAGGCGAGCGACGGGTTTGGCGGTAGTGATAACCTGCTTGAGGAAAGGCTTTTACGAAAACAAGGCTATTCGCAGCTAGCTAATCTGGACCACCTCTACATTGTTCAATCTGTCACCTTGGAATCCCGTGGCGAAGAGCTGGGAAGATGTTTTTTCAAGATAGAGAGCCTACGACACTCAGACCATTACACAATACGGATCTGGTGGTAATGCAGAAACTAGACTAGGTAGTACTGAGGTACTAAGTAAGTTAGTACTTCTCATGGCTAGTCCTCTTTGCACATAGATCTAGATATTGGCACAAATAAATATCAAACTACCCTCAACCATGTTATCGGTTTAATCTCAAGTAATACTTTAGTTTATCATCAATAGTCAGGTTGTTGAGCTTCTGGAACTGAACTGACTGACATCTGGACCCCAGCTAGTGGAGTTAGAAGAAACACAACAACCACTCATAGAACCCAATTCTGTTTAAAGCTGGAAGCTTAGAATCCACTTGGCGAGGAGATAAGGACAGGTAGGTACTCCACGAAACCCGCAGTCTACCACCAATTTGGAAGGTATCTATCAGTGCTCACAGCTAAATGTCAGACTAACCTACCCTTAGTTTTTGTCCCACTACATGGAGAACCAACAACCTCCTCATCTCTCTTCCTTCTTCTCCTCCGCACATCTCCGCAACACCAACTAACAAGCGTGATATTGAGCGCACTGCGACAGTGATTGTTTCGCTTGTCACGGCTTTTGCGCATCTCCATCCTTGTACTCGACGAATTCCCTCTGACTCCGCACTTGCGACAGATCTTACGCGCTTTCAAAACCCCTCCATAAGCATTGTCACAATGAGCGGCTTCATCGATTACTCCAAGAACACCAGGTCAAAGAATTACCATGGATCTGGTTCTTTTGCCACTTTCATGATCATTGCCCGTGAGTAACCTGGTTTTGATCAATTGCTTCTCAATGCTGACCTATATCGTAGCTGTCTGTTTCTTCCTGGGCATCCTTTTCGCGTCGTTTCCCTATGATTTCCCTCTCCTCTGGACCAAAGGCCCTGTGCCCGACAACTTCTTCGACCATCTCGAGACGCACTTGAAGTTTGTGCACCAGTCCCCCGCACTCATCAGCCGCATTCTCCACATTGTCATCTCCATCGGTTTTATCGGCTTCTTCATCAAGCTCTTCCGCCCGAGCGAGGCCAACTTCCTTTTTGACGGCGCATCTCTCATTCTCTACCTCATCGGCTTCGGCGTCTACGTTGCCAACATTGTCAAGGCTCTCCGAAGCGTTAGCGCCGAGATCTGGACCAACGACGGCTTCGACGGCAAGACCCACGAGGGTGAGAGCGGCGAGCTTATTCTTGGTCGAGAGGACAGTTTGAAGGTTCTTTCCGCCAGCAACACCATTCTCGCTCTTGTTCTTGTTGGCATTCTTGTCCTTCAAGCTGGCGAGTGGTACGCTGAGAAGAAGGAGGCTGACGACGCCGCTGCTATGGAGGCCAAGGAGGCTGCTGAAAAGAAGGAGGGTTCCCCTTCCAAGGCTTCCAACAAGAAGAAGCAGTAGGTGCTTCTCCATAGCTGCGATGCAAAGCCAAATCGGGTAGTATGGAGTCGGTTCAGCACTTGGACAGCTCCCTTGTACTTCACGTGTATAAGTCGCTGTATACCTAGCTTGTAGATTGTCAATCAATATGCTACATTTTTGGAAAGCGTATATATGCTGTTCCCTACGGCGCGCATGAAAAACTCATTAAGAGTCCCTCGTTTAGCAAATTCTGCCCCAACGCCGTCTATGGTTGCTAGGCATAATGCAATCAATTAAACTTCACGTGTCGTGTCGCGTCACGTCGCAATTTCCCCCGCAGCCCCGCCATCGGCCTATTCATCGTCTGAGAGCCTGAAGGCAGGTAGGTACCTTTATAGAGGCTCAATGCACCCGATATAGTCCCAGGGCAGTTCATGTCAGTACCTAATAAGGTAGTTTTAACAAATATAGCGCTTCACGTGCGTCAATTCATTAATCAGCTTCCATGAGAAAATGCATAGTTATGTGGAGTGAGAATAAAGACGCTGATATGGCGTATCTGGAATGGAAGGACTTCATAGCCTGGTGAGGTTACGCCAGTAGAAGGCAGTTTTTTTTTTTAGTTGTTTTTTTTTTTTTTTTTTTTTAAAAAAAAAAAAAAAAAAAAAAATATTTCGGTCATGGAATTGTCTTTTTCTTGAATCCAGGGATGACCACGATGAGGAAGCAGCCTACTTAGTAGTTTTGGTATTTGGTATACAGTCGAGTCTACACCCGATCAGAAAGTCACACAAATGGATGTAAACGACGAGAAAATCGCTCATTTTAGGGGGGGGGAATAGAAGAAGATTGAGAAAATCAAGTAGAGAACTGGGTATGCTCGCATTCTAATTGTCTCTTCCCATGCTCACCCTGGCTAGGGGGGGAGTAAAACATAAGACGCAAGCTCAAGGTGCAGAAAATAAAGAGCCTAAGAGTCTCCCCTACAGGGCATAAATTGACCTAATAATTTTATCTCTTATGCTTTAGTAGTCAAGTCTTCCT